>CACRXP010000022.1:2270218-2350014 GCA_902702965.1 Spirometra erinaceieuropaei
TATCAGTGCGGCCGTCATGACATTCTCACGTAAGTATATCAGATCTGAGTTACACTCACTTTGGCCCACTAACTAGGTCGCCGGGCATTCAGGTCACGGTGGCATGCGAATCGGATGCAGCCACAGAGGCACCATTGGCTGGCCATGCATCAAACAAATTGCGCCATAGAAGGAGAGCTGTGCGCATAACTTCTCAGTCTCTGAAAATGGGTGCACGAAACAACTACTCGAAATGTCCGACCACCATTACACCTCTCCCGTCCGGTGTCTTGACAGACTGCTGGGATATTTTAGTCATAAACTACCACTCATGCTGATATTGACTTGGTGTCTGGACAATGTTGTGGAGGAAAGAGGGATTGCGAAAGATGCCGCGCAAACCTGCTTCGATATAAACTGATTGTGTGTCCTGGGTTCGGACTACCTGCAATATTGTGAAATGTGCTGGATAGGATTCGAATACACGTTGCGCATCTTGCTCAAAAAAGTATCCTTTTTTGTGCGCATGACGGTTCTATTAAACAGATCTTATTGAATTTGAAAATTGTTTTTTTTGTATGATTCTAACCGCGGGAATCAGTTTGCTAATAAACAGGTTATTTGTAAAGAGCCAATAGCTGTATTGATTTCTAGAATTCAGATTAGCATATCTGTGCGATTTCGTTCTCTTCATGCACACTGCTAACACATACAGGTAATACTTTTTTAAATAAGATGAATTATTTTCGTTTGGACAGTTCTCATTTATATGCACGAATTGTATGTTTTTTTGACACCATTCTATTTGCGTTTTCATATTTTTTTAGTTTTTTTGTGTATGGGTGGGCTTTTTGTACATTGTAAACTAATGTTTACAAATTGCAGCCATTTCTGACCGAACCACTGGATGCGTGATATACTGCATGTTGGCGATGCCCTTTGCACTGTAAGTGTATGCAGTACCATTATATGTTAATGTGACCGGTGGCTTTTGGGGTTACATTATTTCGATTGAACACACTTTTATCAGAATCAGAAGGTATGAATACAAGAGTCACACATGCACTTACTCCTGATGTTGCCCATGTGAGTGCAATGCGGAAGCCGACGGGAACTTCAATATTCCAAGTGCACTCATTATTTGGCAGACGATTGCTTGGATATCTTGGGATCGTAATGTAGTCTTCATCTGCAATGAGCTTGCCACCGCATGCGGCTGATAAGGTAAAAGAAATCGGTAAAATTGCAGATTAATGTCCTTCTGATCCTGTGGGTAGTAATAATCAAACAGGACGATTTTCTCGTTCCATATTAAATGTTGCGAAAAATCGTTCGAGCAGCACTTAGAAAATAAACATCAAAGCCCGTTTAGGAGTGTTTTAAGCATACGAAAGTCTACCGAAATTCAATCAGCTATCCCTAGAATTCAAAAGTAAAGACGTATTTCCGACGAAAACAATCGCATGTTCAGATGATTGCAACTCGATAAAACATTTATATACACATTGGAAAATAAGCATCCCAAGAAAAAAAAGTCGAACTTCAATATGTGCATTGAAAAAGGAAGTTACTTGTGGAAATATCGAATTGCATCTCACTAAGGCAGAAGAAGGCTTAAGGCGTTCATAATCGATGCCCGCTACACACTTCTAATGGGCAACACATGCAATTTTACCGTGATCAACTTCCTTTACACTGATTTGAATCTCTAAGCAACACAACTACGCGTGTCTTTGAGCTCGAATGACAAAAGCAGAGGGGCATTTGAGACAGAAAGCGGATGGCTATCTTACAACAGACCGATGCAGATCAGAAGCTTCAAAAGAAGGTCGCAAATATATCCGGAAGAACGCTAAAAACGACAGAATAGAGTGTGCTTTCCAGGGGGCTAAGGCACAGTCTTTCCGACTCAAAATACTTGAACTTCCCCGCGAGTTTAGAATCCATAATTTTGACAGCAAACCTTACGAAAGACGAACGGTTTATCATCCCAAACAGCACTTTACAAGCATTAAAAGATCGGAGTTATTTTTCAGTACTATCAAATGAAGAATAAAGTGCCTTTAAGAGTCTACGAATTGACAAAAATATAATCATTCTCCCGGTGGACAAGGGCGGTGTAGCCGCAATTTTGAATAGAGTGGACTACTATAGTAAGATGATGTTATTCTTAGAAGATGTATCCATCTATAAACCACTTTCAGCGAACACTCCCAAAGCCGAGCTTTCATTCATTGATAAAGTGCTGGTGCGTCTTACAGGGAAAAGAAACTATCAGGAGATATGGCGAAAACCCTGCGACAAAATGAACCGACAATCGCGAAGATGTTTGGATTCCCTTAACACCACAAGACGGATGTCCCATTGCATCATTCATCGGGGCTCAAAACTACAAAAGGTCCAAGTAGTTCGTTCGCAAAATTACTGCGCTTACGAAGGAATGCGAAACTTCCACTGAGGACTCATCTGAGTTTTTAGAGAAATAAAAAGGTTGGGTCACAGTTGGGTCAATATGAATTATTCGAAATCTGCCAAAATGTCAATGAATTACGCGAGCCTGGTAGTCATCTGGTGGATTCTAGGTGAATTACTTAGGATATCCTGCTTGGGCAGTCAACTTACTGTGTCAGATTTGGTGGATTCCAGACGTTGCAGTACGTTGGGCGGGTAACTTGACCCAAATGTGATTAAACTCGCGTCGTCCGGCGGGGCCTCGTAGCTCAGGTGGTTAGAGCGTTGGCTGCGCTAAAGCCTTCCCCTTACTGCGTGGGTTCGAATCCCACCGGGACGCCGAGTTTTTCACAGTTGGGTTAATATGAAATAAAAAGGTATCACAATTTCTGCAGATAACATAATGGTTTCCTCGTGGTCGTGTCCCTTTTCACATCGATACCTCCATATGTAGCAAAACGTTGCACAGAAAAACTATGGATGTCCTATGATAAAGACGGTCCAGCAACTGCCGTGCTCGAACTTATAGACCTGCGCTTTGAAACCAACTTCTCATTCAACCAACAGTACTACCAACAACTGAAAGGATCTCCTGTGTGATCCCCAATTTCAGGTTTTCTCGCCGAAGTCACAATGCAGAAACTAGAACCTGCGGCTCTTCCATCAGTTAAACCTAAATTGTGACGGCGATAGGTAAATGACGCATTTGTTGCCTTTTAAAGGGACCAATTGGAAGAGCTACACAACAATATAAACCCAACAATTCTGGGGATTACGTTCACACTCGAGAAGGAAGTCGACAGTAAACAGCCTCTCCTGGATATTCCCGTACAACGAAAAACCGACGGAATAATACGTAACTCAGTTTACCGTAAAGACACTTATGCGGCAATCATTCTTCATTCCGAGAGTAATCAGCCAACCTCTCACAATGGAGGTGCTGTCAAAATTCTGCTTAATCGAGCAAAACAAGTTGTTTTGATGAAGAATGCAATCAACACAAATTAAAATTCTTGTGTGAATTGCATTCGCGGAATGGGTACTCTAGAGATTTTGCGCGCCGATGCAGAAGGCAGAAAGAGTCAAAGAGAAAGGAGCCAGGCAATACATATCAGAAGCCCGAACTAAAAACTTGGCGACCACATCCTAACATTAAAATGCGTATTTTGTTGTTAAAAGACATTCAAAGAAACACCAAATTCAGGTGGCTCACCGACCGAGGATTACTTTGCGTATTCAGCCCAAGCGCCCAAAAGACAGGGTTAGTTATCATGACAAAAAAGAAGTCGTTTACAAAATCACTTCTGATGCATGTGATGCCGTCTATTGCGGCCTAGCTGGAAAATGCGCCTCTACACGCATTCACGAACACCAGTTGGCAGTGAAGAGATGAGACTACCTATTTCAAGTAGTCACGCCTACCCTGGACACCGGGCACAATTTCGCTTGGGAGAAAACCCGCATTGTCGCTGTGTGCCCCTCGAAGAAATACCGAGATTTCCTTGAGGCCATGCGCTCGGACGAATCATGCATCATCCGGCACATAGAGTTAGATAACGCGTAAAGAAATCTTAAGGAGAGATTGAAGAAGCGAGAGCCAATCAAAACGGACTGACACGCACGACGACCATTTACTGGCACGAACGTCATGCGATTATCGATTTTTTCAGTGCACTTAAGATTTTAACTGTGTATGCGCATTTGCTCTCCGTCTGAGCCCGACGACGACCTTGGAAACCGTTGTCAAAAATTTGGACAGTAAACTTACATTGCCAAAACACATATTCGACTTCCCCTTATATATATATATATATATATATATATATATATATATATATTGGAACGCAGGCATCCCAAGAAATATAAATTGAAATCAAAAACGATCTTTGGGAGAGGGAGAAAACCTTATTGAGTAAATTTTCGACGTCGGTTCCCCGTGTCGTCGTCAGACTAGAGTAAATGTGCTGAAAACAATTAAAATTTCAAACGTGCAACAAAATCAATACTCATTTGGTGCCTCAGCTAGTAAGCTGCCGTCGTATGTGTCAGTCCGTATTGATCGGCTTTCGTTTCTTCCACTTTTCTCTGAGATTCTTGTACGTGGCATCTAACTCGATATGCCTGTTGATACATGACTCATCGGAGTGCATGGCTTCAAGAAACTCTCGGCCTTTTTTAGATGGGCAAACTCCGACGATGCAAGTTTTGTCCCATGCGAAATTGTGCCCAGTATCAAGAATGTGCATGGCCATTTGAGACAAGTGGTCTCGCCTCTTAACTGCAAGTTGATGTTCGTGAAACCAAAGGATTCAGCGATCGCGAGATTCTATGGTCTGCCCAAGGTCCATAAACCAGGAACTCCCCTACGGCCGATTGTTTCTCTAAGAGGCACCCCAACGTTTGGCCTTGCCAAGTGGCTGTTCCAGCGTCTGAAATTCCTAACCCAGGGTTCTGAAACAAGCGTCCACTCAGCCGAAAGATTCATCGAAAAGCTGCAAGGTATACGACTCACAGATGACGAAGTGATGGTTTCTTTCGACGTGATATCACTTTTCACTTCCATCCCACAGCACCTGGCGGTTGAAACCCTGCAAACCTTGTTGGAAGAACAATATGACGAAACGGACAAGAAACTGAAGATAAAACACCTTATTGATCTCCTGAAGCACTGCTTGAAGACTTTCTTCACCTTCAACGGAGCTGTGTACGAACAAGTTAAAGGTACACCCATGGGCTCACCGTTATCCAGCTTGATTGCTGAGGCAGTGTTACAGCGACTCGAGGCACTGGCTTTCGACCACTATCGACCACGACTGTGGGTACGGTATGTCGATGACACATTTGTCATCATCAATCGGGACAAGATTGGGGAATTCACGCAACACCTCAACTCGATCTTCCCAGACATCCAGTTCACGATGGAGGAAGAAAAAGATTGCCAGTTGCCGTTTCTGGACGTACTAGTTCAGAGAAAAGGTGATGGTGCATTAAAGACAACGGTTTACCGGAAGGCAACGAATACCTCCCGTATTCTAAGCTTTCTTAGCAACCACCCTCTCTCGCACAAACGCAGCTGCGTGAGAACACTCTACCGGCGCGTAGAAACCCATTGCACCGAGCCAGCCGACAAGAAGGCTGAGGTCCAGTTCCTGCGGAAACTCTTCACAGTGAACGGCTACCCTGGGAATTTTGTCGAAAAGTGCAGACGAGAAACCCGGGGAAGACAACCGAAGGGACAACCAAAACCGAAATGTTGGCGCGCAGTGCCTTACATAGCCGGTGTGTCAGAAGAATTCGTTAGACTGATGAGCGAATTTGAGATCGGTATCGCTCACAGACCTGAGGCAACAATACGCCGGCAACTCATGCACCCTAAGGACCCGATTCCCATCAACCAGAAATCGGGGGTCATTTACCGGATAGACTGCAATTGTGGTCAAGCCAATTATGTTGGCGAAACCGGCAAACAAGTACGCACGAGATTGCACGAACACGAGTTGGCTGTGAGACGGAAGGACAAACTCTCCTTGGTAGCCGCCCACGCCTCCACGCCAGGACACGGCTTCGACTTTAAGTGCGTGAGAATATTGGGCCAGTCGGACGACCGAGTTGCTCGCCTCCTGCAGGAAGCATGGCAGTCAACCGAGGACTCGATTAATCGACATATCGATCTGCCAATCGCCTATCAAGCACTGCGAGAGCAAATCAGCAGCGCAGCTAGAGGTCACCCCCGGCAGAGGTGAGCTAAATACACGATGAGTTGTACAATTTATCATTCCTTGACGATGGGCTCGCGTGAGAGTTCGAAACGTCGGATAAATAAACAATTGGTCCCAGCGATCGCCTTCCCATCTTCTTCTATTCAATTACCTGGGCCGCGCGTGTTCTCTATCATTCGGAATATATATATATATATATATATATATATGTGCTGGAAAACGGGCATCCCAAGAAATTTAATTGAAAATAAGTAAGATTCTTTAGGAAGGGAATAAACTTTAATGAGTAAATTTTCGAGTCTGGTTCCCCAGCTCGTCGTCAGACTTTTGGGCAATGTACAAAAACAGTTAACTATTTAACCGTGTCAAACAAGTGATTCTATGGTTGGCCGAAGTCTGCGCCAATGCGCGTCAACGATTTCGTCATCCCCTCGGCATTGGCTGCGCTCGCTTCCATTTGTCCTTGAGAAATTTGTATGTGGCATCTAGATCGATATGCCGATTGATGCATGCCTCATCTGAGTGCATTGCTTCCAGGAATTCGCGGCCTTTCCTTATTGGGCAGGCGCCAACAATGCGGGTGTTCTCCCATGCAAATTTGTGTCCGGTGTCCAGTGTGTGCATAGCCACCTGGGATAAATGATCTCGTTTCCTCACCGCTAACTGATGCTCATGTATGCGGGAAGAGGGGGATTTCCCAGTTTGGCCACAATACACGGCATCACAACTGGAACATGGTATCTTGTAGACAACACCTTTCCTATCAAGATAGCCAACCCTGTCCTTAGGGTGTACAAGCTCTGTACGCAAGGTGGTTGTAGGTTGGTGTGCTACGTGTATCTGGTGCTTTTTCAGTTGTCTTTCGACGAGTTCAGATACATTTTTGATGTATGGGAGGGTCCGCCAGGTGAACGTTTTTGGTGCTTGGGTGGCCGCTGTCTTCGAAATACCTTTCTGTTTAAACTCATGTTTCATGCGAATTCCTGGAAGCAAGGCACTCAGATGAGGCATGCATCAATCGGCATATCGATCTAGATGCCACATACAAATTTCTCAAGGACAAATGGAAGCGAGCGCAGCCAATGCCGAGGGGATGACGAAATCGTTGACGCGCATTGGCGCAGACTTCGGCCAACCATAGAATCACTTGTTTGACACGGTTAAATAGTTAACTGTTTTTGTACATTGCCCAAAAGTCTGACGACGAGCTGGGGAACCAGACTCGAAAATTTACTCATTAAAGTTTATTCCCTTCCCAAAGAATCTTACTTATTTTCAATATATATCTATATCTATCTATATATCTATATCTATATCGGCCAGTCGTTGCGGCGTAAACAAGATTGCCAGGCTTGGACGACAGCTACGCTCAATGAAGGTACGAACGACGACCACCAACGTCTCAACGCCGGCCTCCGATGTAGGTTGAGTACATTCCGTCACCCTACCTCCCTCCCCCCCCCCGCCCGCCACAGTTCATGTGTGCATGCGGCTGATGACCACTAAAGCTGATCCACCACCCCCTCATCCGGCGAAAAGACGCTCTAGGACTCCCCCCGCCCCTTCCCCCCTGCCGCCCTGACTTCATATGTAAGAAAACCCGTTTTGACATGACTGTCACCCATCTATAAATACTGTGAGGCGCGATACCACACTCACCTCCGACGATGGAAGCTTATATGCTTTTGAAACGTCAGGACGGTAAAACAATGGTTCCCGAGATCGCCTTTTCTTCTCATATATATATATATATAAGAAGAAAAGGCGATCTCGGGAACAATATTTTTACTGTTTTGACGTTTCAAAAACATACAATCTTCCATCGTCGGAGGTGCGTTTGGTATCGCGCCACACTTATAAATACTGAAAAAACAGGGAAAGCCGAACCCCTCGCAGCTGCGTCAGGCAGCGGCATAAGATAGGCGAAACACGCGTGTCTGGGCTTTTAGCTAATACCTATGTTGTTAGTACGGTAAATCATTGCACAGTTCTATACTACTGGCTGCCTGTATATATATATGAGTATATGTTTATGTGTATATGCGAACAACGGTAGCGGGCGCTAACCGATCGCTCTTAGGGAACTCACTCGTTGAGTTATTTCTTATGGGCTCTCTCGGCCTATGATATAGGCAGAATGACCTTACCGACAAAGACAACGGAGACTGGAACATACATTTCTGGCTTACTAACCGTCGTCAGTCAGTCATACCCAACCCCGAAGTGGTGAAAACTCGAGGGTCGAACTAGCGACCTGCTAGTTAAAACTCCACGCCTCTAACTACTCGGCCAAGGCCATTGAGCCAGATGGCCAAACAATTATCACGCCAGTATCCAACATGGGTGATTAGACCTCAGCAAGTAACAACTGGCCATTAAGCAATTAGCCCACCAGCGGGGAGCGATTATTGATAAAGGGGACAGCGGTTAATTATCATCGGTATACGGTCACATAGCGACCGCGTCCTATAAATGCTGCAACTTCCTGTGCATGAATCACCCGTTTCTATCACTGTCTCTGATAATTAGCGAACGTGAGAATAGGAAACGTCAGACGCATAAAGCTCTTATTCCGGCGATCGCTTCTATTTCGCATTAATTGGTTCCTGGACCTCGCATCTTTGCTTGTTTTGGCAACGCACGTTGTGTCATTGGACACCTACCACATCGACATTTTAGTAAGGTTAGTCTGCGGCGAATACTTAATGATAGAACCGTACCCAGAAGTACACAGGGTGGACCAAAACGTCTACATATAAACAAGCCGCCTTTTTTATTCGTCGTTGATTAAAAAGTATCATAATATGCTCATTAAGACCACTTAAAATGAACGTCTGCCGATGGTCCCTCTGGACATCCAGTGAATGACCGATCTCATGAAATGTTGGTCGAAATTCTGGAATTCGTTTTCGATTAGCAAGATTTTGTTTAGGGGGGTTGTCATATTGATAAGCATACGACCTAATCCTATAGCATTTCGGACTTGTCTGAATGTCCGCTTTTGGAGGCACTCCTTATTTATCTAATGCAAAAACCGTTCTTGGTATAAAAATGACTACTTAAGTAGCATGCATTTTTCCCATGGATTTCTGTGGTCTCATAAATTTGAATACGTTATATTGAAAGCCTGAACGAAAAAGTTTTCTCTTGCTCAATTGGTAGACAATAACATTGTCTTTGCACTTTATGAACAAAAAAGTGCATATTTGGGTTTTAAAATAGTTTCCTAATTCCCGAATATTTTTTGAAATCACTGAACGCTGATGCAATTTCAGATTAGGCTCAAACATTTCCGGGATTCGGGAAAGTATTTTAAAACCCAAATATACATCTCCTTTGTAAATAAAATGCAATGACAATGGTATTGTCTACCAAATGATAAAATGAAAACTTTTTCGGTCATGTTTTCTTTATAATATATTTTAATTTATAAGAACACCAAAAATCCACAGGAAGGATGAATGCTACTTAAGTAGTCATTTTTATACCATGTGCGGTTTCTGCATGACGTCAACAAGGAGTACCTCCAAAATCTAACAGTCTGGCGAGTCCGAAATGCTTAAGGATTATGCCGCATGCTAGTCAGTATGACAATCCCCCCCCCCTAAGTAATCCTTGCTAATCGAAAACGAATTCCAGAAGTTCAGCCCACATTTCATGAGATCGGTCATGCGTTGTAATTAGAAAAAGGAAGACGTATCAACTCGTGAATACTCGAGCATAAATGCGAGAGGCGACCCAGTGTCTTTAGGCCAAACGGAGTCACCACGCTGCGAAACTATTTTGGGCAGGCGGCGCAAAGCAGACCTATTGATTGACTTATTCCCTTCCCCCCTCCATCCCCACAGGACGATCGGAGAGTGCGCCAAAGCTTCTAAAGCCGGGACAAGTCTGAGTGTTCTATGTTTAAACGTTGTTGCACTGCAATGGTCTCTGATGCTAAATTCCTGCTCGGGTTCGAAAGCTCACGCTAATAACGCTGCCGTCCCAGTGATAGCGCTATGATTAGAAGCTTTTTAAAACCAAAGAGACATTTTCATTGAGTGTAAAGTTCATGTACTACGTAAGTTGCTACAAAATAAGCATGAGAAATGATATTTTCAAACATGATTTGTAGAAAACATATTTAAAATATTAATGGTATAGAAAAGTGACGAACAGATGCAAACTGCACAAATAGTCAACTTCTCACGAATGAGGTGTTACATGCTGTCCGAATGATGTACACTCAGAAGCCTTTGTCCTGGTGTAAATGCAATATCCTGAGATTTTGTTGCACTAATTCGTGAGTAAGTACTTCGTGAGTTTAGTCACTGAAGGTTACTATCCGGAAATGGATTTCAAGAGGACGATATTTTCATACATACGTACATACTTTCCTCATTTCTAAATTGGAAGACATCACGCAATAATATTAAGAGCTTAGCAAACTCGACAATTAGGCGTTTGCATTATGAATTTCTGAACGCGTATGCGTTGATGGTGTGCTAAAATATGTATCATGCCGCACTAGCCGAAGAGTAAGTTATTGTATTATGTATTATCCATGCAGACAAGGAGGACTTACCTTTCCTAAACTCTCCGTGAAGTGCCCGTCTTCCTGGATATCTTCCGCTGACGAAGCGCACGATCATCGTGTTATTCGTCGATCCTATTGTCGTCGGTACATCATCTCCGCATAGTTTTCGCAGCAAAGGTGAAGACCTCGAGGGACCATCGTATAATTCTATGTACTCGTACCGGCAGATCACTTTCTCACGATTCTAAAAAAAATATGGGATTCGGTGATTATTATATTATACCACCAGAGCAGAAATATTCCTAGTTAGAATCACAAAACGAGACAGCAAGACACTTCATCATACCTTCACTGAATCCACCGTGCATAACCTGGTACAGAAATGCCGACTTAGACTCACAAGCATCCATTCCTTTTCTGCTGCCAAATTGCAGCTGCTAACAGTTGTCTTGACATCGCAACGGACAGCACTGTATAGGCAATGGAACAAAACGAGGACCAGGTGTGGGGCAGCATAGCAGGCAGCGT
The DNA here is from genome assembly GCA_902702965.1 of Spirometra erinaceieuropaei. Lineage (NCBI taxonomy): Eukaryota > Metazoa > Platyhelminthes > Cestoda > Diphyllobothriidea > Diphyllobothriidae > Spirometra > Spirometra erinaceieuropaei. The sequence continues at coordinate 2,281,415 of CACRXP010000022.1, forward strand.
GGGGACCGCGCAACCCACAGAATATCCCATTTGAGTGAGTGGCAGCACACTTAGGCGAAGGCTCCACATTAAACCAATGATTGTGTCCAATCCCTGCACCAGATGGCATACCAGCTCGGACGGTAGACTGGTGCATGGGTGGGGACGGAGGAGATAAGGTCGACTATGGGGGCTCCATCACAGGAAACATCAGCCCATTTCTCAATAGGGTAAATCGGACTTACCTGCCACGATGCACTAAAAATCTCGCCGTGGCAAGTTGACTTGTGACAGGATAACTCGGTGCTCGTGACCAGTACGGTGTGTGTATGTGGGATGCCCGGCTGGAGGACGGACGGCCAGGCTCAATGGCTGCTTCTGAATGCTACCTCCATGGCGCTCTCCACTTTGTGGGATTCGAGTCTGCGCAATCCTTGAGAGCCTAGTATCTGTCATTGGACAGTGCAGTATGTGAGCTATCACATGAGATGTCAATGTAAATTTGGAAATGCGTGTTCTTTACGAAAATATTAATTAAGTAGAATTGAAGAACTAATGATCAGGCAGCATAATTCTGTAATATTCCAGTCACCCCAGGATGCCGGCTTTCGAACGAACTTCGTTTCAGCAGCATGCAAAAGCTATCCTCCGTAAAAAATGACTGTTTAAATAACAAGCAGTTTTCTCATTGTCTTTTTGATTCCCTTAAAGATTCAATTACATTTCATGGAAAACATGTCATATTAGTATTTATTTTTTTACCCATTCGGTAGAAAATTACATCTTCTACCAATTTTATACTCGAAGGCAGGGAAATATTCAATTTTCAAAACTTGTTCCAATTTCCGAATAATTCTAAACCCGACTTGCGCTTGCACTCGCATTCAGGGTTTCCAGACTACAAACCAACTAGTTTCCGCGTACGGAAAACCATACTTTTTTCTGCGGTATTAAGTGGATACCATATGAAGTTCACAAAATTCAGCAGTGGATTTGAGTCATGTTGTTGATTTTACGAGTCACATTGGTAAATGCGGAGGCCTGCCGTTTGATGAACGGCCATTTTACGGTATTAGAAAATCTCACAATAACACAATTTTTAAAACTAAATTATACCCTTCCTTCCAGTATAAAATCGAAAGAAGATGTAATTTTCTACCGAATGAGTAAAAGAATGAATAGGAACATGCATGTTTTCCATGAAATATAATTGGATATTTAAGGGCTTTGAAAATGAATGGGAAAACTGCCTGATAATTAAGTAGTCATTTTTTACAGAGTATAACGTTTCTACTCTGCCGTAACGAAGTTCGTTCGAAATCTGGCATTTTCATGCGACTGAATTATTACAAATTAATGCTGCTTGATGATTACTTCCCCGATTTTATTTACTTAATCTTTTCGAAACGAAAACGCAGTCCCCAATTTCATTTGACATCTCACGAGTTAGCTCACCTACTGTGTGTTAAGAGAGACACACATCTCTATAAGCGGTGAACTGCCTACTTCTAGCGTTTGAGAAGTCCTAATTAAACTCCATCATTTTGATCTTGCCACGTCGCCATAATTTCAGGTGTTACTATGAGGATTAACGTTCAGTCTTGAGCTATGTTTAGGTTTGGGGGTTACAGGCTGAAGTTAGAAGTTACGTTTAGAGTTGGGATTGGGGTCAGTATATGAGACTGCGTTTAGACTTAAGGGTTAAGCTTGGGATAGAGGTCAAGTTTAGGGGGTTAATGGTAGCCGGTGTCGCCAAATAACTGCTAACTGATGCTCATGAGTGCCTGAAAAGACAGCTTTTACTAGGTTGGTAATTTTTAAATGCACCGTACCATAACACTGATACTTACTAGAGAACCATGGAGTAAAAGAATAACGGAGAATCCAATAGGGACTTCAATCTTCCAATCACATTTCTGGTTTGGTGGAGACCCGTTGGGGTATTTAGGACTGGTAAATGTGCCTTTGTCTGCTTTGAGGTATCCCCCGCAATCAACTTCTATAAAAAAAGCAAGAAAACCACCAACTTTAAGCATTTATACCTCTAAATACACAGACATGATGATAGCGCATGTGAGAATACAAGTCTCTGGATAGCGATTTGATTTCTGCATCGTTTCTTCTTCTCATGTCCAGACTACCTAGCTGTCTCAGCTGTCTGTCAACTAGGGATTCTCCAGGATGGACGTCGGTTACGACTTCTAGTACGCGTAACAGCAAATTACGGAGGATGGTCGACCGGCATATCTCCTTCTGGGTAAACATAACAAATTCTGTTGCATTTTATGGGACAGCACGAGCAATTTTGGTGCCCAGCGTGTTGACGCCAGTGTAATTGCAACCGAGATTTTTTGTCTACGCCAGAATATATCAATAAGCATATCGAGAAAGGTAGATACGAGAAACCTACAGTTTTGGGAAAGTTAAGAATTAAGTTATTTAGTATATCCCTAGATGACTACGGGCAGTCTTTACGTTTTCGCTTAACGAAATGTTCTATGGGATTTGACAAATTCCCACAGATATAACCGCTCCTTACCATTAACGCAAGGACAGGGAGATTTCTTGCGTGACATTTGAAGAGGAGTGATAGAAGCAGTATGGTGACTGGAATTTTGAACAAGGTATTTCGTAAAAATGTTAATTATGCCTACAGCCATATTCACATGCTCTCTGCCAAAGCCAGTAAAAATGAGAACTTTTTAGGGACAAAGCACTTAACCACATACACCGTGCGTTGAAACTAAACAGAGAAGAGCGTGATTTCCGCACGAAAATGTTGCCTGATTTCGAGGTCTTTTGGGCAGAAAAATGTCCTGTCTTCTTGAAGTCAGTGTCCGGCTGTCCAGTGTCTTGACTCCGAGCCCAGGTAGGGAGGGCTGGAGAGTGCGATAGATGCAGCACAAGTCTGATAATTCACGTGCAATTCACAGTGTCTGGTCTCAACTTGCTTTGGAGCACACGGTGGACATCGTCTGATGCAACGGTCAAATGTTCGTCGTATACACGGATAAAATTTTTCATTATGTCAAAAGTGTACATATCAGTGCTGTTCGCCTGTTTCCTCGCAAAGGCCGAACAGCGCAAATTTGGCAAGCGTTTACTTTCTTTAACTCACGAGCACTTACTTTTCGTATATTCGGCTAGGAATCCTTGTCTTGCAATTGGACCATTTAGGACGAAACGGAAAATCATCGCGTTGCCAGTCGAGAAAAGACGTTCCGGTCTATCATTTCCGCATAGCTTGTACAGCGGCGGTGAGGACTCCGAAGGACCATCAAAAATTTCTAAGTAATTGTAGTGGCAGTCCTGAGTCTGATTGATCTGTAAAATATAAAATATGGTCACAAATAAGCGCTGTTAAGGGGTTCCGAGTTGTCATATTTTAGTTCACGTGCACCAGTAGCAACAAGCCTTTTGGTAATCGATTGAGTCCAAAGAACTGGCTCCTGAACAACTAAAATTGCTGACGTGGACGCTGATCCCGTCAACCTCGCGGCAACAGTGGAATCAACAATGAAACAAACCGAGGAATCCGAGAAAACAAAACATCTCGTTGGGCAACAGTTAACCGCCTTGGTGATGGCACACGAACAACGCGCTTTATCACCAGAGCGAAGCCGGATGCTCTCACTAAGCTGGGGGCCGATTCTAGAAATGAGGTATTTCCAGCAGACAAAGGGCGTTCTACTTTTGTCTTGAACAAGATCGACTACATTCAGAAGGCAAATAGCCTGCTTGATGATCGACAGGCCTACCGCCAAATTGATGATGAGCCGATGCGAAGGCTGATGACAGAGTTGGACAAAACTTTCGCCGAAATGCAGAAAAACAAAGTTATAAGCAAGTCGGTACGACCGGCCGTTAAACCAACAGATGCAGTCACACCAAGTTTCTACGGACTACACAAAGTGCACAAGGTCGACGTCCTCCTCCGACCAGTCGTGTCACTGCGAGGCGCGCCAACATTCATCCTGACTAAATGGCTGTTCCGACAACTGAGACCTCCCACCCCAGGAGAAACCACAACGGTTTGCACAGCTACTCAGTTTCTGGTGCGGCTCAGGGGAATGCGATTCACTGCAGAAGAGGTCATGGTGCCATCTGACGTCAACCCCTCTTCACTTCAATCCCGCAGGACCTGGCCATCGAAACGGTCAGCGAATTACTCGAGAGGCAGTATGACGAGACGGACAAGTCAGTGAAGCGGAGACATCTAGTCAAACTCTTAAAGTTCTGCCTGAAAACGTAATTCACATGCGAGGGGACCATGTACGATCAGATTAAGTGGACGCCGATGGGATTGCCCCCCTCCGGCTTCATCGCTTAGGCAGTTCTGCAAAAAACTAGGGAGCCTGTTTTTCACGAAAGAACAGGCCAAAGCTTTGGACTCGTTACGCCGACGATACCTTCGTCATCATCAAACGAGAAAGGATGGAGGAATTTCAGATTGTCCTTGATTCCGTTTTTCCGTACATCTAATTCAACTTGGAGGCGGAAAGCAACAACCAGCTGCCGTTTCTGGACGTTCTTGTCCACCGCAAACCCAGCAGGAATATAAAAACGACGATGTTTATGAAGGCTATCAACACAGGCCAAGTCCTAAGCTATCACAGTAAACGTCCGTTATGTCACGAACGCAGCTGTGTGCAACTTCTCTACGGTAGAGCAGAAACACACTGCAGCGAACCGGATGACAGAAGGACAGACATCCGCTATCTTCAGCGCCTTTTCATGACCATCGGAGACTCCCGTAACTTCATAAAACTCATCAGGCGGTCTAAAACAAGCCAAAATCCGTTGACAAAACAGCCAAAAGTCTGACGTGTACTGCCATATATCGACAGCGTCACTGAGGCAGTTCCCTGCCTCCTAAGACTCTTGGGGATCGGGATCGCTCATCGACCAGACTCAACAGCTGGACATCTTTTTATGAGACCGAAGGCCCCTGCCACGAGGTGAGACAGCAAATGTCAACTCCCGGTTCCACTGTAACTCTTGTGAAGCTGCCTACGTCGGAGGGACAGGCAAACATTTACAAGCCAGTGTTGAAGAACACATGCGGGCAGTGTGGAGAATGGACCCATTGTCTCTGGTGGCAGAACACTGCGCGGATTATGGACACTGATTCGCCTTCCAGAATTCAAAAATTCTGAATCGAGGCAATGACCGCGTAGCCAGAAAATATTCGAGGCTGGCACACGGATACTACCTCAATTAACCGTTATGTCGCCCTTCCGGCAGCTTAGTAAGCCCTCCGGACGCAGCTTAACGAATTAGAGCGCAAGCGCGAAATCTTGCGGTAGAAATTACGACGGACCTACACGTATCCACACGGCAAATCGGGCCCGACGAAGGCGCAATCATCAATACTGCTGCCTCAAACAGTACTCGGCAGACGAGGGAAAACGCGATCGGAGGGATGCAATCAAGGCGAACAAACCAGAACGTCAATGCGAATGCTGGGGATGGTCACCAACTTTTAAATATCGGCCCCCAACAAGAGACAAGCACATTGGTAGCAGTCCCCCTCTCTCCCACTCTGCCCTGGCGACCACACCTGTGCTTCTGCGAACATTTCGCGCCAAAGCCGATTAACCACTCCCCGTATAATTAAAACCGTCTTAACTTGACTTTCCCCCACCCCCTTATAAATTCTTCGTGACGCCCTAAGATACATCTCTCCAATGGTGACAGCTTGTCCGCTTTTGAAACGCGAGTGCAATAAAACCGTAGTTCCCGAGATCGCCCCTTCGCCTTACATACAGTAGATGTGCTAACTCATGAAATGTCAATCAAAATTTGGAAATGCGTTCTCGTTTCGAAAAGATAAATTAAGTAGTGTCTTAAAACTAATCATGATGCAGCATAAATCTATCATGATCCAGTTACCTCAGGGTGTCGGCTTTCGAATGAACTTATTTTCGGCTGCATGCAAGATCTATACTCTGCAAAAAATGACTACTTATGCAGTATGCAATTTCCTCATTGATTTTAGATGCCCTTGAAAATTCACTAATATTTCGTGGAAAACATGCATAAAAATATTCATTCTTTTACTTATTCGGTAGAAAATCACGTCTTCTTCCAATTTCATACTCAAAGGAAGAGTATAATTCGGTTTTAAAAAGTTTCTAATTGTGAGATTTTTTAATACAGTTAAATGGCCGCTCATGAGACGTCATGTATCTGCATTTACGAATGCGGCTTGTAAAGTTAACAATATTGCTCAAATCAACTGCCTAATTTTATGAACCTCATATGGTCTCCACTTAACACCGTAGAGTAATGCATGATTTTCCGTACACGGAAAATATACAGCTTGTAGTTTTGAAACTCTGAATGCAAGTGTAAAAACAGGTCGGGTTCAAAATTTTTCGGGAATTAGAAAAGTTTTTTTTTAAAACCGAATTATACTCTTCATTTAAGTATGAAATTGTTAGAAGACGTGATTTTCTACGGAATATGTAAAAGAATGAATATTTTGTTGCTGTTTAAAAACCTGTTCATTTGTCGTGTTGACCAGGGGGTGTGGGGTGGAGCGTTAAGGTGCGGGCTCGGTCGTGCCATTCATCTGCGCCCTCCCACGCTTCCGGTCTTCCTGACTCTGTGTTGACTACGAGCCCAGGTAGGGGAGGGGTGGAGAGTGCGATATATTCAGCGCAAGACTTATATCACTATAAATCAATTCACTTGCAAGTCAAAATGTCTCCTCCCAACTTGCCGTGGAGCACACGGTAGACATAGTCAGAACCATTGTCGAACTGCTGAGTGTTTTAAATCTTGATCTGCAATATTATTTTGAAAGCTGTCACAAGCGTTGCAAGAACGGCACTTCTGTATAAACACCGTAAACTGATGTTCACTTTTGTATACCAGGATAAAAGTACTGGATGTGTGGATTTATTCAATTTCCCAATGGCCTTTTGTCAGTAACAACATAAGGTAAATATTCGTTGAATCTGATTTTTAGCTCCATTGACTTCCGGTGTTGCTATGTTTTTGACTCCTAATATTGCTATGAAAATCAGGATCATTGGCCTCATTGGATAGAGTGGTACTTACCTGAAGGCCGTAAAATCTGATATAAGCGTAGAATCCAACGGGAAATTGAATCATCCAGATGCACTTGTCGTTTGGCAGACGGTCGCTCTCGTACTTAGGAACGAAAAATCTGCCCTTCTCGCCATTCAACGCGTAACCGCATTCAACTGATTAATAAGATAGACACCATAATTACTTCGCTTGTGGGATTTTTGATCCTTGAGCAGAGCAAAGAAGGAAATTGTATTTCACTTCTCCAGACATGGATGAAAACAGACCCGGCGGCCTTAACAAATCTAATACAGAGACACGCTAAATTCCCTCATGGATAACTAGAGGTTATAGTAGGTTGATTTTAAAAAATACCCATATAAATCCCCGGTTCTAAATATGGAAATTCAGCATCTAGCACGTTACTTAAGCATTATTTGTTGAGAATGGTCAACAATTTCAGAAAGTTTCAGAACTTAAAATGCTTTACGATAATGTATTTCGAGCACCACTCACAATACGTGTGATTGGCGTCCGTTTGGATATATGAAAGCTCTTGTTTTCCAACAGACTGATCGAAGCTTGGGATTGTCGCATGCAGATATTGTCAGGTTCACATTCTTCGAGAGTTTGAAGGGTAAGTCGGATTATTATACCACCACACACCATAATGTCATCCAACTTGGAGTTCCGCGTTGTTATAATATTACTGCATGTATTGCAGTAACGTTCATTTTTATTTATTGTGTCCCAAGTCACTTGAATGTGAATGTTGGCTGTCACTTCTTCTCCCTCGGATAACTGGGACCGTGCCAATATTTTATGGCGCAAACATGCGTAGACTGACTACTGTACAGCGTTCTTAGCCACGTTAACGTTTTGAACAAGCGGAACATTTCGTCTAACTATTCAGTTTCGAAAGGAATCTCTGCAGCTGTTTGATATTTTCCATTTTCAATTATTTTATGTAATTCACTTCCTCGTAGCAAATGGGGAGTTTAAAAGTTCAACAGCTACGTTTGCCATGGATAAACTGAACCGAACCTTTTGTTTTTTTACCAATGCGCAACTTTGCATGCATTTTAAATCATAATTTCAATGGTAACAGCCATCCTCTTGGTGGGTTGTAATTTGGCAAGGTAAAAATGTGTTTTTACGTTGCTTGGACAGTCAATATCCTCGAAACGGGTCAGGCCTTCAAATTATATAAAATACTATATTCCGATCATCATGGCAATTTCTGGAATATTTTTGTTTGTTAACAAATTCACGCTTTTATATGCATCGTAAATCATGCTTGGTGGCTTTCAAAAAATTTGACAAGCCTCCTGTCATTGGCGCATCAGTAGGAATGCAAATGACTATGGATGGAATCGAATATGCGAATCACGGGTTCTTGTTGTAAAGAAGATGAACGCACGATATCTGAGACAGTAGGTCTATTCGACAGGGCGAGAACTGTTGGAGTCCTGGGTGTATGACACCAACTCTATCAACAGGTCCGTTGAACTTCCATCGCTTTGGACACGTTTTTATATGTGGTAAAGGCTGCCAGAGTGTTGGCGGCTCTCCTCCTTTTGTTCACCGTGGGTGCGTGCGGAGGCAGCGGCTGACGAAGCTGCCAGTTGGTCCCAAAAATGCCGAAGTGATCGTACTCGTCCCTCTGGATCACTGCAGTGCGTTTTCAACCTTTGGAAGAGTGTCCTATCACAGCTGCGTTTATGCGCCATTGTGAGGTTACTATGATAGTTGAGAATCGGAGTCTTGTTAGTCGTCGTTCTGTCCAACATGGTGTTGAGATCGCTGTTGTGAGTGCGTTGACATACGCCTCTACTATCACGCGCTCGTTCCAGCGAGCAAAAGGCGAGACGCAAGTTCCAGCCAAGGGTGCACACAGTCACGCCACCGTGAGACGGCCTGGGACTCAGCTTATCGCGAATACCACCCTCGGCAGTCATATCCACTCTTTATGGCTTGACTAAAAAAAACTGCTCATTTAGTGTCGCATTCTCACAGTCTCTGACGCTGGCCTGTAGGAGACCGAAAGTTCAGACTAATACACTTACCGACTCAGATATCGTATGTTAATCTTCTTTGCAAATGACTACCTTTCAGGCGACTGTCTCCAGGCCTATGCTATAAAGTTGTCTTTTTATGATTATAATGAAACCGATTGTCATCTGAACTCATTAGTCGACGTCCAGCAAGACAGCATTGTTTTGGTTTCACGAAGCGCTCTTTATTTCCGCGGCCATAAGTGGTCAGTGCCTACTAGGAGATTGTAAAACATTCACCTTGTCAATTTGTTTTGATCTCGCCCTTGCACCTACCTGGGGCCAAAATCAACAAATTCATCCTTTTAAGTCTCTTTTTTAAAGTGCACTTGTAGAACCATATAGTTGAGAAGAAAAAAAAATAGACCTTCATAATTTGTATTTCTTCGTGCACTGGGGAAGAAATATGATATTCATGTAGGATATAAATATGACCCAGGTATACGGGACAGCACCGCAGTTCGATCGTCGCGTACGACCATGTCTGCCGTAAACCCCACAGCGTGATAGATTTAGGATGGTTACTTGCGTTCAGATCATTCTATGGTAATAACAGACTTGCACAGCATTTGGTGCACTCTCCTCTCCCTCACTTGTCGGGATCCGGTGACAAGAAAGGCTTAGGGAGAACTCAAACGGATTCGGGCGCAATGGTTCACGAATTGAAACAGCCGCTCCGCGGGTGTCACGCACTCCCCACCGGCGTGCACTGGGTTTTCGCGGACCGTGGCAATTCGGATTCCACGCAAGCGGGAATGCCATAAAGGCGGCATCCGGAAGCAGCCATTGAGCCAGACCGTAAGTCTTCGAGACGGTTTTATCTGGCATGCGCGCGCCTTACTGACCACGGGGACGGACTTATCTCGTCGGATGGCAACTTTCCAGGGCATGTCTTTTGAGGCACCATATAGGGTTTAAGGTGCATCGTATTGATAATACTAAGTAACGCAATGATGCGCCCTGAGTTTTAGTACCCAAAGTCGACCTCATTTCTCCTTCGCTCGCCGATGAATAAGTCCGCTGTCCGAGCAGGTCAACCATCTAATGGCGGAATTGTGTGCAAATGTCACCGCAGCTACACGTGGATCGGCCAAGGAGAGTCTGCTTTCTGTTTTGAGGGCTGCTGCCGAATTTGTGTCTGTTGTATGCCTTTTAAATAGGAAAGTTGAATGCTTGCCTGATTCGGTACGACATTGCGCATGGCAATAATGACATTCTGACGTACATGGGATCCTAGCCACCCACTTGTGTGGAAACTTGGAATATTTGGCGGGGAACTGGTTGTGTGTGGAAAACGCAGACGGGCTACTGGGCGCTAGCAGCCTTTTGCGCGGCAAGGATTGAATATGTGATTCCTTCCCTATGCTGCCATAGAATAACTAGGCAGTTTGTGCGACGGCTACGTTTGCGGCGAAGTTAACAATTATGACTGGGGTTAAGGCTGAGGGCAAAATTAGGCAAAGTTTTAAAGTTAGGGAAGAGATTAGGGTTTGGCTAGGGACAAGTGTTGGGAGCAAGGTTAGGTTCGCCTGTGGTACACCGTCTCACACAATTCGGTCATCATTAGCCAATAACCTGCTTGTCACGTGCTTACGCGCTCCATATTCGCACGTTTTAAATTGTCTCGTCTGTTCTGTTACCTCATCGGAGTAACAAAACAAAGAGAAACGCAGACTTTCGTAGACGCCGTCAATTGCTTTCTTTATCTGATCCACCCGAAAAACTCCTACCAAAATCGATCGCGGATTACAGAAACCCCCCCGCTTAATTTTCTTTGCGGGGCTCTATATTCAATCGTTGCCACGCTGTATCGCGTATCTGATAAAAAAATGGACAAATTACGACATCTACAGATGGGCAAATTCAAGAGCTGTAAGCACAAAAAATTCCCTTCAAAATATAAATGAACTCATTTTCAACCATTGTCACCTAGCGCTATCGGATGGTGCTATTGGAATTTTCGGGCAAATATCACTAATCTGATATGATGCTCTCACCTTACTTTAAATAATTCCGCCTGAGGACGAAGTGGTTTCGATTAAGTTAAACCTCACGTGTAAAACTCGATTCCTACGTGCAACCGACTGTGTAACTTTAAATGTGATTAAATCCGGAAACCACACTCATTTTGAGGCTTGTGCCATCGAAAGACAAAGTTAAACACAAACAATCCGTGCTTGTAATAGAACCTGTCAATAAAGGAACTGATTGTGAATTACAACCGGATCAGAGTTCTTCCAAAGTCACACAAAATTCCTTTCTACTAACTTCCTCCGCCGAGTGAGCGTCCGGTTTCGGTTTCATTACTTTAATCGCCAAAACAAGGCATAATTTCCTCATGCGGTTTCTGCCAACTGGGATATGGTGATGCATCTAGGTGCGGGTTTTTGCCATGCAAGTCACCAGCGCCGTATTCTACCCCGCTCCTCTCGAGGATGATTTAGCACCGGGTACGGGAGGGGAGGAGGGAGTGCGGTAGATACTATGCATGCCTACTATCATTATAAACGAATTTACGCGCAAGTCACAAACCCGCTCACATTATCCTGTGGAGCAGGCGATGGTCATCGGTGCCTACATCGATCGAAACATTGCAACTATGTCAACTCTCTGCCGACGTTGTCACTTTAATTTGTGCTTACCTTGGTAATTGGCAGCGAATCCAGTACGTGATTGACCTGCAGGTCGCGTGTACTCAATCATCATTCTCATGTTTGAGGAAAGCAACTTTGGTGGGAGGTTTGTTCCGCAAAAACGACCTGAATAATTCAAGATCAGGCAAAACGTTTGATGATGAAATCTGTCTGCAAGTCGGAGTTTGACATAACTGTTATCATGTTACATGTCAGAATTCCCAAAGTTGTCGATGATTTCCATCTGTTGGCCGGTACTACAGTATCATGTCTCTTTTACGTAGATAACTAGTTCGCTATTCTGTTCGCTAACATGTAGCTTACTCATGTAACCAATTTAAGGCCCAAGTTCAGGCAAGGAAATTTTTTAAAATCATTTTACGTTTTTACGAAGCCTAAGACGATTAGCAGTAATTAAATTGTTGTTTCCAGTGACCTTAGGCTGAATTCCAGAAAGAGTATCTGTTCCACTGCTCAACCCTAGCATTGACTCTAACAGATACAAGCGAAGATGCGAAGTCTAGAGACTAGCTGATAAGGTCGCTGTTAAAAGCGCTTTATTTGTATTAAGTTTCGGATTCCCGCCCGAAACCGCTCAAACCCGCCCTTTATTAGAGACAACGACAGATAGGCGGCAGATTCTATTGCCATGTCCTGTCAAAAATGTGTATAGAGGGAGATATATAATCGTTGTGAGTTAGCTTTTATATTTGGTCAATAGGTCTATATCTAAGTTCTAATATTTACTGCGAGCAGCAGTCGTAGTTGAGACAGGGATAGAGACCGAGGTAGATGTTTGTCGGTAAGTACTGAAATGGGAAACACCCATGCCAAATGCTAAGCAATCCAGGGTAGGGTTTTAATGGCAATCCTATGAAATGTTAGTCGAAACACTGAAATGCTTTTTTAATGAGGAAGGATTACTTAGGTGGGGTTGCCGCATTGACTTTTTTGGAGCCTAATCGTAAAATATTCCAGGCACGCTAGATTTTTTACTGTGAATGTACTTATTTTCGACCTCCAACAAGAATCACACTCTGTTAAAATTGCTACCTAAATTTTTCGCATTGATTCTTGAAGCTCTTATAAATTTAGGTCTATTTTGTCGGAACTATGCACCGAAATGTATTTACTTATACCCATATGGAGGCAAATCACTTCTCTTCGGGTTCAAAAGGTTTTCGATTATGAGATGTTTCAAAACTGAACAACGTCCGTTCACAGAGCAATGCACCTTTCCGTTTATTAATGCACCCCATGAACCATACGTTTTCCGCATCCATCGCAAATTTTTATAAACACTACCCGTTATTTTCTTGAAGGCAAAGAAGAATATGTGATTTTCTTAACGACTGAAGCTAAACCTTGTAGACTAAAATCGTTATACGCTGTCGCAACTGCCGATCTGACTCAAAATTATTCGTTAGTTAGAAAACGTTCTTAAAGCCCAAAAATACTCCTTCTTAGGGTATTGTGTGTAAAGATAGCGTGATTATCTACCAAAGGAATGCGAAAAATCATATTTTATGCATGTTTTCCAAAACGCATTCTTCAATTTATAAGGCCGTCTAAAATCAATATTAAACATACATACTGACAAAGTACTCATTTATTACTGAGTGAATAAAAAATTCAATATCCTAGCAAATGCAAAATAGAATGGGATTATGCCACGCCATCTGCCTTAGTAATCCTTCCCAGTCAAAAACACATGTACGAATTTCGACGAGTATTTCTCGAGATCAATCACTGGCTGTATAATAATCAATCGGTCGACGTGACGGCAAAAAATGCATACTATGTCAGTAGCACATTTTCACCGAGTACGATTTTTACAGAAAGTCCCAGATTATATTGGAGAACATTAGGAAAGATAATACAATTGGCAAAGCATAAAAACAAGTACAAAACATCATTAAATTACGTTAAAATCTCCCATCAAGAAGTCATTTATTTCGCGAGTGAGCCGCAAGCAAAGATGATGAACTGTACATATAAGCAGGCATCAGTTGGGCGTTTTCCAATTCATAATATGGCTTTGAGAGACCTAGTAGATCGCGAAACCTGATTTTATATTACCATGAACGAATGGACTAGTAAATGTAGAACGATTTGGGAAATATTCAGAAAATAGTGGCCACTAGATGTTATTAACCACTTTAACGTACCAATCACCGGCGCCCCGGTAGAATACCCATCTTTGACTTCGACGAACTCTCCTTGGCAGTGGTGGAAGACGTCTGAAGAATCACTAAAATTGTGTTTGTCAATTCGCGGTTGACTTGTCGGCGGAAGCATGTCCATATGCGTGAAAGTGAGGTTGATGTGTCCCCCCTTATTCGCTACAATTCTCCACTGGCAGAATAGCGCACCCGAAGTGGTGTTCTGCGCCTGACTCTGGGTGGAAAGTGTATGTTGCAAGTCGATGGCCTCTGTGGATGGACGGAGAGGCTCCGCTTGTGGAGACGCGAAGGTGCCTGACTTCTCCATCAGAGTCCTCCCACAGGCTGTGAAAGTAGTTGGAACAGTCTTGCATGAAGCAGTGATTTATCAAATTTAAAATAAATATTCCTGTGTGGAAGCATCTATTGTAAGAATCATCTTGGAACTGACGAATATACAAATGTCACATGTGCGTGAATTCCCAAGCTAAAGCCTTAAATGCTTGCTAGAATGCCAAAAAAGCACAAAAGGATCTGTTGAAGCCATGTTAGCAGTATGCAAGCGTGATTACAGTAATCCACTAGCTCGAGCTTGGGGAGCCCGAGTTGCCTTTTAACAGGTGATTATCCAGGTGTCTCTTGAACACGCTCATACCAGGAGAAATTTAAACAAACTTCCGCAAATAATTCCATTAGCGAGTGGCTCTCTGCTGATTTCACAATGGAATGTATCGAGTGATGTAATTGGTTATTTTAACTTTCCTTTCCATCTGCTTGTAGCAAATGCATTCAAACCTCCCCAGCTCACATGCAACCCACCCACCCTGAGCTATTGTTGTTTGTCAAGCAATTTGGAACCATTGGTTAATCAACATGGAAATCAACATATAATGCCAAGTGACAAGCTACGAGGAAAAAAATCTAACACTGTAAATAAATGACTCAGTAATTAGACGGCTTAGACACAAATTTCACCCGATGGTGATGCACAGTGCTAAACCGCGTTGGCAACAAAGAACGTGTATTACGGTCAAAGACTTCCCTTTATAGAATGCACTACTATGACAGTGGGAACCAGTGAAGATCGTATTGATTAATTCTTTTACGCCTTTTTAGTAGCACGATAATCAGAATGGACTGATGAACAAGAGTAAGACGTGGCGAAAGCATGTCACGTCTTCCTGGCGCTGCCAAATGCCAGCCGAGATGTTCAAATGTGACTAGCTTTCACCAGTCCAATTTCGACTGCGCCGCCTGCCTCAGTCTGCACGGTATGCCGACGAATGAGGATGAAAAGTGGTGCAACGGTAAGCTGTTTGATGCCTCTTCAAGCCATTGGTCCTGCAGCCTTATATCCAAGCTTCACATTCTTGGTAAAATTTTCGTTCACGTTGCGTGAACTACCTCAAAACCTGGGTAGTCAGCTTGTTCTTGCCTAACGCAGAACACATCCTTCTGATGAGTCGACCATGAAAGGTGCGGAAATCATAGACCCGGTAACCAGATATAGAAAGGAAACAGTAGAGAATGCACGAAGTCAGTGTGTTGAAGGTCTCAAGACCCACTCCTGTACCTAGATACCCTCAGTACAAATGCAATTCACATTTGCTAAAATTGTTGTACTAGTCACACCTTCTTGGAATTCCTGGCTCAAAACATCGAAAGGCCTCTAACTAAGCAAGAGCCCATGTCTTCACTGCGGCACAGGTGAAAAGACAGTGAGTTTCTCCAAAAGGTCACGACAATTGCGACAAGCATAATGCAACTTACAAGGGCATTTGTATAGCTTGTTCACCTGTCTGGCGTCACCCTCACTGATCTTCACTCGCTGACCTATTTCTGGAGGTGGACAGCACTGAAGAGGCCTTATGGATTCATTCTCGCCGGGTTTAGTAAATTCATTAGCCTTGAAGTGCATAATCGATTCGTAGTCATAGGGCTCTTCAAGGGAATCTATATAGGTGCTGGGCTTCTTGGCAAATTCGCCCCACGCCGCAGGCAGGATGTTTTTTGTGAGGATCTCCACGAAGTCTAAAATAAGATGAGAATCAGAAGTGACCAAACTGTCCATCATGGAGGGTCAAATTCAAATGGCGTTACTGCATCGTTTTCTGAAGTGATTAAAGAGCGGAAGATTCAAAACTGCAATATATCTTAAAAAGGCATACGGAGAACGACGGCGGCCCCGCTGATGATCCAAGTCAGTTTTTTACCGGCCAAATTAAGAGGTCATGTTCTAAATGAAGAGGTCCTATCTTAGCAACCAGCACTTATTTCAGTATAAAGGAATGTGACAAGCAACAACTCAAATAAATGCGTTACGCCGCATTACGATCGATATAGATGAATGCTTCCATGTGCCACTAATATTATTTCTCGTATAAATAAATTCTTAAATTGCTATAGCCTGCAAACTTAATTTGCCTAGCATACCAACCAAGCTACGGAAATAAAGATCGGGCTTAACATTCCCTACCTGCTTGGCATTTCGTTCAAATATTAAACGTTGTACAAATGCCCAAATGTTGGCATTTTTAATATTACGGAGAACAATTTAGACAGACGATTATGACAGGATGTTTGAAAACATAGGACAGAGACATGTGCATACTATTCATTGGTTTGCTAGGCAAGTATGGCAACTGGCAAGGAATATGCACATGAAATGCATGGACTCACCGTCACGATCGGGTCGACTCTGCTCGTGGTAGAACCCTAAAACATGGCCCAATTGGTGCATAACTTCACCTACACTCTCGCAGGACGGCGCAATGGAAATCGCCTGCGGCGAACCAGTACATTTAAGACCGACGTGCGAGCAGCACCTACAATTATTTCAAATAAATGAAATTCGTTTATTGCGCATTTTATCATATACAGTACATGACCTAGCTCATGAAATCTGATAACTGAAACTGATGCGAGAACTTCTAGACGTTTTTACTGTTGCGCATTTCGTTTGCTTATCCACATACTTCAATGAAATGTTGTTCTTGTGTGCAGAAATTTTGTTCCTGTGATTATATTAAGCAAAACATGAGTAAAAATTAGCAAAAACAGGCGTTAGAACATATTCGTGCAATTTCCTATGCTAATACATGTCCTAGACTCCGATTGCGCTTCTAAGAAATTTTTTATTGAACGGATAGTTATTTGCCCGTGAAAGTTTTAATAAACAGATTAAGCCGGACTTTAAAAGTTATTTGGTGAGCGATGTTAACCTTAGTAATCAGCCTGCTAACACAAAGGTTATTTTAAGAAACCCAGGCGTTTTATCAATCCCTAAATGTCAAATTAGCAGATCTGTGCGATTTGGCGGCGTAAAGTGCAGTAATGAAGCAGATAGAGAGTCCTTCGTTCAAATGGGCTGAAATTGTTTTGCCGTTTGGAAAACTCTACCTGGTGTCATATAAATGACCATTACGGAATGATCATTTCCAATTTGACATATGAAACACTACTTGTCATGTAGTTTTTATTTTCTGTGCATAACTTATTCCGAAATAGAATGAGCAAAGCACTAGTAGATTCATAAAAATATCAGTATTTATATGGGCGCTCTGCCATGCATTCGTAATCAATGAACAAGGAGTCTAAAAGCGAGCAAACAGTGGAAATGGCTTCAATGTATAGAGAAAAAAGTGAGAATAATCTGCTGAGCTGATAGCGTTGAGAAGGAGCTTAGGAACATCGAAAGCCTTTTTCGCAAGAGCGGGTATCCTAATCGATTCATTGCTAAGAACATGACCGAAAGACCACAAAAGCCCCGATACTGACAGCAGAAAAGAAAAAGTTCTTCATCAGGGTGCCATTTAAAGAGGATGCACCAAGTGAACTTTTAAGAAGACGCCTAACTCAAGCTGTATCACAGACCTTTCCAGCAGCTGACACCCTTGTACTGTTCTCCACCAGTCTCATTCTATACGGAGAGTGCAAGGACAAACTACCAGCTCAGACCACCTCTATGTGTATTTACTCCTTCCTCTGCTCCTGTGAGACAGAATATATTGGTCACACGAGCCGGCGTTTATCTAAAATGCTACAAGAACATCTTCCAGCATGGTTAGGCAAGGAACAAATAAAGAACATCAACAGCTCAATCCACGCGCACAAGATAGACACAGACCACCCTGTAGACGTCAGAGAGGCCTTCAGAGTTATTTACAAGGTCCCATCAAGCTATGCAAAACAGCTTGGGCAGCGCTTGTTGGCTTCGGCAGAGACGGTTGCAATCATGCTACGCGGACGGGTCCTATGCGCACAGAAGCACTTCATAGAGGTCCCACAGCTGCCATGGTTCAAAGCCACCAAGCCAGCCACCCGCATGTAATTACCTTCGCCGGGACCCATCTCCTCCCTTGAACTGACTGGAATTGTGGTGCTTCACTCTCCCCTCCCCTCCCCTCTCCAAACTTGAGCTACAGCTTCATTACCTACTTGTCCGTATCTTTTGATTCATTTCTTCAATAGCCATATAAAGAGAATTTATCGAAAGCAGACGTATGCTCGCCAAATTTCCCTTTGAATTATTAGTAGCTACCGATATTGCGAGAGTAGCGGTGTCAAATTTCGGTAAAATTTGGCAGATGACTACTATAGACTAGGTCTTCGATTCTTCATTACAAATAACAAGAAACATTTTTGGAAAACTTTGTCTTCTATAACGACGTATTCTATAGGTTAGTTTACAGTTCTGGAGTCCCAGAGCCCCTACCATTTATCCGAGCATATTAAATGTCTCCCGTGAGAATATTTCCATGGATAATCTTTTGTCGTGTCGGGCGTTTAATGTTTTCCGAGACGCGATATGAATGAGGAATTTCTCCGGACCTCTAAGATGAGTATCACTGGCATTGAAGATGCATTAACTGAAAGAATTAAGCCGTGCCTTTTATTAGCAACTAATCAATGTCAATGCTCTCTGGGACATATCTTACGGTTGCGGTAGTCGGAAGGGACTTAGTTAGCTGGGGATAAAGAGGGACCGCAGCCCTTTGCAGTCTGCACAAGACTGTTATCTTACAGGACGTAAGAAAATGAAGTTGCTTGAATGAATTTCTTAAAGAAAGACTAAACTGAACATGGTTGGTTCTGTTTTTATGACAGGAGTCGAGGTGGCATTATATCTGGTTAGAGAGCAAATAAGGTCATGTGGAAGAAATTGTGTTAAAAGACATGACATATAGCAGGCTGGAGAAACTCTTGACAGGCACGGATAGTCTAGGTTTTGCAGCAATATAGTCAATCACTATTGAGAATTATGTGGCCTGTATGCCTCATATATATACTATTTGAAGAAAAATGAGTCCTTTGGGAAATTTAACACACTTTATTTCTTAAATTTTCAATGATGGTCCCCCAGGTTATCGTCAGGCGTGTAGAAAGTGTAAAAACAGTTAACATGTGTACAAACTGATTTGTGCCCACTTTTGAAAGTATGCATGGCGACTTGGGAAAGTTGTTCCGCCTCTTAAATGCCAACCGGTGTTCGTGTAGGCGTGTGGAGGCGAATGTCACGGCGTGACCACAATATGCCGAATTACAAGCGCCACACCGGATCGTATAGATTACTTTTTCTTTATCCAAACAGCCAACCCTATCGTTAGAGTGTACAAGCTGGTTGCGTAGCGTAGTCATCGGTTTGCGAACCACTTGTATTTGATGGTTCCCCAGTTGTCTTTCAACGAGTTCAGACACTGTCTTAATGTAAGAAGGCGTTTGCCATTTTTTTGGTTCCAGGGCCTGATCGAAACAATATATTGGCCTTTAGCTTTCTTTTCATTCCTTCTGTGTCATGCGGCGGCGGACAAATTGTCTAGGATAGATGTTTTGGAAAAATAGGTTGACAAATAATTGACTTCTGTTTCGTCCCCTTCGTTTTCAGAGCAGTGTGTCTTCGCTCGATTAAGTAGTAAGTTTACAGCACTCCGTTTGCGAGCCATAGGATGGTTCCTCTTATAATGTAGGATAATGCCCGCATAAGTTTCTGCATGGTATACTGATGTGTAGAATGTCCCGTCAGTTTGTCGCTGTACGGGGACATCAAGAAATATGAATGCGCTGACAACGCCTTTTTTAAGATTGAAGACACGACAACTTTCCGCAAGTCGCCATGCATACTGTTGAAACTGGGCAACAGTTTGTTTGGGATAAAAAATGCATTGTCAGTTCCTACCGAAAATTTCCAGAGGTCATTCACTCTAACCATTCGGCATCAATCGGCGCATCGATCTGTACGCAATGCACAGAAATCTCAAAGAACAATGGAAAAGATGATAACTAGTCAGAACGTGACGCCAGCCCACAGCATCGACTGACCCTAAGCACTGACAAAGCAATATTTTTTTCGGGCACGTTTAAATTTTAACTGTTTTTCGCACTTTCTTCACGTTTGCCGATGCCCTGGGTAACCAGCACTGAAAATATACCAAATGAAGATTGCTTAATTCCCCAAAGGACTCATATTTCCTCGAATTATTTTTCTTTCAGTACGTATATATCATTAAATTTATATGTACAAAGTAAAAAAGGCACATCTGAAGGGATGCAACAAGAAAAAAAAATTAATTGTGAAACCACAAAATTTATTGTGTAAGTTGTAGAGCCTGGTTCACCAGCTCGTCTTCAGACTACGGTAGTGCCAATACGACTAAGATTTTAACCGAGTCTATCTATGGATTCTACGATTTTTCAACGTCTGTGACACTACGTGTTAAAAGCATTTCGTTACCTCTTTGGGATTGATTGCTCCAGTTTGAATTTGTTTATAAAGATTTTGTATGAGGCATCCAGACTGATACGCCGACTGATGCATGCATTATCTGATTGCATTGCTTCTAGGAATTCGCGACCATTCATTATTGGACAAGCGCAAACAATGCGAGTATTTACCCATTTAAATTAATGCCCAGTGTTCAGTGTGTTTATGGTTATCTGGGTTGGATGGTCGTGTACATTTCGCAATTTTGGTTGACATTTCATGAGTTAGCACATCTATTGTATCTTCACCGCAAACTAATAACAAAGTGCAATTAGCACTCAGTGGTATAGCAGTAGGCCAATAAAAGAATCCCGGACTAAGTTAAGAATATAATTTCTTCTGTACACTCATTGTCTGAAGACGGGCAGATAGAACAGTCTCGAAAATTTGCACCATAAATGTTAGGGTTTAACAAAGAATTTTATCTTCGTACTTAAGTTTCTAAGGATGCCCCTTTTCCCAATTCATATGCATGTATGCATATATTGAACAACGGAAGTTGTATGCATCCCGAGAGGATATAATGAAAGTAGAAGGCCCGTCGGAAATTAAATTTGTCCTCGTCAATTTTCAAGTCGCCTTACACTAATCCGTCGCCAGATGAAAGGAACAGTGAGCAGTGGAATAAATCGACTAGGGCACTTGTGCACACAGATGTAACATCGGCGGAAAGACCTCTATATGAGGAAGTGAAAAGTATGTTAGTGTAGATAACGAATGTTAGAAAAGGGTTAAGTATTCCAATTGTGGGCAACCGTGTGGGAGTTGCCGTCAATTCGTCAGTGTATTACATAACCTAGCACGAATAAGCAGCTGCGATTTAAAAGTTAGCGGGCCGTGTATAAAGAGGTTTCTGGTAAGCGTCTAGGTCGATATGACTGTTGTTGCTGTTTATGTTCGAGTATCAAGTTTCGGGAACTTCTCACCCCAGTCTGGTGTTAGTACTGGCGACCACTTCAGTGCCGTCCCAAATGAAGCGAATATTGCGCTCAAGGTGATGTTCAAATACAAGAGACCAGCGACCCACTCGTCGGATGGCTCAGCTTCTGTCAGTTAATGCGGGAAAAGGTACTGCACAGAATACGATGCGGGAAAACAACGGGATAGTTCTGTGCGCATTCAGGGCACCGTCTTGTGGGCGATTATGACGCCAAATGGATTTACTTAGCGTGCGATCTATTTGTTAAGGATCTAGCTTATTCAAAGGAAATAACTGCTTTTGGAAAGGTGATATTCTTTCGTACGTTCTTCACTCTGGTTTCCTAGGCTGCCTCCAGGATGAATCAAGTGTGCACAGAAGCTAAAAATGTAAGCATGCCGAAAAATCGATATCGCGCTGGCACTACTGCCGGTCAGTCTTCACTGTGAGTTGCCATCACGTTCAGATTGGCCATCGCCGCCTCAATTTTTATTTTAAATGGTGGCACTCGGCGTCTAATTCGATGTACAAATTGATGTATGGGTTGTCAGAATTTACTGCCTCTAAAAGTTGTCGGTCTTTCTGAAATGCACAGACAGCCATGGTGTAAGCTTTTTCCAGGCAAATTTATATCTAGTTTCCAACGAATGCATGGCAACCTACGGTAAGTGATCTCGTTTTTTACTGCCAGTCGATGTTTACACATGAATATAGCGGCATATTTTCCAGTTTGATCACAGTGGATTGTATCGCAGGTGTCGAATCGTATCTTAAAGACAAAGATTTTCTTATCTTAATAACCATCCTCACCTTTAGGGTGTAAAAGCTGATTGCAAAATTTAGCCGTCGGTTTTTCACGTGTATTTAATGCCACCTCAGGTGTTTTTAAACTAGTTCCAACACGTTCTTGATATACGGAAATGTTTGACAATTTTCTGTTTCAGGCACCCAACCGCAACAATCTAGCTCATTGTCCTTTTCGTTCTTCATTCAACTCCCGTTGTTTCATGCATCGATGTACGAAATCTCTGGGACACCCATTTTGCGAAAAACGTTTGAGCAAAAAAATCAGTTCTGTCTGGTATGTTTCGTCTCATTTACGCAGGGATACTGCCAATATCTGAAGGGAGCTCAGATGAGATCACTTATCTCCGCCTTCCTCGAAGAAGTCGAGATGCAAAAATTATAAACCATCACCCTATTATTTGTTAATCCATGGTTACAGGCACGTTAAGTTGATGACAGTTGTGGTTTTGTTTAAAGAGATAAACTAAAAATGCTTCACAGCATTATCAGCTCAAATTCCCAACGAATTACATTCACACACAACATGAGGTTAGCAACAAAATCGCATTTCTTAATGTCCTCGTATAGAGAGAAACTGTCAGGACATTTCATACCTCAGATTGCCAAAAGGAAACTTATGCAGAATTTTTTATTACGAGAGCAATCGCCCGATCTCTTACAAACGGAGTGCAGTAAACAGGCTCCTGAATACAAACTTACTGCTCTAACAACATAAATGCCGCCAAATGAATAAACAGCATCAGTCAACTTGTCATTTGTCCTCGAAGCGACAGTCTTAGGAAGTACACAGCATCGCAGCAAGTTACTTGATGATAAATTACCTGAAAAATCCAAGAACATAAGTCCACTAATGTAGCCCTTCTTTAATAGCGTCCTTGTTCACAACTTTCCCACCCATGGTCTCACTTAGCAGCGACCAGCGGTTCTATATTATGACGAGAACTTCAGCGGAGGAGATGCCCAATCAGAAGACTTCATTCCATTCCTCGAATCGGCGCTCCAGAAGTGTTAGGCGGGTGAGGAATTCAAAAAGGCCGTGCAGCAGCCAGTTTCGTTTCTACTCCATCGGTATAAACAAATACTGGAAGAAACTTGAGAACCTTTTGATGGACAGGTATTCTGACGCGCCATCGACAGCCAGCAAGTTCAAAAAGCCCGTTGACAGCATAAATGAAACGATAGATAAAATGCAAAAGACGGGGGGTTCTCAAGAGAAAGGTAGCACTTGACAGAAAAACCACTGATGCTGCGATGGTGTGCTCCGCGGTTTGCCGAATGTGCACATCTCGTCATCTCCTTACGTGACACTCCAAAAGTTATTTTGTCAAAATGACTGTTCCAGCAACTTTGTTTCCCTACCAAGGATTCGGAGGGGACAGGGAGATCAGCTGAAGAGGTTTGACGCGTATCTTACAGCTCAACGTAGGGGCAGAGGGAGTAATGGTATCATTTGATGTGGTCTCGTTACTCACCTCTATACTACTCGTTCTGGCTATCAGCTCTATCGATGGTTGTCCCCGAGATAAATAGAATAAGACTGACCAAGAGCTCAAACGAGAGCATATCATCGAGCTCCTAAAACTGTGTTTTAAGACCTTCACATTCTGCTTGCAAACCATAGGGACGCCGATGGACTCGCATCTGTCTTGGCCATTTGCCGGGGCAGTATCTTGGGGGAACGAGCAGCTGGTCTTCAGATCTCATCTCCCAAAGTCTGGGACAGATGCGTCAGTGACACGTTTATCATAATCAGACGGAGCGGCAAGCAGACTTTCAGGGCATTGCTTAATTCAGTCCTTCCCGACGTACAGTCTACCGTGGAGGAAGAACCCAGCAATTGGTCGCTCTTCATTGCCGCAAACGTTTCGAAGCTGGCAGACGGGAAGATATGAACAACGGTCTGTTGTAAGCCAATTAACAAAAGGCGCCTCCTCTTCTTCCAAAGCAACCATCTTATTGGGTATAAAGGCAATCGACTCAGAATAATTTTGCAGCGCGTTCAAGCACTCTATGGGAGGACGGAGGAAATGAAGAAGTAACACGCCCTTTGGGACAGGCACCTTTAAAAATGCACTCTATGAGATAAGAAAATGTATTGCGGGAGTTTTCGAGAGGTGCAGATCAAATGCGCCAAGAAGATTTCACATTCTAGGGCCCTCAAATAAACCATATTTATTTGATACTTGCGCCAGTGATCTGTCGCCGCGTCTGTCATTCTGTTTTGGATGGCCCCCATTTCTTCCATTTCTCCTTCAAACTTTTGTACTCGGCATCGACTGCTTGGCTTGGAGGGACTCTCAGCCGTTCTTGAAACACCACGCATCGGAACGTGTGTTGTTTGCAAGCTATCGTATGCCCAGTGTCCAACGCATGTATGAGTACTTCAGACAAACGGTCTTGCCTCTTTACTGTCAACTGATGCTCATGAATGTGTGGAGGCGGATTTTCTTGTTTGTCGGCATTAAACTGCATCGCTGCCTCACATGCGATCTTAGCCTTCCCGAGGGCGAGCCGGTCAATTTCTTACTGAAGCACTGCTCACCCTTTCCACCGGACGATGTTCACCGCGTGCCCGCATCACAAGACAGTCGCGGGACGCTGACGTATTCGTGATAGAATGTGTTATGACCCGGCCTGGTACTTGAAAGCACGTGGGAGCGTATGCGTACCCGACTCTTGTCCTCAATACCAACGCGACAAAGAAGGAGAACGAGGCAGACCACTTAAATGTGTATCAGGAAATTACAAGTCAAAATTAACTAGAATTAACGCATATTTATAACACCCTACTGTGGTTCGCCTGCATTCGGCCCAATGCCCTACGGGTACAACATTCCAGACGGCCTGGTCGATAATTCGAATACGCAGATCGATCAGGCCGAGTGTAAAAGTCAGTGGAGAGGCGCCACGATTAAAATGACAGCTCTGTAGAGAAAACGCAAGTTGCCTCCAGTGATTTTCTGGCTCTCGGTTTGGGAGCATAGGCCCAGGAGAATGAGTAAACCAAAATGCACAAAACGTCATTATATGGTTGGCCAGGGGTATAGGGTAATGATAGTGTCTAAAATGTCGGTTTCGCTTTTCGTTTGAAATAACACTTCTAGCTGCCGCACGTAATATTTTTAGGAAAAAAGACCAAAATACTGAGTGTCTATGATGTCAATGACAGTAAAAAAGTAAACAGGCAATACATGATAAATAAAGATGAGAGGCGAAGAAGTAGAAGGCTCTCACCCACAATCCAGAATTGTAAAGAAAATGTAGGTATGGTGTTGGGGCTCCCGTTCAACGAAGGTGACGCACGAAATGTTTTCCCACGCTCGCATGCCCTTTATGATGGTTGCTACGGAGGAACCTGTATGAAATTGGAGCATGCATATAGTACATTAATTACGCAACTGACAACAACTGTTGCAAATAAACTTTTGTCCCGCACCAAACCTAGCAGGTTACCCCTTGGCCCCTTGCTGTGTTCAAGCCGTGAACGGGTAAATATTTCTGAGAAATTCCGTTGCGTAGGCTCCTTTTTATGCCGTTGCCTGCGTCTTTCATCGATTATATGCGTAGGCACTAACATTCAGTGGTACTTGTTAACCATTTAATAAAATCAGCTATTGTCATCGCGTTAGTCTCATTGACACGCAAACACTAAGTGGTTCACCCAAGTTAATGTTTACTGTGAGTGACCGACCTCATGAAATGTCCTGGAATTCTCATCTATTTTTATTAGGTACTTTCACATTAA
Organism: Spirometra erinaceieuropaei; assembly: GCA_902702965.1. Taxonomy (NCBI): domain Eukaryota; kingdom Metazoa; phylum Platyhelminthes; class Cestoda; order Diphyllobothriidea; family Diphyllobothriidae; genus Spirometra; species Spirometra erinaceieuropaei. The sequence continues at coordinate 2,307,509 of CACRXP010000022.1, forward strand.
TCTAATGCGCAGCTCATTCTCATCTGCCTACAGGAGACTCGATCTACCTTCTAAACACCATATTAACACTAAGGCAAAAAATAGTTATCTGAGTTTCCCTTGCCTTTTCCGGTATCTATAGTAGGTGTGATGACTCATGAAATGTTGATCGAAATTCCGGTATAAGTTTTCATTTCAAAACGATTACTCAAGTAGGGTTGTGCAATTAATTATCTTGCAGAAAAGTATATAATAATTTAGGTACCTCAAGATGAATGTTTTAAAACAGACCTCTCTCCGGCTGAACGCAAAAACACAATCTGTAAAATGACCACTTAAGTAGCATGAACTTATCTCACTGATTTTCAATGCGCCTAAAAATTCAATAATATTCTAAGGAAAACTTGTTTACTAATATTCTTTATATATTTCATTCGATTGGAAGTTATACCTTCTTCTAATTCACCATCAAGGGAAGAGTATGACTAGGCTTTTATAAACGTTTCCGATTCCCGAATAATTGTGAACCCACCTGCCGTTAGATTTTTATTTAAGGTTCGCAACCTATAAGCTGTATATTTTGCGCGTACGAAAAATCATGCATTTCTCTACGGTATAAGGAAAAGGCCATATGGAGTTCATGAACTTTAGCAGTTGATTTCAGTCATATTGTTAACTTTACAAGCTACGATAGGAAATGCAAATACACCGTGTTTTATGAGCGGTCATTCGCGGCATTAAACAATCGCATGGTTAGAAACTTTTTGAAGACCGAATAATAGTCTACCTTAGACAATAAAAATAATAGAAAACATGCATTTCTACGTAATGAGTGAAAGCTTAAATATCTTCATGCATTTTTTCAGTGAAATATAATTGAATTTTTAAGAGTATCGAAAATTAATCCGGAAAATTCATGCTAAGTTAGTAGTAATTTTTACGAAGTGTTCTTTTATATACGATAAAAGGACGTTCCTTTGAAAGCCGATATTTCGAAGTAATATAATTACTAGGGAATTTCGTTGAAGGGTGACTAAATTCAAAATCCGACTTAAGTAACCTTTTTTTCGAAACGAAAATTCATTTTAGAATTTCGGTTAACTTTTCTTGATTAGGAACACCTATTGTATTTATCTGCTATGCGACTGCATGTGAGGGTTCTAGATTGAGCCAAAACACCATATGGATGAGCATGATCTATAACCTGACGGGCGAGCACAAATCTGTCCTATATGTCCACTTGTACGAAATGCGCATCTTAAGAAATCACTTAGAAAAACATCAAGTTCTCCAGGAAGACCAAATGGTTAAATGTTACACAAAACTTTATTTTCTTCTTAGACGACTTCATCTGCCTGCATATACAACTATAAATGTTTATCTGGCCCACATTTAGAAAATCATCGACAATAGATTAAGCGGGTAATTTCGTCTCAATTTTATTAAGCTCACAGATTTCAGTCGGGCTTTTTCTAGCCTTGGCCACTAGAGCGTTGAATGTACACAAGACTTACATTTGTCTTCGTGGTTACGAACCTCACCGAAACTACCGAGATTTCCACAAGTGAGTTATCTGTACTATGTAGATCTGTTAATACGCAGGGAGCTCATTTTTGGTTCAACAGACCGGATAAAAACAGTCGGTTCGCGATTGTTGCCGATCATTAGCGCGCCGTAGGCCTTATCTAGTGGGGTATGTAAGCATTTTAAGCCAGCACGTCTTCGTACCAATGATTGATAACGACTATTAGACAGTTGTCTGCTTCTGACCTGTTTCACACTTAATGGGTTGCCAAGGTATTATATGTGGCATGATTCCTTTAACCCACAGTTTGTTGTCGCTAGTAGCAATTCGGCGGACGGTCATAATGGGACTGAGCAATATTACAACCACAACAGTGTGGGTGACGGGTATACTTGGCATATATACAATAGGTGGGTTAACTCATGAGATGTCAACCGAAATTAACAAATGCGTTTTCGTTTCGAAACGATTAATTAAGTAGGGCTGTAAAACTAGCCAGTCTATAGCATAATTTTATAGTAATTCAGTTACCGCAGGATGATGGCTTCAAAAGAACTTCCTTCGGGCTGCATGTAAAAACAACACTCCGTAAAAAATGACTACTTGCGTAGCAGGAATTTTTCTCATTGATTTGCGATGCCCTTAAGAGGCAAATTATATTTCATGGAAAACATGCATAAAAATATCCATTCATTCACTTCTTTGATAGACAATCACTACTTCTCCCAATTTTGTACTCGAAGGAGGGAGGTAATTCGGTCTTAAAAGGTTTCTAATTAAGCGACGTTTCTAATCGTGAAATGATTGTTCATAAAATGCCATGACCCTGCATTTACTAATGTGGCTTGTAACTTTAACAATATGGATCAACTTCAATACTATATTTTATGAACCCTATATGGTCTCCTCTTAATACCGTAGAGAAACGTGTGGTTTTCCGTACGCGGAAAATATACGGCATGTAGTTTGGAAACCCTGAATCCAAGTGTAACGGCAGAACGGGTTCAAATTGTTCAGGAATTGGAAAGGTTTTTAAAAGCCGAATTATACACTTCCTTCCCTCCTTATTCCTTCGAGTATAAAAATGGAAGTAGACATAATTGCCTACCGAATGAGCTGAAGAATGAGTACTTTTATGCATGTTTTCTATGAAACATAACTTGACTCTTAAGGGCGTCGAAAATCAATGAAAAAATTTCATGTTATCAAAGTAATCAAAGGTTTACGGTATAGTCTTTGCATGCAGCAGCAAGGAAGTTCTTTTGCAAGTTGGCATCCTGCAGTAACTGAATTTCTATAAAATTATGCCAGAGACTGATTAGTTGTACAACCCTGATTAATTAATTTTTAAGAAACGAAAACACATTCCGGAATTTCGGTTGACATTTCATGAGCTAGCCCACCTACTGTATATATATAAACTTTTTCACGGTTTGCATGTGTATCACTGTTAACAGATTTGATCCTTCGTCTTTGCATTTTCTATCCCAGAATGTCAGCACAGCTCAAGTTTCGTTATTAGGCCTGATGAGATTGTTCAGTGAACTTACTGGAGATTATCGGTTCTATCACATAAGGGACGATTCCTGATGGCCAGAGATAACGTTGAATGGATAAGGCTGCCCGTTGACTGCGCTGCAACGACCCACCTCCACTGGCGCTAGCAGCATACAGACCTTTACTCGACGACAACAAAGTCCCTTTGACTCCATTTGGTCCCTGCCCTTCACCTGCCAATTTCTTAGATGAATAGTCCTGTTGTTGCCTTCGCAAATAAAGGGATCGAAAAATGAGGAGAGGAATAAGAAGAAGCAGTAGCAGCAGAAGAAGAATTGACCAATTTTATAATCAGACAGACGAATAGGCTGTTTATTTGAGTAGAATAGACAGCCGAATGGCCACTGTAACAGACATTGCCGCACATATCTGGAACCTCGAGAACTCTCGGTAGATCGGTGCGCGTGCATTCCACAGTGTGTATTAGATGAGCACTGCATTACGTCCTCTGAGTGATGTTTATGACTGCAGGAGGGACGCAATTTACAGATTTTGCGCGATCTCTATTTCCGCCATAGTTGGCAAATTGACATGAGCTCCAGTACTGCTGGCGTATCCAGTGAAATCGCTACAGTTTAACCAGCATTATTCGCTGCACTTGGGCTTTAAAGCCTCTGTTTCAAAAGCGCTGATTTCAACAGATCACTTCAACGAAGACCATGACAGCGTCCGTAACTAGACACTGATTGGTTCTCTTGTGGGCCGTCTGTGTATTTCCATGTCCTTCAAAATTGGCTCAAGCTAAGACGACCTGCGCAATGATGCAGTATCTGGCCTACCTCGCCGAAGTTCTGAAATGCTTTCTGGACTAGAAGAGCTTGCTGGTTTACCTATCGTGTGAACATTTGTGAGCAGATAGATATATGTACTTTCATCGAGTGGACCACATTAAAAGCACGCCAGAGATTTGACTGCGGAATGTCCTAAGAGAGTTGTCTGAGGTTACAGTCGAAAGCAAAGTTTAAAATTAGGACCCAGAGAAAGAGCAAAAACCAGAGCACATACATCACTGTCTGGCCGGTGACATCATCAGACCCCGCCAACTTGTTCACATTCTGATCCCAGTCTCCAAACAAGTCGCTCTCTGGGATTTCGCCGATTGTCTGTTCATTAGCCCGAAGTGAATGCAGTTCACTGCCAATGTCTGATGCTTGCATTGATTCCACGTCAGAATCCGTGAGAGCTGCGTCGCCCATAAGGCCGGCTAACAGTGCAATTGCAATAGCACAACTTCAAATAATGACATATATATTGAAAACAACAGTAATTGCTAAGATGAACTGGATGAGGAACGGCATGCTAATGAAAAGCATTTCCAATCCGACGCGGTTTATTCTTAATGGACTGAGTTGTCAGATTAACCTGCTCACATGTGTGCTCTGTTCACTCTGTCGCCAGAAACTTTCCAGGAGATGGCTTCAGGACAAATGTATCAGTATGTAAGCGCCAGTTAATGTTTCGAGTTAACATTCATCGTGGAAAATAATTTTATTATGTGGCTAATTGTCCGTATGTGAGATCAAAATCCACGGACATTTTTGCAGTTTCTAGAAGGAGTGGAAGGGACCGGTTTAGGTAACCGTACCTATATGATGGTGATAGAGCGTTAGCCTGTCCTTTTTGGTAGAGATTTCTGTGAGTGGGCATAAAAATGGTTTCTCATTGAGTCTCAACCGGTGAAAATTCCCTGCGTGAAGACATATACGGCAGAGTGGACGCTGCCACCGTGACGCTGGAAATCACATCGGGTTATTGCGGAAAGCCCATGTAAAGCGGATCATAGACAGCAAAACGTACCAACAGTTCTGACGAAAGATCAATTTTCAAAAAGCGATCAGCGCCAGCTTGTGAACCGTGTCTTCCCGTAAAACCGTAATCCCCCTTCAGAAGTCAGAGTGCTTGTTCCATGTGAGATGTTTGTCACTGCTGCGCAGGTTAGCGGTGCTTTTACTGCCCCCTTTTGTTCTCTCAAATAAATACTCAATCACATTTTAGAGTCTTCCAACGCCACTCCCGGCACTTTCCCATTATTCCCAACGGTAATTATGTGGGTCGGAACCTCATCTCAGTTATTCAGTTCTCAAAATCACATCTGGCATTTATAGTTAAGAAAAGCGCGGCTAATCGCATGCGCAAATCTCTGCTCTAGACAGAGCTTGGATCTGTTCACTTCATGTCTTCCAGACGACCTACCGTTTTTTTTAATAAAAAGTAGCAAATGGTGTGAGATTAGAGGCATGGCCTTCCTAAATAAACATACTTCTTGCACAGTGTTTGTGATCTTTCTGTAAATACTTATTTCTAAGCAGTGATTAGTATCAAGATTGGCGATCTGGGATAGGGGTGCGTAGATATTTACTATCATAATGATTTAATCGAATGTGTCAGCCGCGGTCACATAACACATTTCTGTCTGTACTCGTACTCACACACAAACCCTGGCAAATTTAACTAATTTTCTCGGACGTGCATAACCTGCCGATGTTCTAACATTCGGCAGAGGCACTCGTTAGTCTTCCCTTTCAGATAGAATAAAGCGTACCAGACTGTGAGAGACTGAGATAGGAAGTCTCGACATTTTTTCCCTCTGCCATATTCTGAGGTTCAGATTGGACGCGATAGGTTGAGTCTTGAGAACCACCATCGGCGTCCGCGTACCGACCACCGGTTTGTGGTTGAGCAAGCATTGATGGTGCATTGCCTTTGTCGGCGTCGATGTCGCTCGTAGGTTTTCCTAGATGCTGGCTGACGACGGAGGCTGTCGCAAGACCAGAGAGAAGAAACAGACAAATGAGCATGACCATCGAGATGGTTAACCCTGCAAACCTTGAGGTGTCTGCAGCCGACGACGTTGTTTTCAGGGGTCTGATGAAAAAGAGCATTTTGCCTAATGTTCAAGCCGTCACTACGGGGCTATATTTATATCAGTGGAGTGGGGGATGTAACCAATTGGTTTTCAAACTTCATGCAATTCACGCCTGCGAGTACTGGAGGGCGGGAAATTTAGGGTTGATTGGTCAATCACTTCCAGGGTGACGGTACGATAGCGTGGACGACAGTCTTTATGCGTGAACAGTTAACGGCAGTCGGGACGTTTCCACGGATATGCTATATGGCCGTCAATTTTTGAAATAGAAAACGACATATGCATAGTTAAATAGTTGCTCTGAGGAACAAATCGGCAGTCAAAGCATATTATCAAAAACAGCCTTGGTTAAGGTTTATTCAACATTGTACGATAATATACACACCGCCTGCAGAGACGCACTGTCAAGTATATATATGGAGATCGGAGCGCTCACCTTAAAGAACTCATCTAATGCCAACAATACGGAAGCGAAATGACCTGTGAGAAAGCAAATGCTAGATCATTAGCTGAATTTTTACAAACGCTTACAAATAAGTTCGACTAAGCCGTAGCCATCCTTTTGACTGCTTGTGGATATTATGCAGTTTTCCCAAAGTGGCTGATGGATTTTAGCCTAGATTTTCATATCTCATTTTCGACCGAGACTAAAAAGGTTTATTACGAGCTATTTACACCCGTTTCGTTCGTAAATGTCCCCCGAAATTGAACAAGGCAACACGAAAATGCAGCTTATCTAACCTATTGATAAATAATCAATCCTGTGATATTAACGTCTCTATAAATACTGTACCGCAAGCGAATGGTTCAAACAATGCCTGCTGAGTCATCTATGTGCATATAATATATTACTGGTATACTGACTTCCGTCTGTATAGCAAAAGCTGGTTCGGAATGATGGCCAGTTGTTTCGAACATATGAAACTTAACCAGGAATATCTTATATACGAATGAACATGCATAATGCAAGAGCCCTAATTGCTGAGCATAGGCTTAGCGGTGACATGAATTAATATTAGCTAAGTTAGTGCCATCCACCATTTTGACTCCAGGCACGCTTAAACCACGTGTGAATCTCAGACGCAAATCATTTTCCTTCATAAGCAGTAGCCGATCTGTAGTTCTGCTAAAAACTATCATACGATTTATGCTGTGTTTAATGGCCGATTAGGTAAACAAGAAAAATTGCAAACTAGGATATCTGCCAGAAAGCACACTGGGTACGTTGGGGGCCGCACTGATGAACCGAAACCCCCGCAGCTGTACCATGCAAAATACGTGTCCGGGTTTTCAGCTAGTATTTGAACTGCCAGTACGTAAGACATGCAGCGTCTGAGTAGACACTATTTGCATAAAACCTTTCCTTTACCATGGGTTTTATAATAATTATGTTCGATATCCATGCAGTGGGTGATCTAACTCATGGATTGCCGTGGTCAAAATTTGATAAAGAAGTATGTCTCGCGTTTGAGGTTGTCATTTTAGTTTATTGAAATTGTGTGGGGTGCAGAAAGGCATTTACTTCAGAGCTATTCATTCCAAGTCCGTTTCATTGAAGGATAATAGACCAGATTTGGACGAAGTCTGACCTTTTTTCACGTTCAGAAAATTCCCTACTCCACGAAAATTTGCAGGTTAAACCACGCTTACGTGCCCTGTGCTGTAAACAATGACCAATATTAACAGGACAAGTACGAAATAAGTCCTGTCTGAGAACAGTACTGTACGGTAAGTATGCAAACCCCAGAGCAGTTGGGTAAACACCAATTGCGTAACATCTAATTTCAGAAGTGGCTTTTAAAACAACGAAGGATGTCCGATGTAGATATATCAAGACTACTAAAATGGAAAAACCTACTGAGCGTTTGTCAGGAATTTGTATGATCTGACTTCTTCTTCCTCTTCGGACAGCATTTCTGGCGTGCACAGGCAAATTAGAACCCAGAAGCACGGAGAGTCCTTACCGTCGCCCTCCTAATTATTCAGTCAGCGCCATGGCAACCGACGGACGACAAATTAAATATTTGTTTTATAAAAAGGAAGGTTCGGAAGTAAACGCAGTTTGCGCGCAGACACAAATGGATGAGATGCGGCTGGTGCTAGTGATGAAACATACTGAACAAAAACATTTGAGAGCATTGCAGTTGTACGGGATATTCGAACTTCATCTTTTAAATCGTTGTCTAGTAATAAAAAAAACGGGGAGGTGCAAGGAAAATAAGGTTGCCTCATTCTCATAGAGGAGGGCTTAAACTTTCCTATGCTCTGATTCGAGAATTTTTTGCCATTTTTATGTCTGGCCAACCTTTATTGATCGTCTCAGTTAAAGCGAATGCATGGGAGAATATTTAGCATGTTACGGAATTTATTTAAGGAAAGCCTGTAACTCAAACTCACTGGAAGTTCAGTTTTCGCTATAGCAGATTTGTGTCATCCATAGGAAGCTCATGAGCCTAGCGTACAACATTTATTAAAAGTGAAAGTATGGAGCACATAGGAGGGGCTGGGTGGACTGCAAAGTCTAAAAAAGCATCAAACGCCACTCCTTCGCCTGAGTTTACCTGGAGAGAGAGAAAGTTCACTATGTTGGTTGCTCTTATTTGTGCCTTTCACCAGATTCAAGAGTTTTTCATTCTAACAGTATGTCTCAGTATGCGAGGTATATGCCACTGAAGCTTCCTGGTTGCCCGTCATTGTTCAAATTGTACTTGGTCAGGCAGAAACGTAAGTGAATTCGGGAGTGGTTCCAGTGAAAACTGATAATTGTGAGACCTCCGGGTGTGATGCACTGAGAGCCATGGGATACGAAGCTTGCCTAATCGCCGATGGGCCACTGCATCTGACTGCAGCTAAGGACAGCGTTCTGTATTTTGCGACATGCCAGAAAAGTTCTTGGTCGCATAAGTTAAAGGACATAGTATACGTCGCAACACAGGTGCTAGCCAAAAGTGCACTTCATTAAAAATTTCAGCCTGTGTCTTCAAATGAATTTATTTACTCCAAGTTAGCGATTATTTTTTGAGTAGATTTAAAAGCTGTAATGCTTAATTGGTTTACAGCATAGATGATAAATTAGAAATTTAAATTCTTTGGTCGTATGGGCGTTGTTGTAGGAAAATCTTCCAGGTGGCAGTCAAATAGGCGTTCGGTGAATTTAAGTATTTCGATTTGAAAAAGCAACGTCCTCCTACTTCCGACGTAGCTGCCTGTCAGGCAAGAAGCATATTTTTTTCAGACGAACAAGACAGAAAGTTCTATGATTGACAAAAAGATATGGATTAAAATAAAATAATCAGTAAACGTGACAGAAAACAGATTTCTTAACTTCTTATCGCATCAGTCAATCAAGCGTTTCTGCTGTTAAAATCTGGGTGACTGAAAATTTTAAAAAATAAGCAGCATTCCCCATTGGTTTTCTACGGCGGAGTTGTTCGTTAGGTGCAAATACCTAACACACACTGCTGATAAAACCGCGTTTTCATGTCCAATAGGGACCAACGGTATACGGTGCAGACAGAGACTAACACTGCATGGAACCGAATATACGATTCCCAGGTGCTTGTTGCAAAGGAGATGAACGCGTGATTATAGAGACACTAAGTTTATTGTTTCCTTTAATTACCCGCAAATTTGGAGCGCTAAATTACTGTCTTTCATCCTCAGTGGCTTTTCTCTCTGTCAATTTGAGATGAGTCAGTATCAGTACCAGTGTATTTCAGGGGAAGTAGCTTTGTGTCTTTGAAATCCCTATTGGTTACATGCAGATGAAGTATATGGTGAAAGTGGAATGAAAGAAGCATGGAAGAATTACAAGGGGAATAACAAAAACTGTACAGAGGAACACGGGATTTCATGCGTTAACAGCATTCGAAGACACATGAACTCGGTTTGTTGATTAAATGCAGCAGACAGTTGAAGCGCACTTAAGATACAGGAAAAGAAGTAAATATTTTTTGTCAGCAGGCATCGTGATAAATGCGAGCAGTGGTGTGCGACTAGGTTCAAAATTAATGTATTGCGTGCATATATACTACTTGAATTTTGGTAGTAGCATCTTCATTAATGTAAATTGTCAACGTCGGTTATCAAAGGGGCTGCAGTCTGGCGTTGTTGTGGTGCATGCTCCAATGTTGATCGAGCTTCCGTTCAAAAGTGTCTACGGATATCGGCATATCAACATCCTCAGGCAAAGCATTCCAAGCTGCAACTACTCCGTTGGAGAAGAGGAACTTTCGTGTGTCTAACCGGACACCAGTCACACGTAGTTTGCGCGGATGACCTGTCAGCTTAGTCGTAGTTGCCAACTCGAAGAAGTCTCCTCAGTGTCTGCGCTCCTCTTATTACCAGTCCGGACGAAGCGATGAACACATTTTACACCCTGCACGCAATCCTGGCGGCCGCGCTGAAGGTTGAAAAGTTGATTGTTGTTGTGCCCGTGTCGGCACAGACCTTGCTACTTGGAGAGGAGTGCTGATTCCCACGGTCTCGATGACTTTGACGACAATGGACTGCTCCCCTTCCCCCATACCAACCTGCTCAGAACACCGGCTCATCCTGACGGACACCCTCTTTCGTTTCTCGATGCGAGAGAATGCCACCTGGATGTACCCTCGGTCGAGACACTGACACCTGCCGGACTTTGTCCTCGTCCGGAGGCGAGAGCAGCGGAACGTGCTGAGGACAAAGGCGATCCTGCGTGCTGAAGGGTGGACTGACCATCGCCTCGTCATCTCAACGATGTGGATTCGTCCAAAACCTCGCTGAAGACCTCAAGGTAAGCGATCCCAGGTAAGCTGTATATTGTTTTCTTTGCTATCTCACCATCTCCATTTCAGCAACAAGCTAGATCAACAGCTAGCCAACCTTCCAGTCGCTACCATCGCCGGCGCCATCGAGAAGACGCCGTAGTCGATAGGTTACCGACAGCTAATTTCGGTCCTTCAACCCACCATTGCCGAAACAAGCCGTTCTAACAGGTTTTTATATCAAATAACTCAGGATCATTTAGGACGCTGCCTTTTTTTTCAATAGTAGTCTGAGGCGAACTGTCAGCTAAATATCTCGGACACATTGAAGTGCGAAGGTGCAGTTTAAATTCTCACAAAAGTGGATTCCTGATAGATTGGTGTACCCGACTTCCCTGCAAGGAAAAAGTGGTAGTTGCCCCTGACATGGCCTCGCTTGGATACGAACCCACGACATTAAGGGGAAGCCTTTAGTACAACCAAGGATCTAACCACCTGAGCTACGAGGCCTGGTAGTCATTTGGTGAATTTTAGGTGAAATATTTGGGGCAGTCAACTTACTGTATTACATTTGGTGGATTCCACACGTTGCAGTAGGATGGGCTGGCAACTTGACCTAATTGTGATTAAACTGGAGTTTCCCGACGGCGCCTCATAGTTTAGGTGGTTAGAGCGTTGGCTGTACTAACGCCTTCACCTCACTATTGTGATTTCGAATCCCACCGAGGCGCCGAGTTTTTCGCACCTAGGTCAATATGAATTATTCAAAATCTGTAAAAAAATATATAGAGAAATATTTCCTCACACCACTTTTACAAAAGTTTAACTACATGAATCCTTTTTATTTACCATATTCGCATAATGATGCATAAGGAATGCACCGCTGAAACCGCACATTTTCACGCAATGAATGAGAAGAGGTTGCAGTTGTGGCTAGAGCTGGCTTCTACAATGATAACTGTGCTGTAAATCCGATGACAGACAGGCGATGGACCGCATTGTTGGAACGAAGCAAACGACCACAACACAGCAAGTCGACTAATCCAGTGAGAGTTTCAAAGGAGAACCCCATTCTAGAGAAGGCCTGCCGTGTGTTACAGAGAGCCGTAGTGAGGTCTGATCTTTCGGGAATGGGTTCCGAGGACGAGAAAAAGGACGAAGGAAGAAACGACAGTGACGAATACTCCGCAACAAATCATCCCAAACAGTCCCGAAAGGCCTCAAGGTGGCTGGCCAGCATCACCACCGATACCACACTAAGCATAAGACGTTGAAGACGACAAACTGACAAACACGTTTCCGGTTCTTCTGTTGCATGGAGTATACTTGCGCAGCCCACAAGAGTGGCTTCAGAGAGAGATCTCAGCCCTTCTTTACGTCTCGGATTGTCGCTTGCATTTGTGAGAAATTGACGCCATTTCTTGTTCCCTTGGCCTCTGACGTCTATTCTTTGGGAGAACTGTTATTCTGCTTCTTTGTCTTTACATATTTGGTCAAGTCGCTTTGCTTGGAAGAAGGGCAACAGTAGAGTTAAGGAGTCCAGTAAGCTCTCGGTAGACCATGAGTTGCGTGCTAGTGTATGAACTCGCGAATTCCGTCTAGGTACTTATGACTCAGCTGTACACGAGAGTGACGAAATAAAAAACCACAGCTCAACCGAACATGAACTGGAAGGTAAGAATGATGTCTGCGATTAGACAGTTAGAGTTTTTCGATGATGAGGCACACTTTCAAGATGGAATGTCGTGGCATATCCAGCTGGATGCAGTATTTGCATGCATTCATCATTTTACTCGAAGGCATCGTCTTTGCCACCGACCGCCTTTTGCGTTTTCCTTCATTCCATCAGCGTACTCTTTCGACATGCTGCCCAAACGCACAATGTCCACCACCTCCATGCCCGTACGGCACGATCGATAAGTAACCGACAGTTAATTTCGATCCTCCAACCCACCATTGCCTTAAAAAGCCGTTCTAACAAGTTTTTTCATCAAATAACTCAGGATCATTTAGGGCACTGCCTTTTTTCAATAGTAGTCTGAAGCGAACCGTTAACGAAACATCAATGACAAATTGAAGTGCGACGGTGCAGTTTGAATGCTCACAAAACTGGATTCGCGATAGATTGGTATACCCAACTTCCCTGCAAGGTAAAGAGGGATAGTTGCCGCTGGCATGGCCATCACTCGTGACAAACGATTAAATTTTGAACATCGCCCTATTTCAATGTATACCCTAGTCGAGCTGTCAGTCTTCACTGTCTCGAGTCTGTGCATGTATAGCATACGATGCCGCATAAATCTGCAAAGGGTCTCCAAGTGACCGCAGCATTGCTTAGTAACATTCTCAGTTACCTTATTTTTTCTACGCAAGTCACAATAGCAATCATCAGACCGATTAGGGAATTGCGGTTAACAAACGACCATTCATATTTCCTCAGGATAAGATCCCGATTTATCGCAGGGCATGAGCCGTGCTACAAACCATTTGACAATATAAGACAAACATCAAAATGTGACCACTGTCTGACCCAGACCAACGACTTATGCAGAAACCATTTAATAAATATGTTGTAACTTCCAGCCGCATCAAATTCGAATAAAATTTCCGAAAAAACCAACACCGCTAATTAAAATATATGGTGCTTTTCACGTATGCAGATTTCCAGGTCAAAATATCCGATGATCCTTTCAAGCAATGGTTTCTAGAAAAACAAAAATATAAGAACGTCTTGATGAGGCGCTGACACGATAAACAATGCTAAGTTGGCAATTATTAAGATTATGGAAATCAAACAAATGATCTAATATCAAATGCCCACCTCCTTTGTCCTTGGCTATTTGTTGCACAATTAAATTGCTCTTACCTCAGTTAAACGATCCGATAAAATCAGGCATTAACTAACTACAATTGTTGGCCTTGAAATCTCCGTTTTCAGGGTGTTCGGGCCTCATTTTTGTGACAGATTTGAAGATGCAACGTCTTCGACTACTTCGGCCGAATAGCTTTCCAGAAAGTATTATTTGTCATAATTTATTAAGACCAGAATATTCGCAAATGACACGACAACGTGCATATTGCTTTGTAGTTGAACATTGGATTCAGTGTGAAGTAATCCAGGTTTACATTCCAGCATATACACACTCGAGGTGTATGCATGGTAGGATAGCAGAATGCGCAACGCAGGGCAACCGGAGGTGCACACCTCGTTGGGCATTCAGACTCCATCCGGAGCTGACACATTGTTAAAGGAGGGCTGAAATGGATATCCATCGTTTATTAACAATCGCTAGTTGGCCTTAAATATTCCGAGGTTTTCAGGACCGGGCTTGGTATAACCAGTATGCAATTTCATAAGTTCAACTCCATTATCTGACAAGCTTTCTCCTTTTATTATATGTACATATTTTGAAAAATAGGCATCCTAGGAAATTAAGTTAGAAATAAACCAGCCTCTCTTGGACTAAATTAACCTTATTAATTGCAATGTTTTAAGTCGGAATCCATTTGTTATCAGAATAATGGCCAGCATACAAAATCACTGAAGCCCAAACAGCGCTTTCCGCTGAATTTCATGCCAAGAAAGAGCCCTTGTATCCATTTATAGCGATCAAATGTGAAACATAAAGCAACACGCGCGCATATTGCGAACTCGAGATTTCATTTCTATAGTTAGTATTTTGCGTAATCGGACAAGCAACCGCACTGGTAATCTGGCATAGAAATCTAACCATTTCCTCTCAGTTGTCACGGTTGAATCGGAGTTATAAAGCATCCTACACACTAACAAAGGACAGACTGACAACGATCTTGTTGAAACCTGACGCCAAGAGGATTACATTGGACTGCCATTCCAGCAGAAATGTCCGGAAATTAGGCAGCCAAATGACCCCCGTTTCGAACTTTCAGTCAGTCATTAACGTGGTTGTAGTACGGATCAGGTTCTCTCCTCGGCGACTTGAAGGTTTAATCCGCATTAACAATCGCGCCTTCTTTTTTCCAAGGACGGATTTAGTTGTTGCGTATATGACGGCAACGGAGAGTCTTGTCTCCGTTCTTATTCCTATCGGGAATATATAAATTCTTTAGGTTTCTATCACAATGTTATTGATAATTCTGACGCCACTGCTGCCCTAGCACTCGAACAGCGGGCTGGGTTGAGGTTTAGGCATGACAAAGGTTGAAATACCAAGATTCCAAACGCTAAGTAGCAAACGACCCAAAACCACAGGAAGTGAGTTGCACAGGGGCTCGTAAATTCAAATATCCTTAAGCTTACTCCCTAGACTGTAAAATTTAAATGACGCGATAAGAGACATTTATTTTCGAGTTGGTTTTTGTTGCGATGGTACGGCTTGTGGGGTGAGTGTTTTACAGGCTCTTCTTATCTCGCTGGTGGTTGATTTATTCGTAAGAGACTTAAAAGACCGGTCAGATCTTAACGAAAAACGAACTGCAAACTAGAAGAATGATTTGTCAGAATGCTTCTGGCAGAGGAATGACTGTCAGGACAGTTCCATGAATGGAGTTAAGATGGCTTGCTCCACGATCTAAATGTAACGGTTGGACACGGATATGTGTATTCCTCCACGTTGGACAAAGGTATGGGATACATCAGGTATGGAGAGCATCAGTGTTGAGCTAAAGGGCCCAACATCTATAAACTTCGTGGCAATACACGTTTTAATCCGCCATATTAACACTAACTGAAAGGCGATGCTATTTTAACATTAAATGGCATAGCAAATGGATTTAATGTCCTTTTATGTCACAAGGTATTGCATTGTCTTACTTTTACTCCGATGACTACCCTAAAACTCCCTGACCACCCTCACACAACATTGCCCGGGAGGTGTTGTTACTTCTTCCTCCGGCAGACACTAATAAGTATGGACATTTATTTTTCTCAGCCCAAATTCTCTTCGAAGAAAGCACCCCTACGCCATAATCCCTACCATTGGCGTGTCTCGCTCAAAATCCAGAGGGCGTCCGACGGGGTCGTGAACGACGCGAAAGTATTGCATGCACCGAAGCATTTTCAAAATCCCCAAAATGCTCAGACACGGTGGTTGCTGGTCTCATAGCGGATAGAAATACGTTTATTCTTAAATCGCCATTGTGAGATGGTAAATGAACGCTATAACAGATTGTTGCCATCCCTACCAAGCTCATAAGCCTAGCATACAACGTTTATTAAAAGTGGAAGTATGGAGCACATAGGAGGGGCTGGGTGGACTGCAAAGTCTGAAAAAGCATCAAACGCCACTCCTTCGCCTGAGTTTACGTGGAGAGAGAGAAAGTTCACTATGTTGTTTGCTCTTATTTGTGCCTTTCACCAGATTCAAGAGTTTATAATTCTAACGGTATCTCGCAGTATTCGAGGTATATGCCACTGAAGCTTCCTGGTTGCCCGTCATTGTTCAAATTGTACTTGGTCAGGCAGAAACGTAAGTGAATTCGGGAGTGGTTCCAGTGAAAATTGATAATCGTGAGACCTCCGGGTTTCATGCACTGAGAGCCATGGGATACGAAGCTTGCCTAATCGCCGATGGGCCACTGCATCTGACTGCAGCTAAGGACAGCGTTCTGTATTTTGCGACATGCCAGAAAAGTTCTTGGTCGCATAAGCTAAAGGACATAGTATACATCGCAACACAGGTGCTAGCCAAAAGTTCACTTCATTAAAAATTTTAGTCTGTGCCTTCAAATGAATTTATTTACTCCAAGTTAGCGATTATTTTCTGAGGAGATTTAAAAGCGTTAATGTTTAATTGTTTTACAGCATAGATGATAAATTGGAACTTTTAATTCTCTAGTCGTATGGGCGTTGTTGTAGGAATATCTTCCAACTGACAGTTAAATAGGCGTTCGTTGAATTTCAGTATTTTGATTTGAAAAAGCAGCGGCCTCCTACTTCAGACCTAGCTGTCTATCCAGCAAGAAGCAGATTTTTTCAGACGAACAAGACAGAAAGTGCTATGATTGGCAAAAAGATATGGATTAAAATAAAAGAATCAGTGAACGTGACAGAAAACAGGTTTCTCAAGTTCTGATCGCACCAGTCAATCAAGCGTTTCTGCTGTTGAAAATATGGTGACTGGGGATTTAAAAAAATAAGCAGCATTCCCTACTGATTTTCTACGGCGAAGTTGTTCGCTAGGTGCAAAAACCTAACACACACTGCTGATAAAACCGCGTTTTCATGTCCAATAGGGACCAACGGTATATGGTGCAGGCAGAGACTAACACTGCATGGAAGCGAATGTACGATTCCCAGGTGCTTGTTACAAAGGAGATGGACGCGTGATCATGGAAATAGTAAGTTTATTGTTTCCACTAATTACCCGCAAAGTTGAGGCGCCAGATTACTGTCTTCCATCCTCAGTAGCTTTTCTCTCTGTCAATTTGAGATGGGTCAGTATCAGTATCAGTGTATTTCAGGGAAAGTAGGTTTGTACCTTTAATATCCCTATTAGTTACATACAGAGGAAGTATATGGAGAAAATGGAAAGGAAGTAACATGAAAGAAGTACAAGGGGAATAATAAAAACTGTACAGATGAACTCGGAATTTAATGCATTAACAGCATTTAAAGGCATATGAAGGAGACAGTTGGGGCACAGTTAATATACAGGAAAAGAAGTAAAAAAAATTTAGTCTGCAGGCATGGTGGTTAATGCGAGCAGCGGTGGACGACGTGGCTCAAAATTAATAAATTACATATACACACGTTACTTGAATGTTGGTAGTAGCAGCATCATAAATTTAAATTGTCAACGTCGGCTATCTAAGGGGCTGTAGTCTGGCGTTATTGTGGTGCACGCTCCAATGTTGATCTAGCTTCAGTTTAAAAGTGTCTACGGATACCGACATAAAAACATCCTCAAGCAAAGCATTTCAAGCTGCAACCACTCTGTTGGAGAAGAGGAACTTTCGTGTGTCTAACCGGACACCAGTTACACGTAGTTTGTCCGGATGACCTGTCAGGTTAGTCGTAGTCGCCAAATCGAACAAGTCTGCAGATGCGAGACAGCAGTCCTGATTGCGCTTGATACGGAAAACTTGTATCAGGTCCCCACGTAACTGTCTCTAAATCAAAGAATGAGGTCAAGATTATCTAATAGTGTTTCGTAGGGTAGTGACCACGGCACGGATACAAGTTTCGTTGCTCGCCGTTAAACTTTCTCGAGCATGCCGAGGTCTTTAGCAGTTCAGGGTGTCCGTGCTTGGATATCAAACTCCGGATGCGGTCGCACAAAGATCGGAAGACCTTGGCGAAGCAGTCTTCATCAAAGGAGGAGAACGCCCGTTTGACGAGGTATAGAATGGAAAGCGACGACTTCGCTACCTTTGAGCATTGCAGCGAACGCTTAAGCGAGGTTGCGATTCATACACCCAAGTCCTTTTGGGCATCAACATCTTGCAGTGGTTTGCCAGTCAGACGATAGCCCGTGCGGTAAGGTGTTCTGAAATTCTACCGCTGGATAAGTCAGAGATATCCTTATATTAACCAACTCGTGAATAAAAATGAGACTGTTAAGGTGTGTCCGCTCACTCTAGCAGCCTGTAATGTTCGTTCCCTTCTAAACAATCCGAGGAGCAACAGACCGCAACGGAGGATGGCGCTAGTGACTCAGGACCCGGCGAGCTACAAGGCGAACATCGCCTCAGTCTGTGAGACCCGCTTCTCCAAACAAAGCCAACTGGATGAGTTAGGTGCCGACCATACCTTCCTCTGGAGCGATCGCCCAAATGCAGGTCGACCAGACGCGGACGTTGCCTTTGCCATCGGAATGACATCGTGGGACGACTGCCCAATCTGCCTTAGAGCATTAACGATCGCCTGGTGACCCTTAGCCTGCCTCTCCAGGAAGGCAAATTTGCCACCATCCTCAGTGTATACGCACCACTGATTACCAGTCCGGACGAAGCGCGGAACAAATTCTACACCCTGCACGCAATCCTGGAGACTGCGCTAAAGACGGAAAAGTTGAATGTCCTTGTGCCCGTGCCGGCGCAGACACGGAATGTCACTTACATTCCTGAAACAATTGACACCGTATCTTGTTCCCTTGGCCTCTGACGTCTATTCTTCTAGAGAGCTGTTATCCTGGGGGATAAGAGAGATGTCTGCGATTAGACGGTTAGAGTTTTCCGATGATTAGGCACAATTGTAGGATGAAATGTCATGGCATATCCAGCTGGATGTAGTATTTTCATGCATTTATAATTTTACTCGAAGGCATCGTCTTTGCCACCGACCGCCTTCTGATTTTCCTGCCTTCCAACAACTTCCTCTTTCGGCATGCTGTCCCGCCAGCAAAAACCCACCACCACCATGCCCGTACTACACGGTCGATAGGTTACCGACAAATTCTTTCGGTGCTTCAACCCACCATTGCCGTAACAAGTCGTTTTAACAGAGTCTGACATCAAGTAACTGAGGATAATTTGGGATGATGTCTTTTTTCAATAGTAGTTTGAACAGACCTGTCAACGAAATATCTATGACACATAAAAATGGGACGATACAGTTTAAATGCTCACAAAACTGGATTGGTGATAGATTGGTGTACCCGGCTTCCCTACGAGGTAAAGAGTGATAGTCGCCGCATGCATAGCCACCAATCGTGACCAAATGATTAAATTTTGAACACCGTCCTATTTCAAAATATACCCCAGTTGAGCCCTCAGTCTTCATTATCTGGAGCTGTGTATGTATAACTTACGATGCCGCATAATCCTCCAAAGGTTCTCCGAGTATCCGCAACATTGATTAGTAACATCCTCAGTTACTTCATTTATTCCATGCAAGTCACCAACGCAATCTTCAGACCGATTAGGGAATTTCGGTTAACAAACGACCATTCATATTTCTAAGGATAAGATCCCGATTTATCGTAGTGCATGAGCCGTGCCACAAGCCATTTGGAACAATAAGACAAACATCAAAATGTGACCACTGTCTGACTCAGACCAATGACTTATGCAGAAACCATGTAATAAATATGTTGTAACCTTCTACCGCATCAAATTCGAATACAATTTTCGAAAAAACCAACACCTGCTTATTAAAATATATGGTGTTTTTCATGTATGCCGATCTCCAATTCAAAATATCCGATGATCCCTTCAGACAATGGCTTCTGGCAAAACAGAAACATAAGACTCTCTTTATGCGACGCTGACACGATAAACAATAGTAAGTTAGAAATAATAACGATTATAGTAATTAAACAGGTAATCCAAAATAAAATGCACATACTGGTCCTTGATGCTCAGGTAAACAATTAAAGATGAGTGCTTTAGTCCCACTTAAACGATCCGGCGATTCTAACAGTGCACACATATGAGGCATTAAATAATTCTAATTTTATGGTCCTGAAATCTACGTTTTCATGATGTTAGGGTGTCTTCATTGTGACAGATGCAAAGATGTAACGCCTTTGTCTACTTTGGTCAAATAACGTTGGAAGAAGCGTTATTTGTGACATATTTTAAGATAAGAATATTCGCGACTGTCACGACAACGTGCATAAAGCTTTGGAGTAGAGCATTAGATCCAATGTGGAGTAATTCGGGTTAAAATTCCAGCATACACACACTCGGGGTGTAGGATAGGAGGATTAGCAAAGCAGGTCATCGAGACACCATCCAGAGCACTTGCGAGCAGACGCCTTGTGCAACGTATAATAAAATGAACATTTCTCACATATCAGCCATTGTTAGTTGGCCTTAAGTATTCCGAGGTTTGCAGGACTGGGCTTAGTATAACCAGCTTGAAATTTCATAAGTTGAACTCGATTATCCGACGGGCCTTCTCTTTTTATTTTATATAAATAATTTGGAAAATTGGAATCCCGGGAAATTTGGTTAGAAATAAACCAGCTTCTCTTGGAATAAATTAACCTTACTACGCGTGTAATGTTTTAAGTCGTAACCCATTTTGTTATCAGACGAGTGACCAACATACAAAATGGGTCAAGCTCAAACAGTGCTGTCGGCCGAATTTCATGCCAAGCTAGAACAATTGTATTCATTTACACAGATACAATTGGAAACATTAGGCAACACCTGCCCATATTGCGAACTCGAGATTTAATTTCTGCTGTTAGTATTTGGCGGGCTCGGACAAACAACCGCAATGGTAGTCTGGTATGTAAACCTGTCCCTTTCTTCTCTGATGTCACAGTTTAAGTGGAGCTATAAAGCATCCCACACACTAACAAAGGACAGTCTGACAACGATCTTGTTGAAGCGTGAAGCCAAAAGTGGTACATTGGACTGCCATTCAGGCGGAAATTTCCGGCAATTAGGCAGTGAAATGACCCCCGTTTCGAATTGTCAGTCATTAACGTGGTTGTAGTACGGATCAGGTTCCTTCCGTGGCGACTTGGAGTTCCAATCCGCATTACAAATCCGGCCTTTAATTTTCCATGGTCGTCGTAAGTTGTTGTGTATGTGACGGCAACGGAGAGTCTTGTCTCCCTTTTTTTCCTCTCAGGGATATCTAAATTCTTTAGGTTTATATCGAAATGTTGTTGATTATTCTGACGCCCCTTCTGTCCTAGCACTCGAACAGCGGGCTGGGTTGAGGTTTAGGCATGACAAAGGTTGAAATATCAAGATTCCAAACGCTAAGTAGCAGACGACCTGAAACCACAGAAAGTGATTTGCACAGGAACTCGTCAATTCAAATATCCTCAAGCTTACTCTCTAGACTGTAAAATGTTAATGATACGGTAAAAGACATTTATGTGCGAGTTGGTTTGTGCTGCGATGGTACGAATTGTGGGGTGAGTGTTATTAAAGGTTCTTCTTATCTCGCTGGTGGTTGATTTATTCGTAAGAGACTTAAAAGACCGAGCGAAACTTAACGGAAAAAACGAACAGCAAAACCGGTAGAATTGTGCGTCAGAATACTTCTGGCAGAGGAATGACTGTCATGACATTTCCATGAATGGAATTAAGATGGTTTGCTCCACGATCTAAATGTAACGGTTGGACACGGATATGGGTATTCCTCCAAGTTGGACAAACGTATGGGGTACCTTACTCTGGGGAGCATTAGTGTTGAGCGAAAGGACCGAACATCTATAAAATTTGTGGTAATACAAGCTTTAATCCGCCCTATAACACTAATTGAAATACGATGCTATTTTACCAATAAATGGCATAGTAACTGGATTTAATGTCCTTTTTTGTCAAAAGGTATTGCATTGTCTTACTTTTACTCCGATAACTACCCTAATGCCCTCTGACCACCCTCACACAACATTGCCCGGGAGGTGTTTTTACTTCTTCCTCCGGCAGACACCAAAATGTATGGATATTTATTTTTCTTAGCCCAATTTCTCTTCGAAGAAAGCACCCCTACGCCATAATTCATACCCTTGGCTTGTCTCGCTCGAAATTCAGAGGGCGTCCGACGGGGTCGTGACCGACGCGAAAGTGTTGCATGCACCGAAACAATTTCAAAACCCCCAAAATTCTCAAACTCGGTCACCGCTGGTCTCATAGTAAATACGTTGATCTTAAATCGCCATTGTTAGATGGTAAAGGAACTTTTTTTCATAAAGTAGTAGTGCAGAGCTATCAAAATGAATAAAACTTGTGTCGCTGGCCTCAACGATGAGTAATTTTGAAGTTCATTTTGATCCAACTGTGAAAAACTCGGCGCCTCGGTGGGATTCGAACCCACGCAGTAAGGGGGACGGCTTTAGTACAGCCAACGCTCGAACCACCTGAGCTACGAGGCCCCACCGGACGACGCGAGTTTTATCACACTTGGGTCAAGTTACCCGCCCAACCTACTGCAATGTCTGGAATCCACCAAATCTGATACAGTAAGTTGACTGCCCAAGCAGGATTTTCCTAAGTAATTCACCCACAATCCACCAGCTGACTACTAGGCTTTAGTACAGCCTTCCCCCTTACTGCGTATGTTCGAATCCCACCGAGGCGCCGAGTTTTTCACAGTTGGGTCAATATGAATTATTCAAAATCTGCCAAAATATCAATGAATTACGTGAGCCTAGTAGTCATCTGGTGGACTATGGGTAAATTTCTTAGGAAGATCCTGCTTGGGCAGTCAACTTACTCTATCAGATTTGGTGGGTTCCAGACGTTGCAGTAGGTTGGGCGGGTAACTTGACCCAAGTGTGATAAAACTCGCGTCGTCCGGTGGGGCCTCGTAGCTCAGGTGGTTCGAGCGTTGGCTGTACTAAAGCCTTCCCCTTTACTGCGTGGTTTCGAATCCCACTGAGGCGCCGAGTTTTTCACAGTTGGGTCAATATGAATTATTCAAAATCTGCCAAAATATCAATGAATTACGTGAGACTAGTAGTCATCTGGTGGACTCTGGGTAAATTTCTTAGGAAGATCCTGCTTGGGCAGTCAACTTACTCTATCAGATTTGGTGGGTTCCAGACGTTGCAGTAGGTTGGGCGGGTAACTTGACCCAAGTGTGATAAAACTCGCGTCGTCCGGCGGGGCCTCGTAGTTCAGGTGGTTAGAGCGTTGACTGTACTAAAGCCTTCCCCTTTACTGCGTGGGTTCGAATCCCACTGAGGCGCCGAGTTTTTCACAGTTGGGTCAATATGAATTATTCAAAATCTGCCAAATGAATAATTTTGAGGTGTTTGAACAGCATGCATTGCAAAAATGTACTGTGTACAGGGATTTTTTAAATCAATGTATTTGGAAATGTATTGATTTGGAGGCCATATTATACATTATTTTCGCCTTTTTCAACGGCAGACTGCATTCAACCCAATCAAGTTAGGCGCTTCGCAAGCCCACCGCTTTAACTGGCACATGATAAATGTTACGACGCATTTGCGCAAAGTCTGAAAACTGTTAATTCCACATAACGGTTATGTGATAACAGTGGAAATCACACATAAGGTAGCACTTACCCTTCTTGAAATTGGCTGCAAACCCATATTCTTGGCGACTACGGTCTGAGATGAAACGCACTGTCATCGTGTTAGTTGTGGAATTTATAGGTGCTGGTATATCAGATCCGCAGAACTTGCCCAGCAAGGCTGAGGACTCCGATGGGCCATCGAATATTTCAACGTAATCATTCGCGCAGCGCCATTCCCACTCAAGCTAGGGGATACAAAATTCAGAAATTAACATTTACTGTCAAAAGTCTAGAGACCTTCTAAATTGTTTCATATATATAGTGTTACCCAGACATGCACGCCTACATTTTCTTCACAGTGTTTGGAAGTCAGTACTAATGAACTGACATCGCGATGCAGTACAATTTTCCGACTCACTGCATAGCAGTAAATACTGGCATCGTGTACCAGCAAGTGCTTGAACCTCAAGGGGGACTACGTTGTGGAGACGGTGGACCTAGAAGAGATCGAGTCGGTGCACAGCAGGGTTAGCCGGACAGCGAAGAATCCAAACCTCCCACAAGAAATTCAGAAAACGAAGTGCGTAGTGGTACGTCAGGGCACAGCCTCCACACAACTCAAGCAGCAATGTTCATTCCCTGCACCAGATGGCTGACCGGAGTCACTACAGCGGACAGTGCGACATGTTACTGAAACTATTTAAAAGTAAAAGTATCTTCAGTGCACACACGTACTTCCCTGATACGACGCCTCGATGTGACTACGGGCACCATAAACCTAGAGATGTCTTGACCTACTGGGAACCGTCTACACCCACTATTTTTGCATATATGTGCATATATATGTAAATTTACCGAATCTGGGAAGTAGGCGAGGCCGAGGCAGGTACACACATTTAGAGTTGGAAGCAATTTCTGGGTGTATCTGGCCACTTCACAAAACTCGTGTCCTCATTATTGCACATTGTCAACGTCATGTTTGGGCGTATTGCTCTCCACCAAGTTCCAAACAGCCGAGGAAGTAGTTTTACGGCTTGCGAATCGAGTGCTGTACTAGCAAAAGGCCTTAACAAAGGCGTTCTGCCTTCCGTCACTAACGTCGACTCCAACAGGTTATTACAAGTAACTCCATACTCCAGATGATAATGATGTTTACTCCACGCACTTAACTTACAAACAACACTCACAGCCTAGGTCGCCCCCTTGACCCAATGGTTATAGCACACCGACGTCAGCATGTGGGTGACGTGGGAAAGATGAATGTTAATAAGGCCTCTGGACGTCTCATGTTTACAATTTCTATGTAACTGTATTTGCCTGATGAGAGTTCGACCATCACATCCAACGATGTCCACCGTGTGCTCCATATCCAGATTAAGCAGACACGGTGACTCGCGCGTGATTTAGTTTATAGTGAATGTAGACTTGCGACGCATCTATCGCACTCTCACCTCCCAACTACCCACCTAGAACCGATGTGAAGACAGAGTGTCCAGTTGGGCATTACACTTTTGGATGAGTAAAGGAAGTCCCGTCAACTGCCGCCGCCGTCGCCGCCGCTGGTGCAGCATGGCGGTCAGGTACGATGCTGGACAAATCGCACTGTGCGACGGCCATGCCATCACAGACGGTGATCATCGTCAACTGTAGGTCAAAAAAATTTAGAAACGAGTGTGACCCAGGGGTCCTGCTGGAGTCCATTCACTAGATTGCTTAGGTGAAGAACTAGCTGGCTGTCTTGTGAAGATGTCGGCAGAGTGTCCACCCCGCAAACAAGATATATTTATACCCAAAGGAAATAAGTTGGCAGCGTCCAGTAACTGCATATTGAGTAGCAAACATCCACACATCATCAATATTGATACTCGTAAATTTTGCTGTGGGCAATTTAAAAAGGAACCCAAAACTACAGCTATGAAATTACACCATCGAATATTCAGTGATTACAAAAAGGTCGAAATATATTTCCTTACTAGAGTTTAGTTTATGTTAAATTTATTTTACAGACCCACATTCGTAGCAAACCGCTGCTTCTCATTTTAAGCTTGTTTGCACAAACGCATCCATAAAAAATTAGAGTAGTGCTTGCATGGATACTTACTTCAATATTCTCGAATGTAAGCACAATAGAGAATTCAGCGGGAACTTCAATCTTCCAAACACATCTAACGTTTGGTGGGTACGTGATCGGGTATCCAGGGCTGGTAAAGTTGCCTTGATCCTCCTTCAAGTATCCTCCACAAGCAGCTTCTACAAGAAAATACAACAAAACTGTCAGTCACTTCGGTTATTCGTAACTCCAAGTACCCAGACTGATTGGCGGTGCTTGTAAGTTCGGAAAGACCCTAGATACCGTTCAAACTTCTGCGTCGTTTCGATCATTAAATTCAAATCGCCAAACCCGTTCGACTGCCTGGCAAATGGGAAACACCCAAGGTAGAAGACGGCTGTAGCTTCAAGATTGCGTAAATGTAAGTTTTGGCGGATGGTTCACCACCAAATTTTCTTCCAGGCAAATTGCGTTTGTGCAAGGATGAAACAGCGCATGCTAAAATGTGTTTGCCCACTAGAAGACTGTAAGTATCTAAGCACGGACATTTGTGTCCTTCTGGCGTCGTAACACGTGTGTGTTTGGGGCTGGGCTTCGTGCTTGCGTATCAGCAAACCAATAAACCCATCGAGCAAAATGTTTTGAGAAGCCTGCAGACTAAGGAACGTCTGGAGCTCTGCTCGACGAGTAGGTATCCTGAAGCCCTCATTAGAAGGAACCCGTCACCTGGGCGGGTGAAACAGCGTTAATCATAGGCAGTATGTTATTACCAACAAAATTAAGGAAGACTGGAATGGCCATTTCTGTCTTATTAGCCATCGTCAGCCAGCCATATCGAACCCCAAAGTGTGGAACAGCCGAGGCTCGAAACCTCAACCTGTTAATCAGAAGACTACGCCCCTTACCGCTGAACCGTGGGCTCGTTGTCTTGTCGGTTTCGGTCTGGAATATGCAATGATGCAGGGGCGCTCACCGATCGTTCATACGGAAGTCACTCGTTCCCTTGTGCCTAACGGAACACAATTGTGCCTTGCACTATTGTTTATTCCCGATCGCAAACTGACAGGGCAACGGGCTCGTGGCCCAGTGGTTAGAGGCGTGGACTTCTAACTAACAGGTCGCGAGTTCGTGCCTCGGGTGTTCCACACTTTGGGGTTGGGTATGGTTGGCTGACGATGGTTAATAAGCCAGAAATAGTCATTCCAGTCTCCCTTGTCTTTTTCGGTAATAACATTCTGCCTATATCATGCGCCTCTGTGTGGCGTCTGGTTAGGCTCGAGAGAGAGCCCGCAAGGCACAAGTGAACGAGTGAGTTCCGTAAGAACGATCGGTTTATTGAAGAAGTCCTTTCTAACTCAGTACAGTTATATCATTAATACATTTTTTGAAGTGATACGAACCAGCAGTCTTGTTACCGGAAATGTGAAGACTTAATAAGGAGCAATCTCGAAGTATTGATTGAACAGACGTATAATTTGCTAAATGGGGGGGTTGGTATTTCAAGAAACACAGCCATGTTTTAATAAGGGTAATAATGAGAGTGTTTATAAAGAACTAAATTTCCGTATACACTGCGCGCTTGAAGTGAACAGTGAAGAGAGTGGCTTGTGGGCCCAAATAACGTTGGTTTTTTAAGCCATTTTGACAGAACAATACAGCAGCTCAAATTTTGGACAACTGAATTCTGACAGGTAATAGGCCCGGAATTCTACTTTGATGAAGATGATATTGGTATCGGGATGGCAAACAGCACACCATCCGATGTACTTGGTGACTCAACATTCCCATACCGGGATCAGAAATTTGCATGGACAGATAGAATAATTGATTGCGTTAAAAGAGCATATTGTCAGTGCCGATGGCCTGTTGCCTTGTAACAGTGTAACAGCACACACCTCGCATAATTAATGTGAAGTGTAAGACCCGAACACTTACGCTTTCGGTAGTTGGCTTCGAAAACTTGCCCTTCGATTGAACTGTTGACAACGAACCGCAAAGTCATCGTGTTATTCGTCGACCAAATGGTCGGCGGGAAATTATACCCGCAGAGCTTGTACAGCGAGGGAGAAGACTCCGAAGGACCGTCAAAAACTTCCAAGTAATCGTGGAGACACTGTGGATGCTCCGTCATCTTATGATTATAAAATGCGGCAGGGAATATATTTCATAAGCAGATACCTAAGTCTCAATTTTCGACCAAAGTGGAAGAGTGTCAGAAATTTGTTAGTTTAACATTTAATTTAATTCGTATCTTTGAAGGCCAATGCGAGGTATAGACGTGTCGATCTGTGTATCTCTGGGGGCAATCACTGCCTTAACTTGAATCGCGTGGGACAATCCGTCCACGCAACTGTGGGATCGTGACTCAGTATTAGTGTGGTCGACTGCCTGACGTTCAATTACCGATGAAAATGGCTCGACGCACAGGTCAGCAAACCTAGGTTTGACTTCGGAGGCTTTTAAAGTCCAAAAATGGTCCTTCGTGTCTCCCTCCTCTGTTTTGCTGTCTCTAAGGTAGAAATTTACACATCTGAGCTTGCCTCCGCACAGAAAAGGAAGAGGCGGATGTATATTCCTGGACACAACCCCGTTTGTACGAACCTTATGAAGTCTTCCTTGTTTCTTTCATCAGAGTGACAATGTGTCTTTTCTTTGCCGTGTCCGACGTAAGAACTTCAACCTTCCTGGTCAGTGATGCTTCGTTTTGGCATCTGCGTTGTCACCGCTCGGAGCTCGCTAGTAATTTAACAACACTCTGGTCGTTGTAGTTGCAGTAAAGTCGGTGGGTTCATTAGCCTATGCCTTGTCGTCCGATGTACTGATCAGTTATCACTGCATGTACATTCTGCTTTATGCAACTTGGACACTTCCGATGGCCAGATGCTGTATGCCAGTAACGTGGGCACCAGCCAGTTTCTGGTCGCTTCTTCATGAGTGTCGACTGGTATACTCGTCTGATTCTACACGTCTCTGTCATCTGCGGACTGACTAAGGTAATGTGAGTGGCGCCTGGTAGGCCGCGTTCAAGCTCATGACTGACCTTCGATCACCAGGCTGGCTCTCTTCTTATTGGCATGTATGCTGACCTGCAATTTCCGAAGTAAAAAACTCTGCTTCTTCTGTCGCATGGTCCTATATCATCAGCACTCGTAATGCGATCACCATCAACGTCGCCACCATCGTCCGTTCAGTGTACGCCACCCCACAGTGTCCTTGCTGCCACTGCGCACTTATTTTACGCATCGACCTGGTGGGTCCCTTGCGAATTCATGGAACATAGATCCTGGAAGCAGCGGCATGAGCCCCGACGTAAAGCCGTCACAGATTTGTATAAATGAAGAAAGGTCGAGCACCGGAACACTCGTTTATTGTCCCCAGTTTTCAGACTCGTGCAGGAGTCCATCGTCAGAGGTAGTGGCTGCGGCAGAACGAGCGACAGTTATAGGGCATATAGGCCAATCATCGACCGACGCCCCAGACTGGAGGTGACTACGCAGGGCTCTGTACGCAGGCGCCATATCGGTAAATCGATTGACCCAGTTCTCATCGGAGGCCCAGGCTTCAATCAATTTTCAGCCTATTTTGTTTCCGGCGTTGGCGACTATTTTGTTGGCTGTGAAGTTAAATCGTGACCCATTTCGTAGGTGTGGGCGGCCACTTGTGACAATGCTTTGCCTCGTCGTATAATCAGCTTATGTTCGCGTATGCGCCCAGTCTGCCGTCTGTAATTACAAGGAAAATTTTGGCAGGGAATACGATACACTACTCCAGAGTGTTCTTCAGGCTCTAACCGATTTTTAATTTTGAAGGCCCTATTGGGCGGTGTGCAATTTCAACAGACGCACGACATCTCCTAGTAACACACTGCATTTCTTTTGAAGCAAACATGAGATCTCCTTTGTCATGTTCTGTACGGTGAGCGGAACGTCGCATGTCTGCTCTCACTCAAGTGGGACAAATATCCTTCGGAGCAGAATTTTACGCGACGTGGGGATCAAGTCGCATGTCAAACGCTTAAGTGAACAATGTCATCTCTTCAGTCACGCCACACAGTCGCATCTCCGGTCCGCTCCCAGGCAAGGAAAGTCGTCTTGTGCATGAGAGCCCGACCCTGGAGCATCTATTATAACAAGATGTCGACCCCTGACTCAGTGGTACTGAATCTGGCACTCTTGAATCCATCGTAATTCGCCATCAGTCGTCCATTGGAAGCTTACCGGCTGACGCAGTAACTTGATTGTCATCAGGCCTGGGAGCCAGGTTTCAGGGGATACTTCTCAGTGTGGACATCATGACATCTCACGTTCGTGTATCAGATCCGAGTAGCTCTCATTCTGGCC
This sequence comes from Spirometra erinaceieuropaei, assembly GCA_902702965.1. NCBI lineage: Eukaryota > Metazoa > Platyhelminthes > Cestoda > Diphyllobothriidea > Diphyllobothriidae > Spirometra > Spirometra erinaceieuropaei. Next base: position 2,337,439 of record CACRXP010000022.1, read on the forward strand.
TAGTAACTAGGTTGTGTGCTGCAAATCTTGACGGGCTGCTAAGACTCGACGCAAAAACCGATTTTGCATCAATTTTTGTAATTGAGGTTATCTTGCATCAAGGTGCCGAGGGCGGGATGCATGAATTCATATTCGACCAGTTGCTGCGGGCCGTCTCAAAGGTAGAAAGCAAGATCGAATCATTGGATGCGAGAAATAAGGCATGTTGGTGATGTCCTATGCACTGTAGCTATATGCAACAAACATGTATAACATTATGTTTTAGCATGACTGGCTGTTGTTAAAATTAAATTACCTCCGACTGCGCACATCTTTATCAGAATCAGAGGACATGAATGAAAGGGTTCCACGGGTACTTACTCCGAATATTTCCCTTGTGAGTGCAATGTGGAAGCCGACGGGAACTTCAATCGTCCAAGTGCACTCACTGTTTGGCAGTTGATTGTTCGGATACCTAGGGACCGCAATGTGGCCTTCGTCCGCAATGAACTTGCCACCGCATACGGCTGATATAAAAACATAAATCGATATGACTTCGGCTTCATATACTACTGATCCTGCAGGTAGTGATAATCAGCAAGGACAATTTCCTCATTCGTCATTAATTATTGCGAAAAATCATTCAAGCTGCCAATGGAAAATATATTTAAACCCATTAAAGAGTGTTTTTGATACCAACGTCTACCGATAGTCGACCAGCTTTATTAAGAATAAAAATACAAAGAAGTATTTACGACGAACGCAATCGCAATATATGTATATGTATATGAAAACAGGAAGTATTTCTTCGGGAAACTCGAGTTTTACCCGCGAAATTTTCGTCTGTCGACGGGTTGGTGTCAGCAGCTCGAAAACTCACGAGTACAACTCGATTTTTCAGAAAAACCTCTTCCTCCTCGCTGTTATTATGACTTGGCCGACTTCGGCCTGGTAATTGGTTGCCTGTTTTTGACCTTTGTCACCCATACGGAGCTTGTTTGCTTCGTGAAATCAATAGATCGGTGTGTGTCCATTCCTAATTGATAAATACCCGATCTGCAGCGACAGAGAATGACAGGTGGCGAGGCACTGATGAACTTGGGTTCGATGAAGTGCTTATGATCCATCTGGTAGACCCCGGTGGTGGATTAACAGCGCCAGGTGCGTCTGTGCGCATTTTTGTGTTTCTGGTCCCAGCTGCTGGTGGTGAGGGTTATGATTGGCCGAATGAAGGCACAATAAGCCCGAAACAGTACTGGCCAATCTAGTCGCATTCTCTGTCATCCTTCCTCACTGATATATATATGTAAAAATACAAAGGCTGGACGACAGTAGTCTCACAACCAACGTCTACAGAAAGGGGTCTGATTCGGATATCATCCACAATTATGCAAGAATCATCCTGCAGTTCAAAAAGGATGCTGCGTACGAACTCTCTTCCCCCGCGCCTACCGTTATTGCAGCAATGACCATCTCCTGAAGAGAGAACTAGCTTATATGTATGGGTTATTTCGATTTAACGGATATTTGATCAGTTTCGTGAATAACTGCCTCAGGCGTTAGGCACAACCTCATGGCCCCTCCTCAAATGGAGAAATCGGGACACAGAAATTCGTCTTGCTGTCCTTTATGCAGGGGACCTCAGAAATGTTCGCCCCTCAGCTAAATCAGGTCGTTATCCGCGTTTCTCTCAAACCTGCTCCTCGCTGCGCAAAGGCTGATCTCGAATAAAGGAATCGAACCCAAACCGGAACAGACTAATGTTATATATTGCATCCCATGTGCCAATTACCCCCGCATAAATGTTGGTCATTCAGGACGAAATCTAGGAACTCGAATTAATGAACAAAAACCAACCGTCCGTCGCCGTGACTCACTGCCCCTTGTCTTTGCACACGCACTCCAGGGCGACCGCCGGTTCAATTGGGATGACACTGAGGTCATCGCCACAACCAACACAAAACGGACGAGAGAATTCCTAGAGACATGGCACTCTAACACGAATACCATCAACCGCCATGTTGATCAAGATGCCCATTATGAGGGTTTAAGATCACGCCTCACCAAACGGAGTCCCACGCTGCAGCAGCAGCCGCTTATTCAGGCGCCGCAGTTCCGTCAACCAGCCACTCTCCTCTCCCCTCCAACACGGCAGTCGTAACTGTTCTCGCCCCTCTCTCCTCCCCTCCTGGCCCAGAAACCAGCATGAATCCCCACCCACCCCACTTCTTACTCGCTAATGGTCCGCCCGTCAATGTTTGTCCTGTCGCATCAACTAGTCTAGTGTGACTGCCACACTTTATATTTAATCTTCATTTCGTCTAACGAAGGGTTAGTGTAACAATTCGAAAATTCACGAGTGCAAATTGAATTTTTTTGAAGAACTTCTTCCTTTTCATTATATCGTCTCGGAATTTATACCACCTCTTCTCTCTTTCTCTCTCTTGGAAGGTAGGCTTCCTTCAACATATATATACAAATATATAATGGTAGGGACGCTCACCGATCGTTTTTTACGAAATCACTAGGTTCCGTTGTGCCTTACGGGCTGTCTGTCTGTCTGTCTCTCTCTCTCTCTCTCTCTCTCTCTATATATATATATATATATATATATATATATATATATATATTTATGGAAGGGGCGCTCACCGATCGTTCATTCGGAACGCACTCGTTCCGTTGTGCCTTAAGGGCTCTCTCTCGAGCCGAACCAGCAGCCGCAAGGCGGCGCATGATATATAGGCAGAATGCTATTACCGACAAAGACAAGGGAGACTGGAATGGCCATTTCTGTCTTACTAGCCGTCGTCAGCCAGCCATAGCCAAGCCAGAAGTGTGGAAAACCAACAGGTTGCGAGTTTTTTCCACCCCTGACTAATCATGTTTCTCAATGGACTACTAATTCAGAAACTATGAATTGCATTTTGTAAAGATTCGGCCTGCCTCGTCTAAAACTCACATGAAAATTTATTTTAACTTGCTTTGATGGGACCCCGACGGGTCTTTAATAAAATATTATCTATCTATCTATATCGCATCCCATGTGCAAATTTTCCCTGTGTATTTGTTGATTATACAGGACGACATCTGGGAACTCGAATCAATAAACACAAGGTACGCGTACGTCGGCGTGACTCACTGTCCCTCGTTTTTGCACACGCACCCCAGTGCGACCAACTTTTCAATCGGGGTGACACTGACGTCATCCCCACGACCAACAGAAAACGTTGAATGCCGAAGTGATGATTGCTCAACCATCTGACCCACTGTACTGGTTTTGGGGACTGTGTTTGCCCGCGCGCTCCCCGCGTGGCTTAATACTCTGCCTAGGCGAACTCTCCGTACCGAGTATGGAATGGGAAGGTCGTTGAACTAATCATTAGACTGGGAGCCATTGAACCATGATTCAAACAGCCCGCGGATCACGTGGTTGTTACCTCTAGCGAGGGTTTCGGCCGCGTCGAATTTTAATTCGTTGCAGGGTCTCGTCGAATAGGCAGCAAATTAAGCGTCTGCGTACTTGGCTAAGTCTGGCGCCCACAGCCCGGCTCCACAATGGTCTCACGGCGTGGTGACGGTATTCGGCCTTAGTGGCCGTATAAGCTGCGCCATCTGGCTGCGTGGGCGGCGGGCGTGGTAACACGTGAGGGAAATGAATACACCTATAGATGGAGCTGATGGCTAAAATCCATGCCTCAAACACCCCCGCCCCGGCTTGCTTCTGGTCCGTGCAAGGCGTCTGAGATATTAGCTTTCCTTGACGTGCACGTTGCGCGCAGACTAAACACTACAGTGTATAGCATGGCGACTAGCACAACCCTGGTCCTCTGCTATCATAGCAACCATCGAGCAGTGCAAAATGTGGGCCGTGTAAGGAACCTCTGTTATCGCGTAAAAACCCACGGTGGCGGGCTCAAAGGAAGAGTTCAATAACTACGGCATCTCAGCGACCAACTGACAAATAACGGCTATCCAAAACATTTCGTCAGTTGCTGCATACTTACGCACCTGGACGGACAAACGAGAGAGAGACAGTAACGTTTTGGCACTCGCTAACATGCATAGTGTCCGAGGTCACAGAAATCATTAAGACTGAGTGAGACGTGGTCATCGCTATCTTTCCGCGGCGACCATGCGTACCAGAATAATGAAATGAAGGATCAACATGACCGAAGGGAGCAATCGTGCGCATTTTATCAAACCCTATGCCATACATATCCTTGTCATTATACAGGCCAACCAGGGCCTCGCCTCAGCTCGTGAATACTCGGGCATAAACGCGAGAGGCGACCCAGTGTCTCAAGGTCAAACACCGTCACCTTGCTGTAAAACTATTGTGGGCAGGCGACGCATACTAGACCAGGTCATTGACAAAATTCCTCTCTCCCCCCCCCCCTGAACACTCACGGGACAGTCGGGTGTGCGTCAAAGCGTCTTAAGCCGGGGCAGGTTGCACTCCAACGGTTTCCGATGCTGAACTCCTTCTCGAGTTCGGAAGATCGGGCTAATAACAGTACCGTCTCAGTGACTGCGCCATGATTAAAACCACTTTAAAATCAAAAGAAACTTTTCGTAGAGTGCAAAGTTAAAGTAATATGTAATTTGTTACAAAATATGTATAAAAAAGGGTATTTTCAAGCATGATTTCTAGAAAACATATGCAAAGTGAGATTTTGCAGGCTGTCCGAATGAAGTACATTCAAAAGCTCTAGTCCGGGTTTAACACGAAAATCTTGAGATTGTGTTGTACGACAATCAAACGACAGCCTCCCTATGCCGATTGACAAACGCATTTCAACATGTTGGTTTGACCACCGAATTTAAGTATTCAGAACAGCATTTCATGAGGACGATATTTTCCTACATACGTATATAAATTGCTCATTTCTAAATGGGGAAAGGTACACCACGCAGTCAAATTAAGCTCTTAGCAAACTCCAAAATTAGGCGATTGTACGAATAACATCTGAACGTGAATGCGTAGATGGTGTGCAAAAATATGTATCATGCCGCTGTAGTTGAAGAGCAAGGTATTGCATTATGTATTATCCATGCAGACAAGGAGGACTTACCTTTCCTAAACTCTCCTTTAAGTCTCCGCTCTCTTCGATACTTTCCGCTGACGAAGCGCACGGTCATCGTGTTATTAGTCGATCCTATTGTCGTCGGTATATCAGACCCACATAGTTTTCGCAGAAAAGGTGAAGACCTCGAGGGACCATCGTATATTTCTATGTATTCGTACTGGCAACTCCATTCCTCATGATTCTAAGAAATATGAAATTCAGTGGTAATTAACTAATGCCCCCAAATCTACATGGTTAGAAATGACCAGAATAAACAATCTACCACTTAATTAATACTGTACTGAATTCCCCGTACAGTAAAATCGACTTAAACTCACGAGCAACATTTCCTGATCTGCTACCGAATTTTGGCGCTTACGTGCTTTGACATCTCAACGGATCGCGCTGCATAGGCGATGGAACAAAGGAGGGCCAGATCGGGCGCACGGTGCGAGCCTAGCAGGTAGCTCGGAGACCGCGCATCCCATGGAATGTCACATTTTGGATTCGTCAGCATGCCTAGGCGAAGGCATTACACCAAGTCAGCCAATGTATCCAATCCCTGCACCAGATGCCTGACCGGTTCGGACGGCGGACCGGTGCATGGGCGGGGACTGGGGGAAATAAAGTCGACTATGCGTACTTCATCCCACGAAACATCAACCCATTACTCTCTATGATAAATCGGACGCGTCGTGAACACGCCACTAGGTACAAATGTCCTGCCCTGGCGTGATGACTTTTGACGGGATAACTCGGTCCTTGTGGCCAGTGCGGTGTGTGTATGTGGGATGTCCGACTCGAGGACGGACGGTCAGACTCAATGGCTGCTTCTGAATGTTGCCTCCATGGCGCTCTCCACTGCGTGAGATCTGAGTCGGCACAATCCCTGGGAACCTAGTGTACGTCATTGGGAAGTTTGCATTGAAACACATACGTCTTTTTCCACTTCTATGAAATGCCTACGTATACCTCTGTGAGTAGCCTAAATTAAACTCAATCCTTTCGTTCTCCCCACGTCACGCTCTTTTCAGGGCTCGCGACTTCACTGCTAACTGATGCTTATGAATTCTTGAAGAGACAGTTTTTTTCCAATTCGATCATTATAAACTGTACCGTGGCAATAACAGTGTTACTTACTAGATCACCACGGAGTGAAAGGATAACGGAGAATCCAACAGGGACTTCAATCATCCAATCACATTTCTGGTTTGGTGGACACCAGTTGGGGTATTTAGGACTGGTAAATGTGCCTTGATCCGCCTTCAAGTATTTACCGCAATCAGCTTCTATAAAAATAAAACAAGGAACTTACCAATTTCAGACATTTATAGTTCTACATGCACAGACACGGTGATAGCGCAAGTGAGGATACAAGTCTCTGAGCATTTATCAGATTTCTGCATCGTTTCTTATTATTAGTTCCATACTACTTAACGGTCTCGGCTGTCTGCCAATTGGGGATTGCCCAAGATGGACGTCCATTGCGACTTTTAGTACGCGTAACAGCAAATTATGAAGGATTGTTGACCAACATATCTTCTTCTGGGTAAATTTAACAAATTCTGTTGCATTTTATGTGACAACGCGAGCACTTTTGGTTCCCGGCGTGTTGATGCCAGTATGATTGCAACCGAGATTTTTGTCTACGCCAGAATATACCAATAAGCATATCGAGAAAGGTAAATACGAGAAACCTATAGCTTTGGGAATGGTGAGAATTAAGTTACTCAGTGTATCCCTAGATGACAACAGGCAGCCGTGAAGCTTTCTTAAATCAAAATGCCCTTTGGGATTTGACAAGTTAGCATAAACAGTATCACTCCTTACCTATTACGCAAGGATAGGGATATTTCTTGTGTAACATTTGAAGGGAAGTGATAAAAACGGTAAGATTACTGGCATTGTTAACTAAGAAATACTTAAAAATGTAACTCATGCCTACAGCCACATTTACATGCTCCCTTCCAATACAAGTAAAAATAACAGATTTTAAAGCACAAAGCTATTTACCACATGCACCGTGTGTTGAAAACCAACACAGAAGAGCGTGATCTCCGCACCAACGTGTTGCCTGATTTCGAGATCTTTTGAGCAAAAGAATGTCATGTATTCCGGGAGCCACTGTCCGGCTGTCTAGGTTCCGGATGAAAGTATTTGTAACGGAAAGGCGAACAGCGCACCATCTAATGCATTGCTCGACCGAACCTGCCTCCGTCTGCCTTTAACTCACGCAGACCAATCAGGCGTGTGTGTCCCCACAGATGCCACCTCGTAGGTGCGCTGGACCAAAGCGTGAGCCAACATATATATACATATATATAGATAAGATGGTACCGACAAAGACAAGGGAGACCGGAATAACCATTTCTGGCTTATTAGACGTCATCAGCCAGTCATACCCAACCCCAAGTGTGGATCACTTGAGATTCGAACCCGGGATCTTTGGTCATGTTGTTTGACGCTCTACCATTGAGCCACGGGCCCGTTGTATGTCGGTTGTGATCGGGAATATCAATTATGACAGTGGGCGCTCGCCGATCAGGTTACGGAACATGCTCGTTCCGTTGTGCCTTGGGGCTCATACTTGAACCCTCGCAGGCAGTCGCACAGCGACTAGTGGTAGACATAGATGAGATAATACCGACAAAGACAAGGGAGACCGGAATGGCCATTTCTGGCTTATTAGCCGTCATCAGCCAGTCATACCCAACCCCAAGTGTGGATCACTTGAGATTCGAACCCGGGATCTTTAGTCATGGAGTTTGACGCTCTACCATTGAGCCACGGGCCCGTTTTCCTGTCCAAGGCACAACGGAACGAGCATGTTCCGTAACCTGATCGACGAGTGCCCACTGCCATAATTGATATTCCCGATCACAACCGACAGGAAAACGGGACCGTGGCTCAATGGTAGAGCGTTCAACTCCATGACCAAAGATCCCGGGTTCGAATCTCAAGTGATCCACACTTGGGGTTGGGTATGACTGGCTGATGACGGCTAATAAGCCGGAAATGGCTATTCCGGTCTCCCTTGTCTTTGTCGGTCGCTGTGCGACTGCCTGCGAGGGTTTAAGTATGAGCTCCAAGGCACAACGGAACGAACATGTTCCGCAACCTGATCGGTGAGCGCCCACTATCATAATATATATATACGTATATCAGAAATATTTCTTCAGAATTATAAACAATTGCATTTAATTACAAGAGTTTGGGTTTTTGCATGCTTTCTTTTTTAAACCAGGCATTCAAAAACCTGTTTCGTGACGGCGAACAATACACCGCCTAGTACATTTCTCGATTGAACATGCCTCCGTCTGGGTTTAGCACTTGCGGTCCAATCAAGCGTGTTTGCCCCCACAGATGCCACTTGGTAGATGCGCCGAACCAAAGCGTGGACGTTATCGGAATGTGCACCATAAGAAATGTCAACATCCCGGGACGGGGTGCGGGGGCAGACACGATTGCCGGCAACTGTCGTGCATTTTGGAACCCCTGCCGCTCCGCCCGATTTTGTTGCTGTTTAAAAACCTGGTCATTTGTCGTGTGGTGCAGGGTGTGTGGAGTGGAGCGCCAAGGTGCGGGCTTGATCGTGCCATCCACCTGCGCCCTCTCACGCCTCCGGTCTTCCTGACCCTCTTTTGACTCCAAACCCAAATAGGGGATGGGTGGAGAGGGCGATAGATGCGGCGAAAGTTTAGCAGCACTATAAATCAATTCGCTTGCAAGTCACTGTGTCTGCTCTCAACTTGCTGTAGAGCACACGGTGGACATTTCGGCAACGACGGTCGAAATGTCGTCGTGTGCACGGATAGCATCCTACATTTCGCAAAAAGCGCACCCCTCCGTGCTGTTCGCCTGTTTCCTCGTAAGTAGCGTACAGCGCAAACTTGACACAGTTTATAATTTCTTTAGCTCATGAGCCCTTACCTTTCGTATAGTCGGCTAAGAATCCTTGTCTTGCAATTGGACCATTGAGGACGAAAAGAAAAGTCATTGCGTTACCCGTCGAGAAAAGACGTTCCGGTCTATCATGGCCACATAGCTTGTACAGCGACGGTGAAGACTCCGAAGGACCATCGAAGATTTCTAAGTAATTGTGGAGGCAGTCCTGAGTCTGATTGATCTGTAAAATATAAATTATGGTCACAAATAAACACCGTTAGCAGGTTCCGAGTTGTCAGTTCTTGGTTCAAGTGCACCAGTGGCATCAAGACTTTAGGTAAGCGATTAATTCCAAGGAGCTGACTCCTGGACAATTAACAGTGCTTACTCACGAGACCTGCTTCACTACCACAGACGCTGATCCGGTCAACCTCGTGAAAACACTGGAATCAGCTCTAAAACTAACCCAGGAACCCGACGAAACAAAGCATCTTGTTCGGCAACAGATAACCGCCTTGGTGATGGCACACAAACCACGCGCAATTATCATCAGATAGGAACCGGATGCTCTCAAGAAACTGAGGGCCGACACGAGTATTGTGATACTGCCAGCAGACAAAGGGCGTTCTTAGGCAAGACGGACCCAAATTGAGAAGGCAAGCAACCTGCTGGATGATTGGCAGGCCGATGAGGAAGCTGATGACACAGTTGGATAAAACCCTCGCCGAAATGTAGACAAACAAAGCAATGAGTAAGCCGGTACTACTGGTCGTTAAACCAACAGATGCAGCCGCAGCAAGGTTCTGCGGACTACCCAAAGGGCAGATGTCTCGCTCTGACCAGTTGTGTCACTGCAGAGCACGTCAACATTCAATCTGGCCAAACGGCTGTTCGGACAACTCAGTCTTCTCACCTCAGGCACAACCACAACGGTCTGTTCAGCTATTCAGTTTCTGGAACGGCTCAGGGTAACGCGAATCACCTCAGACGAGGTTATGATGTCATTTGAAGTCACCTCTCTCTCTTCAGTTCAATCCCGCAGGAACCGGCCATCGAAACGGTCGGCGACTTTCTCAACAGACAGTACGGCGAGACGGACGAGTCATTGGAGCGGTGACATCTATTCTAACTCTTGAAATTCTGTCTAAAGACGTACTTCACCTTCGAGGGGGCCCAGGTAGGGGAGGGGTGGAGTGTGCGATAAATGCGGCGCAAGTCTATTATCATTATAAATCAATTCGCGGGAAAGTTACAGTATCTGATCCTCATTTGTTATGGAGCACGCGGTAGACATCGTCAGAAGCGACGGTCGAACTGTTGGATGTTTTACATAAATAACTGCTATAGTATTGTGAAAGCTACCGCAGGCGATATAAGAACGGCAACACTTAGCAAAAACTTAGACTGGTGTTCAATTTTGTAAATCGGGATCAAAATACTGGACGTGTTTATCAAGTCAGGTTCTTGATGGCCTTTTGGCAGTGACAGCATAATTAAATATTCGTACAATTTGAATTTTAGCTTCATTTACTGCCGGTGTTGCTATGTTTTTTGACTCCAAATATTGCTATGAAAATCAGGATCAATGGCCTCATTGCATAGAATTGTACTTACCTGAAGGCTGTGAAAGCTGATAAAGGCGTAGAATCCAACGGGAAATTGAATCCTCCAGATGCACCTGTCGTTCGGCAGGCGGTTGCTTGCGTAAGCAGGGATGGAAAAGTAGCCTTTCTCGCCATTCAGTGTGTAACCGCATTCAACTGGTTAATAAAACAGATACTATGAATACTTAATTTGTGCGTATTTGATCCTTGAGTAAATGCATAGCAAAGACGAAAATTGTATTTCTCCTCTCCATACATGACCGAAAATAAACCCGGCGGCCTTAACAAATCTCATATAGAAACACGCTTAATGTCCTTATGTATAATTTGAGGTTATTCGAGGTTGGTTTGTAAAAATATTTATATAATCCATGGTTCCCAATATGGTTATTCAGCATCTAGCACATTATTTAGGCATTATGCGTTGAGAATGTTTGGCAATCTCAGCAAGGGTCAGGCCTTCAAATGCTCTACGATAATGTATTTCGATCATTACTCAGGCTTCGTGTGATTGGCGCCCGGCTGGACAAATGTAAGTTATTATTTTCCAACAGAATGATAGGGGGATGGAATGCTCACATATGCTTATCGTCATGTCCACATTCGTCGAGAGCTTTAAGCGCAAGTTGGATCAGTATACTACCACACATCATAATCTCACCCGACTTATATCGTCTTGGCGTTCCGTTCCAACAGTTCACTATTGTTTTCATATTACTGTCAGTATTTCAGTAACGTTCGTTTTTTATTGACTATTGTACCAAGTCAAATGAATGTGAATGTTGAAATTCATTTCGTCTCCCTCGGATAACTGGCATCCTGCCAATATTCTATGGGACAATTATGCATAATTGACTACTGTGCAGTGTCTTTAGTCATGTTAACATTTTTAACCCTTAGAACAATTCGTCCACCTGTCCGGTTTCGAAAAGTAATTTTGTAGCTGTTTGATATTTTATTATTTTCAACTTTTCGATGCAATTCGCTTCCTTGTAGCAAACAGGGAGGGTAAAGGTTTAACAACTACGTTTGCCTCGGATAAGTTGAACTGAACGTTTGTTTTTTTACTAATTCGCATTTCATCTGCATTATAAATCACAATTTCAATGATAGCAGCCATCTCCTTGGTGGCTTGTAATTTTGCAACGTGGAGGTTGTGTTTTTATGTTTAATGGATTGTCAGCATCCTCAGAACTGGTCAGGCCTTCAAATGATATAGAATACTGTATTTCGATCATCTTAGTAATTTCTGATATGCGTTTGTTTGTTAACACATTTACACTTTTATATGCATTGTGCTTGGTGGCCTGAACTTTAACCTGTAATGTTATTGACTGCAAGCTGATGCTCAGACAATCTTGTGGCGAGACGTTCACCATTGTATTGCGATGATTTACATAGTGGAATATCAACAAAAACAACAGCAAACGATGAACTTACATCTTGCTCTATTTTCGGGATTGCGGCTACAGAGAATAGAAATTGGCTGCTTTCAAAAGCATATGTTAAGTAATAGCGATGCCAGCGTAGGCGTTTCACAAGGAGTTCAAAACTAGGACACACGTTCTGTAATTGGCGCTTCAGTAGGGATGCAGATAAATACCCGCCAGGCGACTGTATCCGGGTTTATGCTATAAAACTACCGTTTTCTGATTATACTGAGACCGACTGTCATCTGAAATAATCAATCAACGTCAAGGCATGACGGCATTTTTGGTTTCCCAAAACTCTCTTTATTTCCTCAGCCATAAGTGGTCAATGCCTGTTAGGAGATTGGAAACCATTTATTTTGTCAGTTTGTTTTGATCTCGTTCTTGTATGTGTCTGGGACCAAAATCAACACATCCTTTCAGTTCTGTTTTTTAAAAGCGCAGTTGTAGAACCAAGTTTTGAAAGAAAATAATCAAAGCACCATATATAGAACGTATTGTTATTAGAAATATGATAGAAATAGGATAAAAATATTGGATATAAATATGAGACAGATATGAGTGACGGCACCGCAGTTCGATCGTCGTGTACGACCATGTCTGCCGTAAGCC
>CACRXP010000022.1:2356373-2367044 GCA_902702965.1 Spirometra erinaceieuropaei
ATCATTCTATGATGACAACAGACCTGCGCAGCATTTGGTGGAATCTGTTCTCCCTCATTTGTCGGGATTCGGTGACAAGGCAGACTTAGGGCGTAATTGAAACAGCCCCTCCACGTGTGTCATGCACTCGCCACCGGCGTGCACTGGGTTTTCATGGACCGCGGCCATTCGGATTCCACGCAAGCGGGAGTGCCATAAAGGCAACATCCGGAAGCAGTCCTTGGCCAGACCGTAAGTTCTGGTGACGGTCTCATCCAGCATACACGTGCCTTACTGACCACGGGGACGTTATTATCTCATCGGATGTCAACTTTCAATACATCATATAGGGTTTAAGGTGTGTTGTATTGATAAAATTAAGTAACGCCATGATGCACCCTGGATTGTAGTACACATAGTCGACCTCATTTCTCCTTCCCTCGTCGACGAATAAGTCCGCTGTTCGAGCAGGTCAACCATCTAATGGCGGAATTGTGTGCAAGTGTCATCGCAGCTACGTGTGGATCGGCCGAGGAGAGTCTGGTGTCTGTTATGAGGACAGCTGCCAAATCCGTGTCATTTGTATGCCTTTTAAATAGGAAAGTTGAGCGCGTGCCTGATTCGGTGTGACAGTGTTCATGGCACTAATGACATTCTCACGTACATGGGATCCTGACCATCCACTTGTTTGAAAACTTTAAATATTTTGCGGGGAACTGGTTGTTTGTGGAAAACATAGACGGGCTACTGGGCGCTACCAGCCGTTTGCGCGACAAGGATTGAATATGTGGTTCCTCCCCTATACTGCCATAGAATGCCTAGGCATTTTGTGCGACGGCTACGTTTGTGGCGAAGCTGACGAGTATGACTTCAGTTAGAGCTGAGGGCAAAATAAGGCAAAGTTTTGAAGTTAGGGAAGAGATTAGGGTTTGCGTTGAGGCAAGTGTTGGGAGGAAGGTTAGGTACGCCTGTGGTATACCGTCTCGTCCAATTCGATCATCAGTAGCCAGAATCCTATTTTCCACCTGCTTACTCTCTCCAAAATGGCACGTTTTAAATTGTCTGCTCTGTTCTGTTACCTCAACGGAGTGACAGAACAAAGGTGTCCCAGAAACGCAAATTTGGTCGATGGCTTTCGTAGGCAGCGTAAATTGCTATTTCTGTCTGCCTCACTCCATAACCCCCTATTAAAGTCGATCCCGAATTACAGGAACCCCTGTGCGTAACTTTTTAGCGGAGATATATATTCAAGCTTTGCCACCCTGTATCGCGCATGTGATAAAGAAATGGATAAATTACGACATCTACAGATGGTCAAATTGAAGAAACTTTAAGCAAATAATTTCCCTTCAAAATATAAATGAACTCATTTTTTTCCAACCGTTTATCGTTACCGCTAATTGAAAAAGCTATTGAAATTTTCGGGCGAAGAACACTAATCTGATATGATGCTCCCACCTGTCCTTAAATAATTCCGCCTGACGGCAAGGTGGTGTCGCCAAAGTTAACCGTCAAGTGTTCAACTCGATTCCTACGTGCAACCGACTGTGCCCCTCAAATATGATTGAAATCAGAATCTATACCCATATTGAGGCAGGTGCCATCGAAAGACTAAGTTAAAAGCAGACAATCCGTGCTTACAATAGAACCTGTCAATAAAGAAACTGATTGTGAATTGCAACCGGATCAGAGGTCTTCTAAGTCACACAAGGTTCCTAACTACTAACTTCCTTCGTTGAGTGAGCTTCTGGTTTCGGCTTCATTAATTTAATCACCAAAGCAAAGCATGACATTCTCAGTCGGTTTCTGCCAACTGGGGCATGGTTGTACATCTAGGTGCGGGTTCTCGCCGTGCAAGCCACCAGCACTGTCTTCTTTCCCGGCCCTTCTCGACTCTGCCCTGACAACGGGTACAGGAGGGGAAGGAGGGAGTGCGGTAGATACTACGCATGTCTACTATCATTAGAAACGAATTCACGCGCAAGTCAGAACCCCGTCCACATTCTCCTGTGGAGCGGGCAATGGTCATCGGTGCCTACAACGGTCGAAATATTGCAACTATGTCAACTCTGTGCCAACTATGTCACCTTATTGTGTGCTTACCTTGGTAATTAGCAACGAATCCAGTACCTGATTGACCTGCAGGCCGCGTGTACTCAATTATCATCCTCATGTGTGACGAGAGCAACGTTGGTGGGAGGTTTGTTCCGCAATACCGACCTGAATAATTTAAGATCAGACAAAAAGTGTGATGATGAAATCTGTCTGCAAGTCGGAGTTTGACATAACTGTTATCATGTTACATGTCCGAATTCCCAAAGTTGTCGATGATTTCCATCTATTGGCCGGCACTACAGTATCATGTCTCTTTTACGTAGTTAACTAGTTCGCTATTCTGTACGCTAACATGTAGCTTACTCATCTAACCAATTTAAGGCCCAAGTTCACGCAAGGGAATATTTTAAAATCATTTTACGTTTTTACGAGGCCTGCGACGATTAGCAGTAGTTAAATTGTCTTTTCCAGCGACTTTGGGCTGAATTCCAGAAAGAGTACTTGTTCCACTGCCCAACCCTAACACTAACTCTAACAGATATAGGCGAAGTTGCGAGGTATAGAGACTAGTTGATAAGGAGTATATGAGGTCGCTGGTAAAAGAGCCTTGCTTGTCTAAAGTTTCGGATTTACGCCCGAACCCTCCATTAGAGACAACAACAGATACGAGGCAGATTCTATTGCCATGTCCTGCCAAAATGTGTTTAGAGGGAACGATGCTACCGATGTGAGTTTGCTTTCATATTCGGCCAATAAATCTATGTCTACGTTTTCATACCGGCAGTGGAAAAATGGTGAATAACAGTCGTAGTTCAGACAGGGCAAGAAACCGAGGTAGATGTTTGTCGCTAAGTAGTGAAATGGGAAACACCCATGCCAAATGGTAGACAATCCAGGGTAGGATTTTAATGGCAATCCCATGAAATGTTGGCCGAAACTCTGAAATGCCTTTTCATTGAGGAAGGATTACTTAGGTGGGGTTTCCGCGTTGATTATTTTGCAGGTTAATCCTATAATATTCCAAGTTCGCCAGAATGTTTACTTTGAATGCAGTTATTTTCGATTTCCAATAGGAATCGCAATCGGTTAAAAGTGCTGTTTAAATTTTTCGCATTGATTCAGATCTATTTTGTCGAAAACATGCATGGAAATGCATTTTTGTTTACCCATATGGAGAAAAATCACTTTCTCTTTACATTTCATATTCTAAAAGGAGTGTATTTCGAGTATAAAAAGTTTTGATAATGAGATTTTTATGACTAGACAATGTCCATTCACATAGCAATGCACCTTTGCGTTTATTAATGTACCCAATGAGGTATACGGTTTCCGCATCCATCGTAAATTGTTGCAAACACTACCATTTATTTTCTTGAAGGCATAGAAGAATGTGTGATTTTCTTAACGACATAAGCTACATCTTGTAGACCGAAATCGGAAAACGCTGACGCAATGGCCGATCTGACTCACAACTATTCGTAAGTTAGGAATCGTTCTCAAAAACTAAGAATACTCCTTTTTTAAATACCGAGGGCAAAGATAGCGTGATTTGCTAACAAAGGGATGCAAGTAAGCATATATTTTGTGCAGGTTTTCAAAAACTCATATTTGAATTGATAAGGCCATCTAAAATTAATATGAAACAAGCATGTCTCCTAAGGAGTCATTTATTACCGAGTGAATTCAAAAGTTAACTTCCTAACGAGTCCGATATGGAAGGGGATTATGCCACTCCATCTACCTTAGTAATCCTTCCCAATCATGAATGCATTTCAGAAGGTTGACTAATATTTCCTGAGATCGATCACTGACAGTATCATAATCAATCGGTCGTTGTGGCAACAAAATATGCATACTATTTAAATAGCACATTTTCACTGAGTACGATTTTTGAAGAAAGTAAGATATTATATTGTGAGAACATCAGAAAAGATAACACAATTAGCAGAGTATAAAAAAATTACGACACATCATGTAACTACGTTAAAATCCCCTATCAACACATAATTTATCTCGTGAGTGAGCTGCAAGCGAAAATTATGAACTGCACATACAAGTCGGCACCAACTAGGCATTCGCGAATTCAAAATATGGCCTTAAGAGACTCCGCAGAACGAGAAAGATGATTTCATATTACATTGAACGAAGGGGTAAGTAAACGTATAAGATTTAGAAAATATTTGGAAAATAATGGCCACTAGATATTACTAACCACTCTAACGTACCAATCACCGACGACCCGGTAAAATACCCATCTTTTACTTCAACGAACTCCCCTTGGCAGTGGTGGTGGTGGTGGTGGTCGGCTAAAGCATTAGTAGAGTTGTGTGTGCCAATTTGTGATTGATTTGTCGGCGGAAGCATGTTCATATGCGTGAAAGTGAGGTTGATGTGTTCCCCTTTATTCGCTACAATTCTCCACTGGCAGAAAAGCGCACCGGAGGTGGAGTTCTGCATCTGACTCTGGGTGGACAGTGCGATTGTAGATGACATCTCTGTAGTTGTTTCGGCATCCACTGAAGCAGCCTCAGTTAACTCCTGGATGGGATCTGTGGTTGGATGGAGAGACTCCGCATGTGGAGACGCAAAAGTGCCGGAGTTTTCCATCAGAGTCCGCCCACAGGCTGAAAAAATAATTGGGACAATCGCACATGTAGCAGTGATTAACCAACTCTAAAAATATTCCTGTGTGTAAGCATCTAGTGTGAGAAACATCTTGGAACTGGTGAATATGCATGATCAAATATTATATGTTAGAATACCCCTACTCCTAAAAATCTGCAAATTATGTTCCTACATCTTTTTTTATCCAATCGTTTACTTTTGCGCACTACTGAAGCTTACTGAACGATTTGCCCTAAATATCATAAAGCCGTTCTCTTTCAGTTTCACTGATCCTTTTCAGTTTGCACATAAAGCCAAGCTTAGTACCTTATATGTTGTTGCTTTTGTGATCCAGTCTGCCCTCCGGGAACTAGATAAGCGTTGCCATGAGTAAACCTGTGTTTTTCTTTACTACTCCCGCGTCATATACTCATTACTAAGACATCTCCGTGAGGCCCTCCATGCTTGGTTGTCCCTTGGCTCGGTGATTACTTTACAATCCGGTAAGCGGAAATCCACTGTCCTTTTCAATAACTATGGAGTTCCTCAAGGTTCCATTTTATCCTTTCACCTCTTCTTCCTCTGCGCCGATAATAAAGGATCACCAAACGATTGTCTGTAAGTTCAGTACGCTGATGATGTTGCTGTTGGACACCCTTTCAAAAATCGGGCACATCTCCAGCCTCTGAAGTACGACCTTAACCATGCTTCAGTATGGCCTAGGGAAAATGGTCTCCTAAACAATAATCAAAAGCCAGTTCAGCATATTTTATGACTGCGGTCCTCTCTTAGTCCTGAATCCTTAGAATACGTCCCAACGAGGTATCCTCTTACAGTTACCTTGGCGTTATTTTGTCATTAAATATTTCATTTGCCCTACATATCAAGTCTTTTTTCGCTCAATTTCGTAAAGTTTTTTATTATGTTTTTCGTTTGCGTCCATATCACACACCTCAAACCTTGGCCTGACGATCCATACATGTATCGATTCTTCCTCTCATTCCTTATTGTCCTCCTGCACTTTTCACACTTTGCGCAAAAAGATCTGTTAATTCTAAAACGAGTTTTCGGAATGATCTTTTCCGCTACCTGTGCTCCTTTTGTCTTTTAGCCGATATTTTTATGCAACTGCATTTCAAAACAGTCAGGCAATTTTTTGGTCGAATTCGGGATGACGTTGTCCATCCTTCGCATTCTGATCTTCCTTCTACGAAGTCCTCCAGCCCGATGTCCCGCGGCCTCCGACTTGTCTCTTTTCGTACATTGCCATATCAGCATTCTGCATTGCCATTCTGGGTTTGTTATCATGCGTGTGAAGAGACAGAAATACAGAAGCTAAGACTTTAACTGTCCCCGCAATAATCGTTGTTTTCTGTGTAACACTGTTTAACTCCCAAGTAATTTACTAACTTATATTCTATCCGCAGCGAATGGAGTCCTTTTTATTGAAAAGTTTGAATTTATAATTTAAATTAAGGAGAATCCCGCTCTCCTACCAAGCTGAAGTCTTAATTCTACACTGCCAATGAAATGGATAGTTACCAGCAGCAGTCATGTGAAACGAAACTTTGAGGCATCTCACTAGCTCAATCAGTGGGGAGCGAATTTGCATCTGCTTAAAGGGGAGGTCGACGTAGGGAAACCAAATTTACAAATTTTTCTGGGTTCCATTATTTCGGTGTAAACTGTGCACGCGTAGCCTAGTTTTCCGGAAATACTGACAATTTTCATGAATTTACACGCAAAGTATGGTAACCATAAGTCAGTTGTCGATTCTTGAATTAATAGTTCTGAGACTTTTTATGCAAGCCCAGTCTTCCAAATAATAGGAATTCCTTTGTGCAATATTGACTTCAGACACAGAAAATTACCTCAGTATAGCAGTGGCTGGCGCATAAAACAGAACATAGTTACCTTGCAACATGACCTAAAGTTCAGAACTCATAAAGAAAGATAATGATTCCACAAAGTGAAGGATACAACATTAACTTTTCATTTGGATAATGGAGGAAATCATTATTGACATATTATTTCTTTTGATAGTGCTATCCAAATAACTGCGACTGAATATATTTAATATTATTAAACCCTCTCGACAAAATTTCGATCAATTCGCCCTGTTCTACTGCGGTTTCTCATGCTGTTTGGGACCACTAGTTGGATGCATTGGAAACCAGTACGTAATGGTCAATGATGATTCATACAAATGAAAGAATACATTCGTAAATAAACAAATGAAAACGGTATAGCCTGAATCAATGGTTGGGCAACTTCGTCACGAATGTCAGTCGGAGGCACTACGCAGTACTTAAATATTTTTGAATTGCTTAAAGCGAGATTGCGTAACGCAGAACACATCCTGCTAATGAGTCGACCATGAAAGGTGCGGAAATCATAGACCCGGTAACCAGATACAGAAATAAAACAGTAGACAATGCACGAAAACAGTGTCTTGAAGCTCTCAAGATCCACTCCAGTACCTAGATACCCTCAGTACAAATGCAATGCACATGTGCTAAACATGTTATACTAGTCGCACCTTCTTGGGATTCCTGGCTCAAAACATTGAAAAACAATGACTAATGGCCTCTGACTAAAAAAATCACAAAAGTAATGTTCGAAAGAGCCCACGTCTTCACTGAGGCACAGGTGAAAAGACAGTGAGTTTCTCGAAGAGATCACGGTAATTGCGACAAGCATAATGCAACTTACAAGGGCATTTGTACAGCTTGTTCACCTGTCTGATGTCACCTTCACTGATCTTCACTCGTTGACCAATTTGTGGGGGTGGACAGCACTGAAGAGGCCTTATAGTTTCATTCTTGCCTGGTTTAGTAAATGCGTTAGTCTTGAAATGCATAATCGATTCGTAGTCATAGGGCTCTCCAAGGGAATCTATATAGGTGCTGGGCCTCTTGGCAAATTCGTTCCACGCCCCGCGCAGAATATTATTTGCTAGGATCTCCACGAAGTCTACAATAAGATAAGAATCAGAAGTGATCAAACTGTCTATCATGGAGGGTCAAATTCAAATGGCGTTACTGCATCGTTTTCTGAAGAGATTAAAGAGCGGAAGATTCAAAACTTCAGTATATCTTAAAAATCACACGGATAATGACGGCGGCCCCGCTGATGAGCCAAGTCAGTTTTTCACCTGCTAAATTAAGAAGTCGTGTTTTAAATGAAGAGGTCCTATCTTAGCAACCAGCACTTTTTTCAGTTTACAGGAATGTGACAAACAAAAACTCAAATAAATGCGTTACGCCGCATTACGATTGATATAGATGAATGTTTCCATGTGCCACTAATATTATTCCTGACATAAATAACTTCTTAAACTGCTATTTCCTGCAAACGTAAATTGCCTAGCATACCAACCAAGCTACGGAAATAAAGATCAAGCTTACCATTCCCTAAATGCTTGGCACTTCGTTCAAATAGTGAATGTTGTACAAATGCCCAAATGTCGGCATTTTTATAATCACGGAGAACAATTTAGACAGAAGATTATGGCAGGATGTTTGAAAACATAGGACAGATACATATTCGTTATATTTATCGGTCTGCTAGGCAAGTATGGCAAATGGCAAGGAATATGCACATGAAATGCATGGACTCACCGTCGCGATCGGGTCGACTCTGCTCGTGGTAGAACCCCAAAACATGACCCAATTGGTGCATAACTTCTCCTACACTCTCGCAGGATGGCGCAATGGAAATTACCTGCGGCGTACCCGTACATTTGACACCGACGTGCGAGCAGCACCTACAATTAGTTCAAATAAATGAGATTCATATATTGCGCCTTCTATCATATACAGTACATGACCTATCTCATGAAATCTGATAACGGAAACTGCTGCGAGAATTCCTGGACGTCTTTACTGTTGCGCATTTTGTTCGCTCATACACATTCTTCAATAAAGGGTGTACTACTACAAGAAATAAACTCGCAGATGGACTTGGAAATACGGATTACGGCCGCTCTCAAACACTCGCTGCACTGCACGAAGGTAGCCAAGTCTGTGATGTCAGTTCTCTACCTTGTCAATCGTACTTTCTCTACCTTTGATGATAACAGCATTCCTAAAGTCTTTAGGACGTTAACGCAGCCGAAATTGGAATTTTCTTTCCAAGTTTGGAGGCCCTGGACCGCGAAGGACTTCAGCATCCTCGAAAAGGTTCAAAGGTGTGCAACGAAACTTGTGAAAGGACAGGGTTCACTACCATATGCAACGCGGTTAGCTAACCTTGATCTCTTTACCTTGAGTTATAGGCAGTTACGGGGTGTCCTGATACAAACCTTCTGCATCATACTCGATTAGCACTGCAGCCTCGTACCGGGGACTTCTTCGAGTTAGCAACCACCACAAACCTACGAGGTCATCCATTCAAACTACGTGTGACCGGGGACCAGATTGGACGCACGAAAGTTCTTCTTCTCTAACAGGGCGTTTAGACCTCGGAACGTCCTGTACGATGTCGTTATGTCTGCTTCCGTCGAGGTCTTTAAGAGGAAGCTGGATTTGTATGGCGGTGTCCATAAAATTTCCACCCTACCTTTCTTACCTCACTAACGTTGGTATAATGCTACTTGGTATATTTCAGTACCACTTTACATTGAATTTTTATTGTCTCAAACTCATCGCCTACGCTTACTGGCATGCACCTTTGCAACTTTTGTTACTGGCGCTATTATTTCTTTCCCTGCACTCCAAACGACCACTGTACTGCTGCCCGAACCACTAACGCTCGAGGCAGTTCGTCTATCTGTACATAGTTTCCGATTATTTTTTCCGATTTTTTGTTACCTTTATGATACCTTTTCCAGTTTTTGGGATCTTTTAGTTGCTTGTAAACAAATAGGGAGTTTTAAAGTGAAGACCTACATTTTCTTCAAACAAAACTGAATTTAACTTACCGTCGTGATCAGATCGACTCTGCTTGTGCAAATCATGTCTCAGTTCGTGTATAACTGTCCCTAAACTATCGCAGAATAGCGTAATCGAAACTGTCTGCGGCGAATCCGCACATTTACATCCGACGTACGAACAGTACGCACAATTATTTTAAAATAAATAAGATTCATTTGTTGTACCTTCTGTTACATATTCATCTCGTAATATACAATAGCCTGTCATCCCACAAGTTCCTATACCGCACCTGACTATTGACTGTGTTGTACACAGGTAGCCACCTGTGGAAAAATCCGTCTTCTAAAACGACGTATGCACTTAGATTGACTCGGTGTACCATAGTCTGGCAGTCCCTACCGTTTACCCAAGCAAATTAAACGTGCCACGTGGGCATAGTTGCCCGGATACCTTTTGCTATATTGGACGTTAACTAACCTCGAAATGAGATACAAATAAGTAAGTTCTTTCGGACCGATAAAAATAAATATCATTGGCAATTAAAATACATTAATGGAGGGAATTCAACCGCCCACTTGATAAGCAATTATTCGATTTTAATGCACTGATGGATTTCTCTTGCAATTGCGCTGATCGAAAGTGAACTTAATTGTCTGGGAAAAAAGGAAGGCCGTAGCCGTGTACAACGCCCAAAAGCCATTGTCTTGGAAGATGTAAACAGTGACATTGTTTACAAGCTTTTTTAAGTAATGCTAATCTATACATGGTTGGTTACTTTTCTTCAACTGAAATCTATGTGATGTGATATATGCTCGATAAACATATTAACTCATGTTGAACAATTTCGTTGAGCGGACACCACATGCAGGCGGCCAGAGGAAATTTTGGCGAGTTCAGATTATCTGAATCGTGCTGTGTAGGACGTGGACCTAAAATATCTATATGCGCCACGTGGACGATACCTTTGCCGCCTTACGTCGAGATGCGAAGGAGGTCTTCAGAAGAGAATGAAAAACCATCAACCCACAAATCCTATTCGCAAATATAGAAAGAAAAGGACGGAGCCCTTTACTCGACGTGCAGATATCAAGGCAGGCAGATGGAACCCTTCATACCGGTGTTTCCCGAAAAGTTCTAAACGCGGAGAAAGTACTCCACT
>CACRXP010000023.1:23237-39485 GCA_902702965.1 Spirometra erinaceieuropaei
GAGCGTCGACTAATATCAGAATCCATTACATGCCCCAAGAAGTTTTACGGGTACATCCGCAGTAGGAGGAAACATAGGGACGAAATGGCGTGTCTAAAGGATAGCCTCGGAAACTTATTAGTTGAAGGCTCACGGAAAGTGCGATTACTGTCTCAGTTTTTTCAATCGGTTTTTACGGAAGAGTCCCTAGAAGACAGTCAGCAGTTTGAAATGGACCGAGACAGCCGGGAGCTTCAAATGCGCCAAGATATTGCCGTCATTAAAACCGTCGCCTTTACCGTGGAAGAAGTCAGACGAGTCCTCAGTCAAATAAAACCTGATAAGTCTCCTGGACCCGACGGAATTCCCGGGCTGATACTTAAGCAGCTATCAAGGGAGCTGTCAAAGCCTCTTTCGACTCTCTTTGAGCTGTCAATGAGAACAGGAAGGCTGCCCTCACAGTGGAAGACAGCTAACCTCGTTCCATTGCATAAGGGAGGTAGCAAGATGACAGCAAGCAGCTTTCGACCTATTAGCTTAACTTGCCTCCCTTGCAAAACGATGGAAGCTATAGTAAAAAACGCTATACAGCAATTTTGTGAAGAAAAAAACATCTTGCAGGATTTTCAACATGGCTTCAGGAGAGGACGTTCCTGCCTCTCAAATCTGCTAGCTTGTCTGGAGATCTGGACCAGGGCTCTAGAAGAGGGTTTTGAGGTCGATGTCGTGTACATCGATTTCCGCACAGCTTTTGACACTGTCCCGCACCAACGTCTTCTTCACAAATTGAGCGCCATCGGCATCCGGGGAGATCTTCTGAACTGGATTAGGGCGTTTCTGGTTGATCGGAAACAACGTGTCTGTATCGGGGATGATATGTCAAAATGGGTGCATGTGACCAGTGGTGTGCCGCAAGGCTCAGTCCTGGGACCACTGCTCTTCATCCTTTACGTTAACGACAGCCTTCAGGAACTCGACTGCAGCAAAATAATGTTTGCAGACGATGTTAAGCTCTGGCAAGTCATTAAGGGTCCGAATGATCAGAGATCCCTTCAAGATAATCTGCACCGACTGCAAGCGTGGTCGAAGAAATGGCTTCTAGATTTCAATGTGGAGAAGTGTGCCATCCTTCATCTGCGTCCAACTAACTCTCATTCAAATGAGAGTCTGAGGACATATCATCTGAATGATATAAGGCTCCCCGCAGAATCTTCGCAGAAGGATCTCGGGGTTTGGATACAGAAGAACCTGAAACCAACACTGCAGTGCCACAAGGCTGCAAAAAACGCCATGGGAGTGCTGCATGCAATAAAAAGGGCCTTCGTTAACTTTAACCAAGACCTTTTTGGGAGAGTTTACGGCACTTTTGTTCGGCCCCACTTAGAATATGGCATACAAGCATGGCGGCCATGGCTAGTAAAGGACCAAGCATGCCTCGAACGAGTACAACGGCGTGCAACAAAGCTGGTAAACGGTCTAAAAAGCCATTCCTACACAGACAGACTGAATTGCCTTAATTTATTCCCTCTGTGTTACAGGCAGCAAATAGGTGATCTTATCCTCGTCTACAAGATAATACATGGCCTTGATTATGGACTTAAATTTGAGGACATGTTTCAGTGGCACCTTTCACCCAATCTTCTTGGTCACTCGATGAAGTTACGGACAACAATGTCCAGGCTGAATCTCCGTTCTGAATTTTTCACGCAGAGGGTAGTAGAGAAATGGAACGATCTCCCTCAGTCAGTCGTGGAGGCTACGTCCCTGCAACTCTTCAAGAAACGCTTGGATGATTATTTGTGTCCCCCGTTTTCCCTCGACAGTCTGAATCTGAATTAATACCCCTGGTCCAGACAAATATTTTCTCTGAGACAATGCTACTCAAATGAACCAAGTACTGTTTTAATAGTGAACATTTTATGTTCGTGTACAGTTATTTCTAACGAGCTGACATGTAATCAATAGGGTTTTCAAAGGCTTTGCCTATTATCCTTACCAAATAAACTGAATAAACTGGAAAAAACATGCTACTTATTCAATAACTATGAGTTAAGTATTGTGTAAATTCTGTAAATTTCTAAAATTAATGTAAAAGTTATTCTTACTTGCTATGATAGGACCCTAACTGGTCTTGAATAAAAAATTATAATTATTATAATGGTGCCGGGCCTCGGTTGAAGGCGGAGGGAGTGCGATAGATGCTTCGTATGTTTTTGTCTCTGTGAACGGCTTCACGTGGTTAGCATTGTCTCTGCTCTCATCGTTCTCTAGACATCGTCGGCCACGACGGTTGAACTGTCAAATGCGCAGGCTGTAAGTCGGTGGGGCGGAAGATGTTTTTCGTGTCTAACGCATGTTCCGGAAATAGGACGGCAGGAAGAGCAATTGAAAACGCGCGAGTTTTTCAGCGAACACGCATTTGCAAATGAGATATTCCGAAAAAATCGCGTCGCAAATTTGTATAGAGGAACAGACCAGCCTCATAATGGCTCAGGGTTAAATTATAAAACAGACCGTCAAGTGAGTTCGAAAAGTTGTGGCAGACCCCAAGTACGATAAAATACAGGAGAGATGCCGCAAAATTGCGGCGGCCTGAACGAACCCATGATTTGGGTGGACGCCAGGTGAAGAAAAGACAATGTACAGCACTACGTCACTAGATGTTCACAAGTTAACAGAGAGGTGGTTCAGAGAGGACATAGTGCTCTATGAAGATCGCGGTGTCCAGGCTGAGAAAATCGTAATTTCTGATGAGAAATCGAGACGAGCGAATTCAAACTCGACGTGTAACATGCGGAGGAACTAGGTAGTTTGAGGACGGCATCCTCATATCCAGCTTGTTATTTTTTGAAGTCATGGAGCAAGTTGTTCGGAAGGGTGAAGAATAATGAAAAGTTAATGAAGTTCACTCTAAGATAATGGGATAATGTTTTTATATATGGGCAGGTCATTTCGTGTCTTACTATCTATTGATTGGTGAGTTCGGTGGAAAATACAGCTGAAAGCAAAGATAAGAGAGCGCAGGGAAGCGAATATGCGAGTTCCATGGTCGTGTTGCAAGAAAGACGAACGCATGATCACTGGGACAGCACCTGTATTAGCCTGAGCTTTCGCTCTCATACAGTGGCCAATATCAGAGATTGTGAGAACGCGAACATGTTTATATACCCCCCCCCTGCCATCACGCGCTCCGTTTTCGCGGTCAAGGGACGCGACCCAGTTCCCAGTCAAGAGCGGACGCCGTCGTGGCGTGGACTCAGCCTTATCGCGAATATCACCCCTCCACTCCTACTCCCCTCCTTTATTTGACTACAAAACGCCTCATTCTCACAATCTCTGATGATGGTCCCTGCCTACTAAAAGCTCTAGATCCTTGTCCCATCCTTGAAATGTTTCTGAAATTAGCAGTTAATCCCCTCATTTCGCATTTATTTTACCTTCATCGGCAACATTTACTGCTTGCTATACATTTCATTGCCTGTTTTGGAAAACCATGTCTTTTTGATATTCCGTAAACACACTTGATATTTGTTTGAACCTCCCGTCTTCGTTCCGCGTAACTTAACTCTGACTTCCCGACCGTACATCTCGAGACATTTGGTTGCAAGTGTAGTACTTAAAAGTTGTTAAACATGCCGCATTTTAGAACCATATTTCTGTCCAAGTCGCTTTGTGTACCGCCTTCCCACGTACATAGGGGCGCGAAGTAAACCAACGTAGTCGATTTTATCTAAACAGGCTACCAATCGGCTAGGTGACAGCAGACTCAGTGGAAATCATTAGAACGGGCCAACAGTCGGCCGTCAAATATATTCCACATTTATGGCAAAACAAAAACGAGAAATATTAACCATGGTCACCTCCTCGGCATACGATAACCTTTATTTTACTGGACGCCAGAGGTGTTTGGTGAAAGATGGCCTCCACTAGAGTGTTTATTTGGAGACATATCCCAATGTTATTTGTATAGTCCGATTATGGACCAACACACCAGATCGTAAAGCATCTCGAATAAATAATAGAAGCGCCGCTTGTCGGCATTATGTGAAATCTTCTGCGAAGCACAATCTCCACAATCAAAACTTTCGTCTCTTATCTAACATTTCCACTCTGCGTCAGAAATTTTCTGACAGTGTTCTGTTTCAGGTCAACTTTTATTATTGGTTTGATTGAATCCCTGCATCGGGAACGAGACGGCGCAGTTGTCAAGTAGCATATGGCGAAAAGGCATGAAGGGAAGCTGGCCACGTTGATAAGGCGGAAAAGCGTAAAGCGAACATAGACAAATGAGAATATGTTTGAACATTTGCTTTTGGTGTTTATCATGTCAAAATTCCTAATATTCTGCAAGGAATCAGGAGGAAAATTCACTCCAAGACGATAATAATTCAGCAACGGATTTTCACTAAAAGATGCGAAACGCTCTGAGATCTTGGCATGTGGGCGACCGCCAATTTGATTCGGTCCGTACATTGGAAGAGTTTGGTCAGAGAAACAACTGGCGGTTTCATTGCTCATTATATGAGAAACCTTTGCGAATAGTATCGTCACCTTTGCGTACCCCTTTAGTATATGAAACAAGCGTCTTTCATTTGCGGGCGAAGAAAGACAACGATTTCCTCGAACATATGTAATGCATAGAAGAGAGAATAGTCACTCATTTTATTGCTGTTATTATCATTATCGCCCATTACGTCTGGATAGATTAAAAGACCTTACTTTATTCCCTTTAACTTCCAGCACTCAGGTTCGGACAATCCGAATTATCTGCGATCAGGCTTACACGCTAAAATCAGGGGACGCCATGAAGCGTCCAATCGGAGGTCATCTGCGCTGCCGTGATTAAAAATTTAAAGGCGTATTTGTGTGTCTAGATTGTAGGAGATTACTCACGTAACGATTATTTCAACGAGGAATCTCTCAATATAGCGAGAGTGTGACTTAAAACACTATTTTATGATTAATTAAAAGCCCGATTATATGAATATTGACAGAGAGGGCCTATTTTGTTTGCGGCAGCAGACATTACTCAATGTCTGGCCGTGTTTTTCCAAAAGCGTTCAAAACACTGAGTGCAAATATTAAAATTATTTGACGTTATAAAAGGGCATCAATGGTCGTGCATACATCCTTTTTAGATACCACAAAGATCCACTTGTGAAGACCAGAATTCTAATATGGCTACCAACACAGGTGTTTCAGTATCGCAAATGTATTTCGCTCCGCAATCGAAGCCGAGACTCCAAACCATATTTTTTTCCATTCTCGAGCAAACTAATCTTTTTCTTGATAAACTGAGCCCAACTAAACTTAGCAATGCAAGTTTTTCGTATACCCCGATCCAAAGGCATTTTCCATGCTAGACTTAGCAAATCTGACATCGGTCGATATTCAGCATCCACTGTTGAGTGTCTTAGGTAAGTGATGATGTCATTGGCTGTCACCTCCTATTTGCTATCAACTATAATGCCTAATTTCCTTTCTTTGGTGTTCTTGCGTCAGCTGCCTGCCTGCACAGCTATTATAAATAGCCTTCGCCTTTCGTCCCTGCATACACGCACTGTACATCTTCTGCGGGTCCTACCTTCGTCGTCTAGAGCTACTACCTGCCCTTTTATGGACGTTCACCAGTACCCTCATGTTCTTTCACCTATACCCGACCCCCACAGTACACATGGCTAAAACCTCTAACTTTAAGTCCCTATTTATATCTGAAAATTGTTACAGCAGAGATACTGTAAAGTGTAAAGACATTTGAACGAGTAAGCCAGGTATAAACTGTCACCACCAATACAATCTTGATTGCATGAACATCAGTTTCCTATCAAGTGAGTACTGGGTTATCATTCAAATGTTTCAACAGAGTCAAAAAGCACCACCGCATCAATGAATTCGTTACAGGCTCCAGCAATCTTCAGCGCGTAAATACTTTGTCGGACGTTCATATAGGCGAAATTCCCTTGCCGTTTGAAAAGATGACTAAGCAGACTGTTGGCTCTAGCCAATTTGAAGAGGTCTTCTAATTCTAGAGGCACTCGGTCCCGTAGGTGTTAGTGAGACCATCGCGCAATTATCTGTAATTTAGAGAAGATATATTAAGTTCAGCCAATCTGACCTCGTAGAACAGATGACGAAAGTCCCTCAAAACGTTTAAAGCCCTCGCTTTGACTAGTTTCAGGAATTGATATCCCTTGTTGAGTCATGGACGCCAGGTCCGTATGGCATAATCCAAGTAAATCCGAACTAGTGCCACTGGGTTTGATCAAGCACTTAATTATCAGTTTATACAAATGCTCGTTGAACGCAACCGGCGCCTGTATCTCGCGTTTTCTTGCCTTAAATGCTGTGACGAGTGTTTAGGAGAGAATATCGCTAGAACACCGAGGTCCTTCTGTTCTTCGACAGTTGAAAGCGGCTTACCCATCAAGAAGGTATTGTAAGAGACCATCTTCTTAGTTTGTCCTTCCGGGGATGACTTTTGAGACCGCGCACGTTCGAACGTTAACATGCAAGAGCCAACGAGCGGACCGGCTACTAAGTGAGTTATGACTCATATTAAATTTTTGTTTTTACCTGGAAAATGTACAAATCTTGAAAGCCATAAGCAATGCCTAATGTCGCCCTAATCGCGCGTTAAACCTAACTTTCTGAGTTTTATCGCCATCCAAATTGTTGCAGAGAAGTACGGTGCGACCCGCGACTACCTAGCTACCTATGACGTCGTTTATCACGATCACATAATTGTCGAGGGTTCTTCGTATGAGCTAAAGGGTCATTTTTAAATGACCTTGCCCAGACGATCTTATGAACATGCGCGATGGGGTGAGCATTTTGTCCATATCCCCGACAGTTAACTTCTTTGAAAACCAAAAAATTACTTTGTTACATACTAAACGCCCTCTCTTGAACTGCCTAATATTGCAACGTATTGTAAAAGTAGCGGGAAAACACAGGCTCATGCAATGCAAAACGGCTCTTAAAAATTACATTTTGTGACCCATGCTCTTAGAATTGTAAATAAGGTCAACCTATTTGATCTTCGGTCATCTCCCCGACTTCATTGTAATCAACAGATTCGTTTTAAGTTAGTTCAATCCGTTAAGACCTATTTTAGAATGGGATATCCCACTTCGACTGAGAATGGCTGTATGATATTGATGTCTAATTGGGTGTTTGCTTCAGTTTTGAACACTGACACTGGTCCTAAATTATGGATCGTACCTACACAGTACACTGCAGGTGATGGTTGCGGATGTGGCCCCGTCCATCATGACGACCTGTTACAGCTGCATCGGTTTTTTCAGTGTCGGTGTGTTGTCTAAGGCCTAAATATTATAAACTCAATAAAACATTCGGTTTAGGTGGGCACACCAAACGTGGACCCATTCAGTGACACGAGAGGACACTAACTGTAAAGATTATGACGTCCACAATGTGCTCACCTTCCTATGATGATGTTCAACACCATTATTCTATCAACCAATGTAAGACGACAGATGTAATCTTCAGCCAAACTAGGCGGCGAATCCCGCTCCACGACTCTCTTCCAATAGTATGAGTGCAAAGGCTGTGTGCCATAAAACCTACCCCCCTCAGCCCACATGATCCGGTCTGTTGGACAATATTCTCCGTGATTTTAAGGCAATAAGCGTCCAATATTCACTTATTGCGGCACCTGAGGACGGTACTTTTTCAGATGACGAATCCAACACACTGTATCGAACCTTACTAGATTTGGGCAACTAACCTATTTTCTGGCATATTTATATCACACACTGAGCAACTCGCCTTCCTGTTTCCCTCTTTTGTTTCCGTATGAATAAATTGTAATAGGGGAAGCCAAATCACACGAACAGTAGCAAATTCTGGGCATCAGCATCAATAATAATGCTATACGCGCCGAAATGAATCAATGCATACAATTACTAAAGATTCACGGTTTTATTATGTAAGTACTGTTTTTGCAGTTCATAGCGACAAATGGTTCACACAATCGCGGTTTGAAAATACGATGGCGTTTACTTCGTGCGTGCTAAATGAACGATAGGCTACGGGAAAAAGATATACGTGTGACGCGTTGGCAAATCGTTGGCTTTTTGTGCACAGTAAAATTTGGTTGCGCATCCCTAATTTTCAAGTTGGTTTAGTTTCTTTTGAGTGACAATGTTCACTAAATTTTGTTAAAGAAGTTGACCATTTGGAGCGATAAAATATTCTTAAAAATAAATTGTGCTTATTGTCCAATTCATGGATGGCTACTATATGCAGCAAAATTCTGGATGCTTTCTGCTAATAGGTTGTAGTCATCACCAACATCCATCGATAAGATAAAAACCCACCTGTTGGGTATTATTAATAGACCTGCATGCTTGCGGTTTTTTGTAACGTTATGCGTTTGTTCCATCATCTGAGCCTCACTGAGTACGGACCGAAATTTTGTATCCCGACACATTTCGCATCTTGCGTTCCATTCGCTTAACTGCGCCTTTTTACGTCTCATTGTTTTCAGAAATATATTTCTAAAAATACCTGAGAAAATCCAAACGTTCTTTTAAATCATAGGCATCCGTAAATGATGAAACTTTAAGATTGCTCTCTAATTTCTGGTACAGTCTTCGTCCTGACGATGCAGATTGGTTTTAGCTGTTCGAGTCGTCCGCTTGTTGATAAATCTGCTCCCAATTACGCTTATTACTCAGACTGTTATTGCACCGTCTTAAAGCGCATTTGCGTCCACTCCCAAAACGTTCGTCAGTCGTTCGTAATAGTGGCCTTCGATTTTTCTTATTCGTATGATTGAGTGACATATCACTAATAAGGTAACTTGTCTGGGTAAAACATATTCATCTCATAATGGTTTCAGTGCGTTTAAGTGTAGGATTCATATTTTATATGCAGTGTTCGTAGTGTTTACTCAAAATATCCTTTAATAACATTGGGATCGAATTGAACCTTATTTTGTTAGTCTTCTGCTAATACTTGGCGTATAGGAATAACACAGTGGAAAATAAGAACTGGAAACCATTTCAGGTTCTTAAACCGCTTCTCATTCCGTCTAGTGTGGGCGATTGATCTAGCGCTATCCTACGGACAGACAGAGCCATTACATCTGTCGATAATAATTCGCTTTGGTTGTGTGGTCTACTGCCACGCTAACTTTTCGCTATTTGATTTTCTTGAGCCGACCGCGAGCTTCCTCTTCTGGTCTCACATTAATAATATCGCACGGCCTGCTAAGTCAAAGGAAATTCGGTGCGTTATTGGAATTAAACGATATCCAAAAAACTACGTCTTGAATATGAGTCATATTGTCTTCCCGCTGTCTCAGCCCAGGACAGAAAGTCCTCCAATGGCGGAAGCGTTGCGAGCTGACCTTTGAGTTCCAGTTTCCTCGATGTTAGTCCATCCTCACGTATACAGGTCTGCAGCTTACGTTTGACTTCCTGTTGTATTCAGAGTCACAATCGTTACAACAGTCTTTTAGATAACCGCTAAAGCTTTGGCACACTGCAATATGCGTTTTACCTGCATAACAGAGTAAGAAATTGTCGACTGGAGCTTATGGGTCGCGCCCACTTCGGGAAGCGCAGCAGTCAGGGGACTCTGTAGAAACTCTTCTGTCTTATGGCGCGGTCTTCCAGACTTCAAACTGGTTTGGTCATTGCAACTTCGTCTCACCTCCGGCTAGCTCAGAACAATTACTGGAGTATCAGCTCTCCAGGAAGAGCTTACGGCCTTGTGGTCGCTCTATTCTTCTGTCAGTTATGCTACTGTAGCTTATTTCAAATTTTTACATGTTTGTGTAAACGCGGTTGTTTCAAAGTGCAATATTTACCGAGAAGTACAGCCCGTAATACTGCCATTGAGGTCCGGCGCACAATGACGTCTTGCTAGAAAAGTTGATTGTTCGTTTTCGTTTCGGTTACGAATTAAATATTTGAACCAGATGGGCTCAGTAGTTTTTGATATTCTCGGCTTAATTTGTCCTGGTGGTTTAGAAATGTCTAGATAACAAATATGAACGGTCTGGTAAATACCAAGTTTTCCACCCGTTACAGCAGGAATTCTGCCACTAAACCAGACGGTGCGGAGCCCACTTTTGTGGGTTTTTTATATGCTGACACAGCAAAAATGCAATGAGTCTTCAGACAATTTATTGGAAGCCCACGGAAGCGTTTTGAGTCTAAGAGCCAATTCCTCTTGCAGTGACGACTAGTCAGATATTCGTTGTTTGTTTCCACAGTCAGCTTTTTAAAGATAAGGGTGAATAGTATGGCAACGTCGGAGAACCCCAGTGATTTCAGCCGCTCGAGCTTTAAACCTCCCATGTGCTTGATGGTGAAATTTTGGGCATGAGGACGAAGTAATCAAACTTTGATTTTGTTGAATCTAGAAAGTGAGGTGCCGATAGAGAGACAATTGGTGAGACCGATTTATTTGTCCTGCGGACCGTCGAAAA
The DNA here is from genome assembly GCA_902702965.1 of Spirometra erinaceieuropaei. Classification (NCBI taxonomy): domain Eukaryota; kingdom Metazoa; phylum Platyhelminthes; class Cestoda; order Diphyllobothriidea; family Diphyllobothriidae; genus Spirometra; species Spirometra erinaceieuropaei. The sequence goes on from CACRXP010000023.1 coordinate 33,676, forward strand.
ACGGTCGAAGATGCCGTGGAAGGCCAGTAGCTTCCACAAAAGAACTCACCCTAGTGTCTACTCTATCTGCCCCTAGATTTGTCAGGTCAGACGAGATACTGTTTAGCGCAGGGCAAGACACGGCTGTGAGACTTCTGAAAACTCTCTTCTGCCGATCAGACATATTGAGTTGAGCACCACTGTCAGTGTAAAACTTGCCAACCGGAAGATGACGAAATCTTTTTTTCGACATTTTGAGTGTTCGCTGCTTCTGTTTTCTAAGATTTTAGTATTTATGGTCCCTTATAAGCAACGGGGACCCCTGATAGCGAATCAGGCCTTTCTTCTATAATGACGCCTCTGATAACAGGGAAATAAATCCGAAAACAGTGCTTACATAGGTGGGCGTGTAAAACGTGGCTCAACGCTCAACGACTGCTGATCACGTGTGTTGCCGAGAGTTATGGAGGGGGGTGCATCTGCACAGGAATGAAAGAGGGGTTGTCTGTATTGGATACTTTACCCTTTATTGACAACCTTGTCTCCACCCTTGTCGTGTACGTTTTTCGGGCACGTGCTGTCTAACTTTTTGTTGTTACAATACGTAATCACAATGAAGCAGGCAAACACGTCGGTCCTCAATAGCTTGTCGTCCTCGTATGGAAGAGAGCTTGCGGAAGCAGTCGTACTCATATATACTTTATGTACGAAATTTAGTAAAACATAGAAAAACGTAATAGCATGACTGTCTTTCAACACCATTCTTTGCTGCAACTGGTCCGCCATTGGACAGGCCTTACTCAAATCTTTACATAAATTATGTCGTTCTAAAAGAGGTAAATCATGTATTTTTGCAGCATCTTGTTTGGTGGCCAACTCATAACCCTGGAAGTTTTTGGTCCAACCTCAGGTAGCTGAATGAAAGCGCAACGTTCTCTGACCTATGTGGAAGGAGAATGGCTACTAAAGATGAGTGAAGAACAAAGCGAAATCTCATGCGTGAATTCCGGCTAACAGACTTTTGCAAGAACAGTCCAAAAATGAAAGTTCTAATCCCGATTTCGTGTCTAAGAATTTTTTCCTTATAATCAGTAAAATTCGGGACTGAAAATCGCAGCCTCATAGATTCTTCTAGCAGAAACATGTCATCCGCTGTCCTGGGGGTTTTTTGGTAGCCCGATCCTCCCATGTGACAACACCATTACACGGTGCGCGTCAGTGCAACCGAAGCAGATGAAAGTATCCTGGCTCAAGACGCCTAAGTACTTGCGAAATTTGCGGTACTAATTCTGAAAGAACATGTGACTCATATGCCTTCCATCTCAACTCGCGGTTTGCACATCTAACTGACGTTAGCTTGCGCCTTTTGGAGTCAGCCTTTCTGTGAAGCATATTATCCGTTGCACTCATTTTAAAAACGAAATACCCTGAATGCTCTGTTGATCCGTGTGCGTTAATGTATTTTCAAGTGCGAAGTCGGAGTGAGTTAAACGAGATATTCAAATAAACTTTCAATGCACTCTAAAAGCACTTTCTCCTATGTATTTTCTTTAAAACTCACCCAGGCTTCTAAAACTCTCAAATCCTCTGCCTATCCACTTTTTGCGTTTGATTTACCTTCTTCAAATAGCATTATAAGCAACAAAGGATTTATTTCGCCTCTGAATTTTCCGAACAAAGTTTCATTTATGGTTAATGAAACGTCACACAATCGTGAAACGGCCTTCAAGTAGAAAAGACAAGAAAACAGCTTCACATTTTCGTGTGAATGAAAACAACACAGTTGGAACAAAGCCATGGGAACGGAGCCTGTCAGATCGAAACTCTGTGGACTTTAAACTGAAATACATGTATAGATAGCAAAAGCCATATTGGAACACTTGCAACCATCTAATGAGCCAACCTCCACATTTACAACATGGAGCAGTAGCAAATCAATTAAACAGGTTTCTTGGCTCCTAGTAACCGCACGTGATTTAAGAACGATGTGACATGTGTCTATGTAGGAGAGACCGGCCATCTGATCGTGTATTCTAAATCATACGGGATCGCATCTTGCATTAGGATATTTTTGAACTCCTAAATGTTGTCGCTCAACCACGCACGGTTTTTCTATTCTCCACAAATTCGCAATAACTGGTCCCTAGTTTTCCGAACCATGTAAAAATCACATACGTTTAGACAATATGGGCAAAATCGCAATTTTATCGCTGCTGTGTAAGGAATGATTCTTTTAATTTGCATATTTTAACGTACGGACAATTTCGAGCTCGCAAAATTCTTTTAATTTCACCAGTTTTGAGTACGATTTCTTTTTATAAATTCCTGGGTTCTAAAACATACCTTCCAGGCACGTTTACAGGAAAGGTTCTCGTAAACACTGTTGTGTGTCTCGGAAGAAGCAATGGGGATCTTAATAGGAACCATGAACTCTGCAACCATACAACATGAAATTTTTTGGAGAGATACAATATAGGTATTCACATATCAACGTTTTTCTGGCCCAAAGTTTCACACAAGCATGTTGGTTTCGGATTAAAACGAGATTTTACAATAGGTATCTTTGCAAATGCCATCGTATGAATTTGCGTCTGTTGCCCGTCTTTAAAAAACTAAGTTAATGTAAAGCTTAAGACTGGGAAAATTGTTCACTAGTCAACCGTTTATTTTTAAGCTCAGTCTTTGTAGGTTGTCGGGACAATCTCTCTTTATGATCAAGTCTTAAGAAATCGTTTTAAAAAGTTTTCAAATGCGAACAAGGGTTAGTTTATTATTCACCTACGCGAGAGTTGGGGACAGTCTTGCGTCCCGGGCGAGATAAATAAACTGAGCGTCGTCCAGTTGACACTTCTGCTGAGTGGCGACCGTCTTGTCTGTTGCAAATAACTGTCGAATAAGCTACTACTAACGAGGGAGGTGTGCAAGACCGTAAATCTGATCGATATTTCGGAAAAGGTTATGATAAGGTCTAATATATTTAATGACAGAAAATCTCCTTTCAGTGATCCCTGCCGTGACTGGACCCTTGTACTCCTTACAATTACTCAAGAAACGGTTTCTTGAAAATTCACTTTAAAAAGTCTTCAGGTGGAGATTCTCGACCAATCTGCATACGTAGTTGTCTGCCTAATATGTTTCTGTAGAAGAATCATTTCAACCAAAGTTACCTCATTCTTTTTCAAAGGCTTCATATTTTTACCTGAGTTTACAGACACCACAATAAAGTATTCCAGTTTGTCAGCTGCTAGGATGAAGACAAACATATTTCAGGGATAAATGTTCTGTTTCAAAAGTTAACGATTGACTTTTGTTGCCTTTTGCGAGTCCGCTACCAGCAGAGAGGGCATTTAAAAAATAATCCGTCGGGGAATTTTCTGATCTACTCTGCCTACACAGTTCATCCCAAAATCATTATATACTTCTCTAGAATTTGACAGACTCGAAAAGTAACTTTGTAACGAGGACTTTACGTTATCCGTATGGGAAAATTATTTTTACTGAGGGCCTTGTGTATGTGAATCAACAGTTCAATTATGGCTTTCATTTTATGTTTTACTGGTAATTCTACAAATTCCAATTCGTTTATTCTTCGTTGTACAATTCGTTTGAAAGACGTTTCGCCGTTATTTCCTATATTGTGGCTTGGATTCTCTCACCATTTTGGATTGCCTCACTAATCACTTTGTAAAAAGCCTTTGCTCTTAATGAAATCTACTTAAAATATTCCGAAGATGGAAAATCTATTGATCAAAGTCTAAGCACTTCTCGTTCATTCTACCTGTCTGGAGCGGATGAGATGAGCTATTCCGTAAAATATACGATCTAGTGGCATATTTCTCTACCCTGTTAAATCATTACAGTGCCAGTAGTATCGGCTTTGATAGTGGTAGTCTCGAAGACTACGGAAATACATGAAAGTACATAGTTATTGTGAGTTTCCCCTCAGAAAAATAGAATGGTCCATAAGGCTTCGGTTTCATCATTTTTAAACCAGTCCTTACCTTTGTGCAGATAATTACCACTTAACGAGAGACCGCATGCAAATAATGTTTAGACAGTCTTACCGTACCTCTGGAAATTAAACTCATCGATGAACAAGATATGATTTATTAACTATACGATTCTAAACCTCTGTAAGCTTTTCAGCGCGAATTGTATAATCGCCTACAGTAGAGGAAAATGCTGGGGTTTTATTCAGCTCTGAATGCAGCTCTGCTGCATTTGGTGTATTTACATCTCCACAGCTATTGTTTTGATTTGTTTTCGAGATTTTCTCGCTTTGATTCGATACTCTGGTATGTTCTTCGCATCCCGCCGCGTACGGACCCAGTTCCATTAGATCATTTGTGTATACATCACGCCATCTGCCTGACCACACTCGTGAACACATTCTAAGTACGCCTTCGATGTTTCTTCAAATTACACTCTTTCGAATTGGAATGCGAGAGCTCGCTGATTTGAGTCCGTTCTAAACTACGCGTATGAAATCAATTTTTATAAACAGTTGAAATAGGACGGGTGTTCAACGCATCGTCCTCAATACTTCTGTGTTCTTGCAGAAATCACCTCACCCAATTATCCCCCTCCTTAATAAGAACGAAAACATCACAGATGAAGAGAAAGAACAATGTTTCTGACTGGATCAAATGGTTGAGTTTGTCTTAAAAAACGGTGGGCAAACAGAGAGTGACTGCCCCGCATCACCAGGCGTTTCATAGGTATGCGTCTGACTATGGTAGCTGCAGCGCATGCGCGAGGTTCTTCTTCACGCCTAACACAAGGCGCTCTGTTTGCATGGCTATTTGCCAAGATCTGTTTTCTAGCACTTTCGCGACATCTCAGGACTCTGCAGAGCATGGGGTAGGTTGTGCTCCACGTGAAAAACATACTGATTTTCGGGAGCAGAAAAGTCTTCCTGAAAGTCGTCGATAGTCTGAGTTTCGATACTTTGCGAATGCGCTCCCTACAAATTGACAAAATCTGTAAAGACATCTTTAAATGATAAAATATACGCATTGTATATATATTGTATATACGTGGACGTATCTCCTGCGAACACCGCCCATGACGAATACAATAAGCCCTTATTTAATTTCAGTGAATGTCACAGAACCACCGGCGAATTTCAGAACACCTTGTAGTTAATTAGCACAGGAAATTATTGAAACCAATCTTTGAGAAACTACGACTTTAGTAATTATTGTTTTCTAATTCTAAATGACAAGCTATAAAACGCCCTAAAAGGATTCGTTTAGTTTATAATTTTTTTAAGGCGACAACAGGTGGTTATGTTTAATGCGTGGTGTGCTCAGGGCATGTGATGCGTTTATTTCTTTATGGCCAACGATAATAATCTGAATACTGAGTTGCACATACATTTGTTCATAGTGAAGCATGGTTTCACCACTCTAACCTCAGTCTGACCAGAGATAATCGCGACCAACCTATGCAGGCACAGACACAGTCACTGACAAAATAAACAACCTATGAACTCATGACAGACGACCTGTTTCTTAACTCCACACACACTAGCCCTCAATGTGACAGTCCCAGATCTCACATAAGTTACATTTTCGTAAGGGTCGCCTTTAGAAGAACCCATTGCAGACTGACCCGGTATTGACTAGGAGCGAAGTGACCTGCCATTTGGCAATAATCCAAGCCAAGCTCCGCTGTGCGGCTGCTTGTCGGGTTCGAGAGACAGCCCCAAGGCACAAGGAGACGAGTGTGTTCTGTGACACGATCAGTGAGCGCCCCTCCACCATTATGTGCATATATAAATATTGCCTGTATATAAACATATCTGTAAATAAGGACACAACTACTCTCAG
>CACRXP010000023.1:40629-60601 GCA_902702965.1 Spirometra erinaceieuropaei
ATCCATCAACAAGTGCAATGACCTCCCGGTACCATATTCCGTGCTGAGATTTTCCCTAGGCAGGGGAATCAGTCACGTGGGGAGGGCGCGGGCGAGCAATTATCCCAGTGACAGTGAGCCAATTTGCCGAGCCATCGTCACATCAGCATCCAGCACGGATGACGAAATCAAGGCAATTAACGACTCTAACTCGGACTGACAAGCCACCACCGCATCAATTACGACCCCAGCGGTGATTGCGAGAGCTGTTAATTACAGTGTCGCATATGGTCCCACGGCAGCCACGTGCTATAAATACTGCACTCCCTGTGCCACCATCACCTTTATCTGCGAATGTCTCTGAGGGTGGATTCGAGTGAGAATCCGAAACGTCAGGCCAATAAATTTCTTGTTCCAGTGATCGCCTCTTTGTATTCTGAACTGCTACCTTGAAGTCGCCTGTTCGCTTCTATCAGCATATCGAATTATGAAATTTGCTTCTATGCATATTATTTATTCGTCTTTTCAAATGTTGGCACGTTAATCTCTCTCGGTGACGGAAATTCCCCAACGCACTACGAAAAATTCCAAACCAAATATCTGACCTATGAGGCCTCTACGATAAATAATGGCTTCTTGAATTGATCGGCATTTATCGCGATGTTACGTATTATGCCATCAGCTAATGAGCAATTTCCAGCTGCCTTTTAGAGCAGTGTCCCCTGTTGTTCCCGCAGCAGGTGACCTATTATTGCAGTTAAAGTCTGCCAAATCTTAATACTCGGAGCGCTAAAAGCATGACTTTCATTTCAGTGTTGTTTTCGTGAGGTGCTAACGTGCGAAGTTTTACGAACCTGGCATTTGCATTCAGGAAAAAGAGGGAACGTCTGGTTTGAACGCGATTTATATCGCAGTCACATGAGCTACTCTGATTTATTGGAGAATGTTTGTCTAATATAAATTCGAACCTATGGCCATGTCCACATACACACTCACCTCATCGGACGCACCTGGCTCTTCTGCTACGCTGTATTCCGCCTAAAAAATATGAAAGTTGGATAAATAAAGCATTCAACGATAAACAATTAAGCAATCCAAAAGAGAATAATAAATGCTGAAACTCAGATTGCATATCGTTTCGCCAAAACCATTAGTCTCAGTAAGCACTTCTGCTGGTTCAGCGCGGTTCGTTTGCACAGTAGAAAGCATAATGCTGTCCGAAGAGTGCTAATACGGATCTAACCAGTGGTGTCTACCCAGGAGTCTTTTAGTTTGAAAAGCCAAAAAACCAATGACATTGAACTGTTGGAAGATAAAATTACATTAGAAAGCGACTAAATTCTACTATCGAAAAACCCACACGTTGGCGTTTTATACCAGAAGATGATTCGAAAGGGCCCACTCATCTTGCACGCTACATACGGAGGTCTATTGCCTTGCAAAACTCACTCGGAAGGCCGCGGTTAGTTAAACGTGACATGAAAGTTGCGTAAGTTTGCGTCGTCTCGAAAACCTGAGTGCCTCGGAGTGTGCAATTCAGGTCGTCCCCACATTTTACGTCTAGGATGCCAAATTTAGTTAAGTCAGTTGATTACACAGAGAACGCACTCTGAAGACCGTAAAAGGGGTTAATTTTGCAATACGCTTCTGGAGGTCAAATACAGCACGTGAGAAGTTTGCCCAAAAATGATTAAGAAAGGAATCTCCGTTTTTGCGCTCAAGTCGAAGGTTTGCGAAGCATTGCTGCTGGATATTTACAAACGAAAAAGTTAATTCCATGGGAAGAACCGCCTAGCCTTTTGGTTGTGCACATGCTAGTAAAGCGGTTTTTGTTCTTTCCTCATAATAAAACACGCAGAAAATTCAGTGTATTTAACCGGTTTTTTGTACACACGGCTGAAGACCTCGATGTACAATAAACTATCCAGTAGCTTTGGCTATTGATTCATTCCCTAAGCTTGTCTATGGCCGATCTCAAATATTGGCTTGTTAATGAGAGCTTTCAGGGCAAAGAATGGGAAAGCAAGAGATATGCAAACTGGGCATTGCTTACACTAGAAACTAAAAAACACTGACACAATGATACGCACTCATAAAAGACGTTAATTTCCTTGGTGTGGTCGGCACAGTATTAAAGACAACTGCTATGGTATATGCCTCAAAATCAACGCTTGGACCTTTGAAATATTGAGAGATCGTAAAAATGACGTTGACTTTCAGAAACGGAACCAAACGAAATCATGAAAACTGAACTTTCAAACAAACATCAATTTGTTTGTCTTTTCATCTGAATGGGAGGAGAAAAAAGGGCTGGCAGTGACCAGTGTAAATGTACTTGAATGCAGAATTCATCACACAGACCTGCCAGACTGAAACTGAGGCGATCAAAAACTACAACCCGAATAATTGGAACGGCATGCAAATACAGCAAGTGCCCAAATTCCTGAAACAAGACGACATCGTTCGTTCAGATTGAAAAGTTTTTGTAGGCCTAGTCTCGCCAAAACGTGCAAACGGACGAAAACAGTAAATATCCTTCGTGGAGTATGCGTTGATTTTTACAGGTAAAATACAGCAGCCGAAGAACGGACCCTACTTGGCTAGGTCTTTTTCACGAGTGTACTTTACCCGGTGACTGGTGATTCCAACGTGTATTTTGACCGTCGTTCAGTATTGCGATGTCAACAAAGTACTATCTTTTATTTGATGGCGTGATAGAAATGATGCAAAAGTTTCATCAACCAGGAGTGAAAAAGGTGAATAATGTCTGTTGATGTCGGCTGTGTTCTTCATAGCTCAGTCTAGAGAGCACCCGGTGTGATATCGGGAGGAGAGGTATTCGACCTCGACCGATAACACTCATTTTTCAGTTCGTTTGGGTTTTCCTACTTTACACGGACTGCAAGAGCCAAGACATATTTCATTTATTTGATATACGATAGTTTTTACCAAATACTGACGTAATTAGCAAAGCAATATTCGTTCATCTAGGATCACTGGAGGATCATAACGCGTGTCGCACATCATTTACTGCATTCAGTAGAAATCATTTGCTCTCTTTTAGGTCATCCTGCTGGGACGGTAGATTTTTACTTAGCTAGACAGGCTAGAGATCTGACAGTTGAAAGACTGTGTTCAGGAACCTTTTCACACGCTTTCATCTCGTTCTGACTGCGAAATTCTGTGGGTCTTTTGCAAATCGCAAGGTGAAATACCCCTCGTTCTCTATGATTAATAAAATCACATGTAACCGAGACTAAGTTGTGCAAAATGCGCGACACTGGTCCGTGACTATATGACTGGCTGTGATGTTCTTTACTCAGGAACTTTACCACGACAGTTTCTGATCGCGCTAAAACATGGGCCAAATGACATGTATCTACTGAATATATTCATTCTAAGGAATATCTGTAATGTGTTTCAGTGTCCATCTCACAGTTAGGTCAACTTTAGTAATGTTGATCCTAGCCATCGAAACAAGAATATTTACGAAAGTACGGCGATGCATGCAGCTGCGGGCACGGACCATACATGCAGCGATGTCCGATCTGTGGGCTTAAGATTTGAGTTTATTTTCAAATCTGAGCATTTTAGATGAATTAAGCACATCCTTCTGAATACCGTGCTGTTCCTCAAAAAGACTGAATCAATACTGCTTTAGAGCAGAATTCGGAGCGCATAGACGAGATGTGTACTGGCGCAGCTGCGCTGAGAGTAGTTGTGTCCTTATTTACAGATATGTTTATATACAGGCAATATTTATATATGCACATAATGGTGGAGGGGCGCTCACTGATCGTGTCACAGAACACACTCGTCTCCTTGTGCCTTGGGGCTGTCTCTCGAACCCAACAAGCAGCCGCACAGCGGAGCTGGGCTTGGATTATTGCCAAATGGCAGGTCAATCCGCTCCTAGTCAATACCGGGTCAGTCTGCAATGGGTTCTTCTAAAGGCGACCCTTACGAAAATGTAACTTATGTGAGATCTGGGACTGTCACCTTGAGGGCTAGTGTGTGTGGAGTTAAAAAAAGGTCGTCTGCCATGAGTTCATAGGTTGTTTATTTTGTCAGTGACTGTGTCTGTGCCTGTTCAGGTTGGTCCCGATTATATCTGATCAGACTGAGGTTAGAGTGGTGAAACCATGCTTCACTATGAACAAATGTATGTGCAACTCAGCATTCAGACTATTATCCTTGGCCATAAAGAAATAAACGCATCACATGCCCTGAGCACACCACACATTAAACATAACCACCTGTTGTCGCCTTAGAAAATTACCAACGAAACGAAGCCTTTTAGGGCGTTGTATAGCTTTTCATTTAGAATTAGAAAACAATAATTACTAAAGTCATAGTTTCTCAAACATCGGTTTCAATAATTCCCTGTGCTAATTAACTACAAGGTGTTCTGAAATTCGCTGGTGGTTCTGCGACATTCACTGAAATTAGATGGAGGCCTAAATATATTCTTGATGGGCGGTGTTCGCAGGAGATACGTCCACGTATATACAATATATAGTGGTAGGGGGCGCCCACCGATCGTTCATACGGAACTCACCGAGCCTCGAACTCGCGACATGTTGGTTTAGAAGTCAACGCCTCTACTCACCGGGCCACGAGCCCGTTGCCCTGTCGGTTTTCGATCGGGAATATACAATATTAGGGGGCGCTCAGAGCAACGGGCTCGTGGCCCGGTGAGTAGAGGCGTTGACTTCTAAACCAACAGGTCGCGAGTTCGAGGCTCGGGTGTTCCACACTTCGGGCTTGGGTATGGCTGGCTGACGACGGCTAATAAGCCAGAAATGGCCGTTCCAGTCTCCCTTGTCTTTGTCGGTAATCCCATTCTGCCTATATATCATGCGCCGCTGTGCGGCTGCTGGTTGGGCTCGAGAGAGAGCCCTTAAGGCACAACGGAACGAGTGAGTTCCGTATGAACGATCGGTGAGCGCCCCCTACCACTGTATATTCCCGATCGAAAACCGACAGGGCAACGGGATCGTTGCCCGGTGGGTAGAGGCGTGGACTTCTAAACCAACAGGTCGCGAGTTCGAGGCTTGGGTGTTCCACACTTCGGGCTTGGGTATGGCTGGCTGACGACGGCTAATAAGCCAGAAATGGCCATTCCAGTCTTCCTTGTCTTTGTCGGTAATTCCATTCTGCCTGTACAATATATATATATATATATATATATATATACAATGCGTATATTTTAGCATTTAAAGATGTCTTTACAGATTTTGTCAATTTGTATGGAGCGAATTCGCAAAGTATCGAAACTCAGACTATCGAAAACTTTTAGAAAGACTTTTCTGCTCCCGAAAATCAATATTTTTTTCACGTGGAGCACAACCTACCCCATGCTCTGCAGACTCCTGAGATGTCGCGAAGTGCTAGAAAACACATCTTGGCAAATAGTCATGCAAACAGAGCGCCTTGTGTTAGGCGTGAAGAAGAGCCTCGCGCATGCGCTGCAGCTACCATAGTCAGATGCATGCCTATGAAACGCTTGGTGATGCGGGGCAGTCACTCTCTGTTCGCCCACCGTTTTTTAAGACAAACTCAACCATTTGATCCAGTCAGAAACATTGTTCTTTCTCTTCATCTGTGATGTTTTCGCTCTTATGAAGGAGGGGGATAATTGGGTGAGGTGATTTCTGCAAGTACACAGAAGTATTGAGGACGATGCGTTGAACACCCGTCCTATTTCAACTGTTTCGATAAATTGATTTCATACGCGTAGTTTAGAACGGACTCAAATCAGCGAGCTCTCGCATTCCAATTCGAAAGAGTGTAATTTGAAGAAACACCGAAGGCGTACTTAGAATGAGTTCACCAGTGTGTTCAGGCAGATGGCGTGATTTATACACCAATGATCTAATGGAATTGGGTCTGTACGCGGCAGAATGCGAAGAACATACCAGAGTATCGAATCAAAGCGAGAAAATATCGAAAACAAATCAAAACAATAGCTGTCGAGACATAAATACACCAAATGCAGCAGAGCTGCATTCAGAGCTGAATAAAACCCCAGCATTTTCTTCTACTGTAGGCGATTATGCAAATCGCGCTGAAAAGCTTGCAGAGGTTTAGAATCGTATAGTTAATAGATCATATCTTGTTCATCGATGAGTTTAATTTCCAGAGTTACGGTAATACTGTCTAAATATTATTTGCATGCGGTCTCTCGTAAAGTGGTAATTAACTGCACAAAGGTAAGGATTGGATCAAAATGATGAAACCAAAGCCTCATGGACCATTCTATATTTCTGAAGGGAAGCTCACAATAACTAGGTACTTTCATGTATTTCTGTACTCTTCGAGACTAATACTATCAAAGCCGATAGTACTGGCACTGTAGTGATTTAACAGGGTAGAGGAATATGCCATTAGATCGTATATTTTATCGAATAGCTCATCTCATCCGCTCCAGACAGGTAGAATGAATGAGAAGTGCTTAGACTTTGATCAACAGATTTTCCATCTTCGGAATATTTTAAGTAGATTTCACTAAGAGCAAAGGCTTTTTACAAAGTGATTAGTGAGGTAATCGAACATGGTGAGAGAATCCAAGCCACGGTATAGGAAATAACGGCGAAACGTCTTTCAAACGAATTTTACAACGAAAAATAAACGAATAGGAATTTGTACAAGTACCAGTAAAACATAAAATGAAAGCCATAATTGAACTGTTGATCCACATACACAACGCCCTCAGTAAAAATAATTTTCCCATACGGATAACGTAGAGTTCTCGTTACAAAATTAGCTTTCGAGTCTGCCAAATTCTAAAGAAGTATGTAATGATTTCGGGATGCACTGTGTAGGCAGAGTAGAACAGAAAATTCCCTGACGGATTAATTTTTTCAGTGTCCTCTCTGCTGGTAGCGGACTCGCAAAAGGCAACAAAAGTCAATCGTTGAATTTTGAAACAGAACATTTATCCCTGAAATATGTTTGTCTTCAACCTAGCAGCGGAAAAACTGGAATACTTTATTATGATGTCTGTAAACTCGGGTAAAAATATGAAGCATTTAAAAAAGACTGAGACAACTTTGGTTGGAATGATTCTTCTACAGAAACATATTAGGCAGACAACTACGTATGCAAACTGGTCGAGCATCACCACCTGAAGATTTTTTAAGGGAATTTGCCAGAAACCGCTTCTTGAGTAATTGTAAGGGGTACAAGTGTCCAGCCATAGCAGGAGTCTCTGGAAGGATATTTTCTGTCATTAAATATATTAGACCTTGTCATACCCTCTTCCGAAGTATCGATGAGATTTACGGTCTTGCACACCTCCCTCGTGAGTACTAGCTTATTCGAAAGTTATTTGTAACAGACAAGACGGTCGCCACTCGGCAAAAGTGTCAAATGGACGAAGCTCAGTTTATTTATCTCGCCCGGGGCGCAAGACTGTCCCCGACTCTCGTGTAGGTGAATAATAAACTAACCCATGTCACATCGTACTTCAATCACGTGCAGTTACTAGGAGCCAAGAAACCTGTTTAATCGATTTGCTACTGCTCCGTTTTGCAAATGTGTAGGTTGGCTCATTAGAAGGTAGCAAGTGCTCCAATATGGCTTTTGACATTTATTTAGGTATTTCGGTTTAAAGTCCACAGAGTTGCTATCTGACAGACCCAGTTCCCATGCCCTTATTCCAACTTCGTTGTTTTAGTTCACACGAAAATGTAAAGCTGTTTTCTTGTCTTTTCTGACTGAAGGCCGGTTCACGACTGTGTGACGTTCCATAAACCATAAATAAAACTTCGTTCGGAAAATTCAGAGGCGAAATAAGCTCTTTATTGCTTATAATGTTATTTTAAGAAGATAAATCGAAAGCAAAATTGGATAAACAGAGGATATGAGAGTTCTAGAGGCCTGGATGAGTTCTAAAGAAAATGCATAGGAGAAAGCGCTTTTAACAGTGCAATGAAAGTTTATTTGAATATCTCGTTTAACTCAGCCCTACTTCGCACTAAAAAATACATCAGCACACACGGATCAGCAGAGTATTCAGGGTATTTCGTTTTTAAAATGGGCGCAACTGATATCATGCTTCACAAAAGGGCTGACTCCAAAAGGCGCAAGCTAACGTCAGTTAGAAGGTGCAAACCGCGAGGAGAGATGGAGGGCATATGAGTCACATGTTCTTTCAGAATTGGTACCGCAGATTGCGCAAGTACTTAGGTGTCTTGAGCCAGGATACTTTCATCTGCTCCGGTTGCAGTGACGCGCTCCGTGTAACGGTGTTGTCACATGGGAGGATCGGGCTACTAAAAACCCCCAAAACAGCGGATGACATGTTTCTGCTAGAAGGATCTATGAGGCTGCGATTTTCAGTCCCGAATTTTACTGATTATAAGGAAAAAATTCTTAGACACGAAATCGGGATTAGAGCTTTATTTTAGGACTGTTCTTGCAAAAGTCCGTTGGCCGGAATTCACGCATGAGATTTCGCTTTGTTCTTCACTCATCTTTATTGGCCATTCTCCTTCCACATAGGTCAGAGAACAGTGCGCATTCATTCAGCTACCTGAGGTTGGACCAAAATCTTCCAGGGTTATGAATTTACACAAGTCTCATGACGAATTATGGGGGAAGAACTTCGTTTTGCTCTCATTTACAGCCCTGCCTATGTAAATGTGTGCTATAGTTATTCCGCCTATTGTAGGGCACTTTGAGTAGCGAAGAGTTAGCCACCAAACAAGATGCTACAAAAATATTATATGATTTACCTCTTTTAGAACGACATAAATTATGTAAAGATTTGAGTAAGGCCTGTCCAATGGCGGACCAGTTACGGCAAAGAATGGTGTTGAAAGACAGTCATGCTATTACGTTCTTCTATGTTTTACTGCATTTTGTACATAAAGTGCATATGAGTACGACTGCTTCCGCAAGCTCTCTTCCATACGAGGACGACATGCTATTGAGGACCGACGTGTGTGCCTGTTTCATTGTGGTTACGTATTGTAACAACAAAACGTTAGACAGCACGTGCCCGAAAAACGTACACGACAAGGGTGGAGACAAGGTTGTCAATAAAGGGAAAAGTATCCAATACTGACAACCCGCCTTTCATTCCTGCGCAGATGCACCCCCCTCCATAACTCTCGGCAACACACGTGATTAGCAGTCGTTGAGCGTTGAGCCACGTTTTACACGCCCACCTATGTAAGCACTGTTTTCGGATTTATTTCCCTGTTATCAGAGGCGTCATTATAGAAGAATGGCCTGATTCGATATCAGGGGTCCCCGTTGCTTATAAGGGACCATAAATACTAAAATCTTAGAAAACAGAAACAGCGAACACTCAAAATTTCGAAGAAAAAAATTTCGTCATCTTCCGGTTGGCAAGTTTTACACTGACAGTGGTGCTCAACTCAATATGTCTGATCGGCAGAAGAGAGTTTTCAGAAGTCTCACAGCCGTGTCTTGCCCTGCGCTAAAGAGTGTCTCGTCTGACCTGACAAATCTAGGGGCAGATAGAGTAGACACTAGGGTGAGTTCTTTTGCGGAAGCCACTGACCTTCCACGGCATCTTCGACCGTTTTTCGACGGTCCGCAGGACAAAGAAATCGGTCTCACCAACTGTCTTTCTATCGGCACCTCACTTTCTAGATTCAACAAAATCAAAGTTTGATTATTTCTTCCTCATGCCCAAAATTTCACCATTAAGCACATGGGAGGTTTAAAGCTAGAGCGGCTGAAATCATTGGGGTTCTCCGACGTTGCCATACTATTCACCCTTATCTTTAAAAAGCTGACTGTGGAAACAAACAACGAATATCTGACTAGTCATCACTGCAAGAGGAATTGGCCCTTAGACTCAAAACGCTTCCGTGGGCTTCCAATATATTGTCTGAAGACTCATTGCATTTTTGCTGTGTCAGCATATAAAAAACCCACAAAAGTGGGCTCCGCACCGTCTGGTTTAGTGGCAGAATTCCTGCTGTAACGGATGGAAAACTTGGTATTTACCAGACCGTTCATATTTGTTATCTAGACATTTCCAAACCACCAAGACAAATTAAGCCGAAAATATCAAAAACTACTGAGCCCATCTGGTCCAAATATTTAATTCGTAACCGAAACGAAAACGAACTATTAACTTTTCTAGCAAGACGTCATTGTGCGCCGGACCTCAATGGCAGTATTACGGGCTGTACTTCTCGGTAAATATTGCACTTTGAAACAACCGCGTTTACACAAACATGTAAAAATTTGAAATAAGCTGCAGTAGCATAACTGACAGAAGAATAGAGCGACCACAAGGCCGTAAGCTCTTCCTGGAGAGCTGATACTCCAGTAATTGTTCTGAGCTAGCCGGAGGTGAGGCGAAGTTGCAATGGCCAAACCAGTTTGAAGTCTGCAAGACCGCGCCATAAGACAGAAGAGTTTCTACAGAGTCCCCTGACTGCTGCGCTCTACGAAGTGGGCGCGACCCATAAGCTCCAGTCGACACTTTCTTACTCTGTTATGCAGGCAAAACGCATATTGCAGTGTGCCAAAGCTTTAGCGGTTATCTTAAAGACTGTTGTAACGATTGTGACTCTGAATACAACAGGAAGTCAAACGAAAGCTGCAGACCTGTATACGTGAGGATGGACTAACATCGAGGAAACTGGAACTCAAAGGTCTTCTCGCAACGCTTCCGCCATTGGAGGACTTCCTGTCCTAGGCTGAGACAGCAGGAAGACAATATGACTCATATTCAAGACGTAGTTTTTTTGAATATCATTTAATTCCAATAACGCACCAATTTTCCTTTGACTTAGCAGGCCGTGCGATATTATTAATGTGAGACCAGAAGAGGACGCTCGCGGTCGGCTCAAGAAAATCAAACAGCGGAAAGTTAGCGTGGCAGTAGACCACACAACCAGAGCAAATTATCATCGACAGATGTAATGGCTCTGTCTGTCCGTAGGATAGCGCTAGATCAATCGCCCACACTAGACGGAATGAGAAGCGGTTTAAGAACATGAAATGGTTTCCAGTTCTTATTTTCCACTGTGTTATTCCTATACGCCAAGTATTAGCAGAAGACTAACAAAATTAGGTTCAATTCGATCCCAATGTTATTAAAAGATATTTTGAGTAAACACTACGAACACTGTATATAAAAAAAGAATCCTACACTTAAACGCACTGAAACAATCATTAGATGAATATGCATTACCCAGCCAAGTTACCTTATTAGTGATATGCCACTCAATAAAACGAATAAGAAAAATCGAAGGCCACTATTACGAACGACTGACAAACGTTTTGGGAGTGGACGCAAATGCGCTTTAAGACGGTGCAATAACAGTCTGAGTAATAAGCGTAATTGGGAGCAGATTTATCAACACGCAGACGACTCGAACAGCTAAAACCAATCTGCATCGTCAGGACGAAGACTGTACCAGAAATTAGAGAGCAATCTTAAAGTTTCATCATTTACGGACGCCTATGATTTAAAAGAACGTTTGGATTTTCTCAGGTATTTTTAGAAATATATTTCTGAAAACAATGAGACGTAAAAAGGCGCAGTTAAGCCCAATGGAACGCAAGATGCGAAATGTGTCAGGGGACAAAATTTCGGTCCGTACTCAGTGAGACTCAGATGATGGAACAAACGCATAACGTTACAAAAAACCGCAAGCATGCAGGTCCATTAATAATACCCAACAGGTGGGTTTTTATCTTATCGCTGGATGTTGGTGATGACAACAACCTATTAGCAGAAAGCATCCAGAATTTTGCTGCATATAATAGCCCTCCATGAATTGGACAATAAGCATAATTTATTTTTAAGAATATTTTATCGCTCCAAATGGTCAACTTCTTTAACAAAATTTAGTGAACATTGTCACTCAAAAGAAACTAAACCAACTTGAAAATTAGGGATGCGCAACCAAATTTTACTGTGCACAAAAAGCCAACAATTTGCCAACGCGTCACACGTATATCTTTTTCCCGTAGCCTATCGTTCATCTAGCACGCACGAAGTAAACGCCATCGTATTTTCAAAACGCGATTGTGTGAACCATTTGTCGCTATGAACTGCAAAAACAGTACTTACATAATAAAACCGTGAATCTCTAGTAATTGTATGCATTAGTTCATTTCGGCGCGTATGGCATTATTATTGATGCTGATGCCCAGGATTTGCTACTGTTCGTGTGATTTGGCTTCCCCTATTACAATTTATTCATACGGAAACAAAAGAGGGAAACAGGAAGGCGAGTTGCTCAGTGTGTGATATAAATATGCCAGAAAATAGGCTAGTTGCCCAAATCTAGTAAGTTTCGATACAGTGTGTTGGATTCGTCATCTGAAAAAATACCGTCCTCAGGTGCCGCAGTAAGTGAATATTGGACGCTTTTTGCCTTAAAATCACGGAGCATATTGTCCAACAGACCGGATCATGTGGGCTGAGGGGGGTAGGTTTTATGGCACACAGCCTTTGCACTCATACTATTGGAAGAGAGTAGTGGAGCGGGATTCGCCGCCTAGTTTGGTTGAAGATTACATCTGTCGTCTTACATTGGTAGAGAGCATAATGGTTTTGAACATCATCATAGGAAGTTGAGCACATTGTGGACGTCATAATCTTTACATTTAGTGTCCTGTCGTGTCACTGAATGGGTCCCCGTTTGGTGTGCCCACCTAAACCGAATGTTTTATTGAGTTCACAATATTTAGGCCTTAGACAACACACCGACACTGAAAAAACCGATCCAGTTGTAACAGGTCGTCATGATGGACAGGGCCACAGCCGCAACCATCACCTGCAGTGTACTGTGTAGGTACGATCCATAATTTAGGACCAGTGTCAGTGTTAAAAACTGAAGCAAACACCCAATTATACATCAATATCATACAGTCATTCTCAGTCGAAGTGAGATTCAAGAGATTCGTCCGAGAAATTATTTTTTCTTTTTATTATTTTACCACGTGCCACTATAGAATCACAGGTGTAGATATCCCATTCTAAAATAGGTCTTAACGGATTGAACTAACTTAAAACGAATCTGTTAATAAAAATGAAGTCAGGGAAATGACCGAAGATCAAATAGGTTGACCTTATTTACAATTCTAAGAGCATGGGTCACAAAATGTAATTTTTAAGAGCCGTTTTGCATTGCATGAGCTCGTGTTTTCCCGCTACTTTTACAATACGTTGCAATATTAGGCAGTGCAAGAGAGGGCGTTTAGTATGTAACAAAGTAATTTTTTGGTTTTCAAAGAAGTTAACTGTCGGGGATATGGACAAAATGCTCACCCCATCGCGCATGTTCATAAGATCGTCCGGGCAAGGTCATTTAAAAATGACCCTTTAGCTCATACGAAGAACCCTCGACAATTATGTGATCGTGATAAACGACGTCATAGGTAGCTAGGTGGTCGCGGGTCGCACTGTACTTCTCTGCAACAATTTGGATGGCGATATAATTCAGTAAGTTAGGTTTAACGCGCGATTAGGGCGACATTAGGCATTGCTTATGGCTTTCAAGATTTGTACCTTTTTCCAGGTAAAAACAAAAATTTAATATGAGTCATAACTGATTTAGTAGCCGGTCCGCTCGTTGGCTCTTGCATGTTAACGTTCGAACGTGCGCGGTCTCAAAAGTCATCCCCGGAAGGACAAACAAAGAAGATGGTCTCTTACAATACCTCCTTGATGGGTAAGCCGCTTTCAACTGTTGAAGAACAGAAGGACCTCGGTGTTCTAGCGATATTCTCTCCTAAACACTCGTCACAGCATTTAAGGCAAGAAAACGCGAGATACAGGCGACGGTTGCGTTCCAAGAGCATTTGTATAAACTGATAATTAAGTGCTTGATCAAACCCAGTGGCACTAGTTCGGATTTACTTGGATTATGCCATACGGACCTGGCGTCCATGACTCAACAAGGGATATCAATTCCTGAAACTAGTCAAAGCGAGGGCTTTAAACGTTTTGAGGGACTTTCGTCATCTGTTCGACGAGGTCAGATTGGCTGAACTTAATATATCTTCTCTAAATTACAGATAATTGCGCGATGGTCTCACTAACACCTACGGGACCGAGTGCCTCTAGAATTAGAAGACCTCTTCAAATTGGCTAGAGCCAACAGTCTGCTTAGTCATCTTTTCAAACGGCAAAGGAATTTCGCCTATATGAACGTCCGACAAAGTATTTACGCGCTGAAGATTGCTGCAGCCTGTAACGAATTCCTTGATGCGGTGGTGCTTTTTGACTCTGTTGAAACATTTGAATGATAACTCAGTACTCACTTGATGGGAAACTGATGTTCATGCAATCAAGATTGTATTGGTGGTGACAGTTTATACCTGGCTTACTCGTTCAAATGTCTTTACACTTTACAGTATCACTGCTGTAACAATTTTCGGATATAAATAGGGACTTAAAGTTAGAGGTTTTAACCATGTGTACTGTGGGGGTCGGGTATAGGTGAAAGAACACGAGGATACTGGTGAACATTCATAAAAGGGCAGGTAGTAGCTCTAGCGGACGAAGGTAGGACCTGCAGAAGACGTACAGTGCGTGTATGCAGGGACGAAAGGCGAAGGCTATTTATAATAGCTGTGCAGGCAGGCAGCTGACGTAAGAACACCAAAGCAAGGAAATCAGGCATTATAGTTGATAGCAAATAGGAGGTGACAGCCAATGACATCATCACTTACCTAAGACACTCAACAGTGGATGCTGAATATCGACCGATGTCAGATTTGCTAAGTCTAGCATGGAAAATGCCCTTGGATTGGGGTATACGAAAAATTTGCATTGCAAGGTTTAGTTGGGCTCAGTTTATCAAGAAAAAGATTAGTTTGCTCGAGAATGGAAAAAAATATGGTTTGGAGTCTCGGCTTCGATTGCGGAACGAAATACATTTGCGATACCGAAACACCTGTGTTGGTAGCCATATTAGAATCCTGGTCTTCACAAGTGGATCTTTGTGGTATCTAAAAAGGATGTATGCAAGACCATTGATGCCCTTTTATAACGTCAAATAATTTTAATATTTGCACTCAGTGTTTTGAATGTTTTTGGAAAAACACAGCCAGACATTGAGTAATGTCTGCTGCCGCAAACAAAATAGGCCCTCTCTGTCAATATTCATATAATCGGGCTTTTACTTAATCATAAAATAGTGTTTACAGTCACACTCTCGCTATATTGAGAGATTCCTCGTTGAAATAATCGTTACGTGAGTAATCTCCTACAATCTAGACACACACATACGCCTTTAAATTTTTAATCACGGCAGCGCAGATGACCTCCGATTGAACGCTTCATGGCGTCCCCTGATTTTAACGTGTAAGCATGATCGCAGATACTTCGGATTGTCTGAACCTGAGTGCTGGAAGTTAAAGGGAATAAAGTAAGGTCTTTTAATCTATCCAGACGTAATGGGCGATAATGATAATAACAGCAATAAAAGTAGTGACTATTCTCTCTTCTATGCATTACATAGGTTCGAGGAAATCGTTTTCTTTCTTCGTCCGCAAATGAAAGACGCTTGTTTCATATTCTAAAGGGGTAGGCAAAGGTGACGATAATATTCGCAAAGGTTTCTCATATAATGAGCAATGAAACCGCCAGTTGTTTCTCTGACCAAACTCTTCCAATGTACGGACCGAATCAAATTGGTGGTCGCCCACATGCCAAGATCTCTGAGCGTTTCGCATCTTTTAGTGAAAATCCGTTGCTGAATTATTATCGTCTTGGAGTGAATTTTCCTCCTGATTCCTTGCAGGATATTAGGAATTTTGACATGATAAACACCAAAAGCAAATGTTCAAACTTATTCTCATTTGTCTATGTTCGCTTTACGCTTGTCCGCCTTATCAACGTGGCCAGCTTCCCTTCATGCCTTTTCGCCATATGCTACTTGACAACTGCGCCGTCTCGTTCCCGATGCAGGGATACAATCAAACCAATAATAAAAGTTAACCTGAAACAGAACACTGTCAGAAAATTTCTGACGCAGAGTGGAAATATTAGATAAGAGACGAAAATTTTGATTGTGGAGATTGTGCTTCGGAGAAGATTTCACATAATGCCGACAAGCGGCGCTTCTATTATTTATTCGAGATGCTTTACGAACTGGAGTGTTGGTCCATAATCGGGCTATACAAATAACATTGGGATATGTCTTCAAATAAACACTCTAGTGGAGGCCATCTTTCACCAAACACCTCTGGCGTCCAGTACAATAAAGGTTATCGTATGTCGAGGAGGTGACCATGGTTAATATTTCTCGTTTTTGTTTTGCCATAAATGTGGAATATATTTGACGGCCGACTGTTGGCCCGTTCTAATGATTTCCACTGAGTCTGCTGTCACCTAGCCGATTTGTAGCCTGTTTAGATAAAATCGACTACGTTTGTTTACTTCGCGCCCGTATGTACGTGGGAAGGCGGTACACAAAGCGACTTGGACAAAAATATGGTTTTAAAATGCGGCATGTTTAACAAATTTTAAGTACTACACTTGCAACCAAATGTCTCGAGATGTACGGTCGGGAAGTCAGGGTTAAGTTTCGCGGAACGAAGACGGGAGGTTCAAACAAATATCAAGTGTGTTTACGGAATATCAAAAAGACATGGTTTTCCAAAACAGGCAATGAAATGTAAAGCAAGCGGTAAATGTTGCCGATGAAGGTAGAATAAATGCGGAATGAGGGGATTAACTGTTAATTCCAGAAACATTTCAAGGATGGGACAAGGATCTAGAGCTTTTAGTAGGCAGGGACCATCATCAGAGATTGTGAGAATGAGGCGTTTTGTAGTCAAATAAAGGAGGGGAGTAGAAGTGGAGGGGTGATATTCGCGATAAGGCTGAGTCCACGCCACGACGGCGTCCGCTCCTGACTGGGAACTGGGTCGCGTCCCTTGACCGCGAAAACGGAGCGCGTGATGGCAGGGGGGGGGTATATCAACATGTTCGCGTTCTCACAATCTCTGATATTGGCCACTGTATGAGAGCGAAAGCTCAGGCTAATACAGGTGCTGTCCCAGTGATCATGCGTTCGTCTTTCTTGCAACACGACCATGGAACTCGCATATTCGCTTCCATTCGCTCTCTTATCTTTGCTTTCGGCTGTATTTTCCACCGAATTAACCAATCAATAGATAGTAAGACACAAAATGACCTGCCCATATATAAAAACATTATCCCATTATCTTAGATTGAACTTCATTAACTTTTCATTATTCTTCACCCTTCCGAACAACTTGCTCCATGACTTCGAAAAATAACAAGCTGGATGTGAGGATGCCGTCCTCAAACTACCTAGTTCCTCCGCATGTTACACGTCGGGTTTGAATTCGCTCGTCTCGATTTCTCATCAGAAATTACGATTTTCTCAGCCTGGACACCGCGATCTTCATAGAGCACTATTTCCTCTCTGAACAACCTCTCTGTTAACTTGTGAACATTTAGTGACGTAGTGCTGTACATTGTCTCTTCTTCGTCTGGCGTCCACCCAAATCATGGGTTCGTTCAGGCCGCCGGAATTTTGCGGCATCACTCCTGTAGTTTATCGTACTTGAGGTCTGCCACAACTTTTCGAACTCACTTGACGGTCTGTTTTATAACTGAACCCTGAGCCATTATGAGGCTGGTCTGTTCCACTATACCAATTTGCGACGCGATTTTTTCGGAATATCTCATTTGCAAATGCGTGTTCGCTGAGAACCTCGCGCGTTTTCAATTACTCTTCCTGCCGTCCTATTTCCGGAACATGCGTTAGACACGAAAAACATCTTCCGCCCCACCGTCTCGCAGCCTGCGCAATTGACAGTTCAACCGTCGTGGCCGACGATGTCTAGAGAACGATGAGAGCAGAGACAATGCTAACCACGTGAAGCCGTTCACAGTGACAAAAACATACGAAGCATCTATCGCACTCCCTCCGCCTTCAACCGAAGCCTGCACCATAATAATAATTATAATTTTCTATTCAAGGCCAGTTGGGGTCCTATCATAGCAAGTAAGGATAACTTTTACATTAATTTTAGAATTTTACAGAATTTACACAATACTTAACTCATAGTTATTGAATAAGTAGCATGTTACGAAGAATGCTGAGCGAGCAGTGAAAAAAAGCTCCTAACATAAACAAAATGAATATGATTGGATTCCTATCTGTCCAACCGATATCAGAAAGTCATGGTCGGTAATAGCTACTCGACCCCCCACTCGATCACTAGTTGCGTACTTCAAGGCACGGTTCTGGGTCCGCTACTCTTCGTTCTGTACATCAATGATATTTCGACTGAACTCGGAAATTCGCAAACTTTTACTTATGTCGATGACCTCAAGTGCGTTTACTCATACTGTAAGGACACCGCAAATGTTTGTGTTGAAAAAATTAATGCCGATTTACTACGCTTTAGCAGATGGGGTTCGACATGGCAGATGGAGTTTTCATCATCCAAGTGTAGTTTCATGTCATTTGGTCCTACCAAACTTCCTGGTCCCATAATTTTTCATAATAACACACTCTCAGAATGCCTCACCATAAAGGACCTAGGTCTAAGTTATACAAATAAGCTTCCCTTATCACCTCATGCAGATAGAATCTCTGCCAAAGCCGCGCAGATATGTGGATTCATATCGCATAATTTTTTCCTTCCGGAAATGAAGCTAAGACTTTATCAAATGTTTGTTCTTCCAGTCCTCGAATACTGCTGTCCTTTCTTCGGTTTAATGAACGACTGCGACCGTAATAAAATCGAAAATGTTCAGAGGGTTTTCACCCGGAAACTGTTCTCTCAAGCTTCGTCCAGTATTTCTTATACTCAGAGATGTTAGCTATCGAACATGAAGTTTTTGTGGGTTAGAAGACTCGAAGCTGGCCTTTACTTCCTTTTTCGCATCAACTCTAGCTCCAGTCTTCCGCTCATTGACACTCTCACTCCGAGAGATCGGTCTTATGCCACGCGCAACTCCCCCATGGTGATTCCGCCGCCTCTTTGTACTACATCTAAGCGATGCCTCTTCTTTGCTTCCAAATAAGCCTTCCTTTGGAATAATCTTCCGCCTGAAATTAGATTATCGCCTAAGTTACTGGTATTCAAGTCGAAATTGCGCAAACATCTTACACCGGAAAGCATAAAGCCACTGTTAACGGTCTCAGTCCCGAACACTCAGATTCTTGACTTCGAGAAGGGTCCTCCTGGGATTTAGTGGTAGATCTAGTGGTAACTCTTAATTATATCATTAGAAACCCCTGTTTTGCATTGGTTTCTAAATCCACTGCTATCACTTCTCCCCCATAGCGACAATTTTCGCGGTTTTTGATGTCACCGCCCGCATTTCGACCTTATGCGGTCTGTCGGCGGTCACGGCGGAACCCTCAGTATTCACTGTCTACTAGAAGTTCGGTCGTACCTCCCTTCCCCACTGCTCGCTTGACCTGGAAGCTTGCTGTGGCCGATCGCATCTGGGTTCCTCTCGGCTGGCCTCTTTGACGCGGCGTATCAATCCGACCCAGACGATCTCAATTGTAAATCCCGTAAACAATGCCATATGCAAGCCAGTCCTATCTGACCCACATTCGTACCCCTCAAGGCTGAGCTTTATTGCTACCCTGTCGATGACCGATGACATTCCGTTATAAACCACCACCTACAGGCCAGTCCTGCTCGGTTTTTATGTCATTATTTTTATTGAGGGTTTTTTTTTCTCCTGTAAAATTAATCCAATCATTTTTAACTTTTTTAAGGATTTTTTTTTTTCAGTATAATTCAGTATATATGAGGGATAGAGGCAGAGCCTTGGAAAACCCTATTTACAGATAGACGTAGAAAAAAACATGCAGATATTTACATAGCAGTTATACCAGCCATTGCTATCATGTAAATGTTTGACCATCAAACATAAGTTTATCTAGTCTTCTTTTGAAGGTCTCGACGTTTTCCGCTAGGACAACGGAGTTCGGCAGTTTGTTCCATCCCTCAACCAGCCGGTGAGAGAAGAATTTGGCCCGCAAAT
>CACRXP010000023.1:61348-72781 GCA_902702965.1 Spirometra erinaceieuropaei
CGTGAAAGCGGAGATCACTTGCACTTTTAAACTGATTACTCGATTTATTTCGACAAGGCGTAACGCTGGGTGGAAACGGGTGATCGAAATGTCAAAACTTGGGAAGACGAGTAAATTCCAGTCGAATTCAAACGGCGCGGTAATTTTTCACCCCTCAATCATCATGTTTCTCAGTGGACTAATAATTCAGAAACTATGAATTGCATTTTGTAAAGATTCGGTCTACCTCGTCTAAAACTCGCATGTAGATTTATTTTAACTTGCTTTGATGGGACCCCGACGGGTCTTTAATAAAAATTATCTATCTATCTATCTAGAACTATAGGAGAAAAAACTCTGGCTCGTTAACATATAACGATCAGACAGGACCGACCTGCATATGGCATTGTATAACGGATTGCATAAAGGGGTAAGTAGGCGGGTCAGGCAGGACTGGATTCTCTGTAGCCTTGAGTAAATGGTTCGAAACGGGTATCATCAAGGCAGAATTCATATGCAGGATGAGCCCATTCATGTCAAAGGGACAAATTGAAAACCAGTCTCAAGGCGATAGAAACCCAGATGCGATCGGTTACATTCAGCCGAGCCGATCCGAGGAGGGGGCAAGGGATATGCGACCGGACTACTAGTGTATGGCAACTGCATAATGTTTCGCCAACAGCGTCGATGGAGCACACCCTGCGATGCATGAATTGAAAAATCGGAAAAATTAACACTTCTGGTGAGGGATCATAGGAAACGATACGACTCACAAAAGAAGGAAATGTGAGCAGGTACGGAAAGTTAATGGCGGTGTCCTAAATTCCCAGTGGCCCTTTCTCAGTGTCATAGAGAAGGTTGTCCGGGAAGGATGAGGAAACTAAAAGTTTAATCGACTCAGTATTCAGATAAAGGCGTAGCCTTCTCTTCAAAGTGTGTAGATAATCTTACGATCTTATATTTATTGGAAGGTTATTCCAGATGAAAGTGTATCTAGAAGCGAAAAAAAAGGGAGCCCTTAGGGGTGAAGGAAGCTGGAGGAGGTATAATCAAGGAAGATTTACGAAGATTGTATGGGCGACTACTAGGGGTTATTGCTGAAATCCGAGGAAGATTTGAACTAGTATTAATGCGAAAGAGGAGACAGAAGCCTGCTTCTAGTCTTCGAACCCATAAAAAGTTTAGCTTAATTAGCTGGCATCTAGCTGAGTAGGAGATATTTGGATGATCCCTATCTAAAAGTTTTTTTATAAAAACGTCTTTTGACATTTTCAACTTCTAAACGACCAGACTCGTTCATTAAACTAAAGAATGGGCAACAATACTCGAGAAAGGGAAGTACAGGAATAGGAAAAAGTCTTAATTTACTTTCAGGAAGACAGAAATTGAAAGAAAGAAAGAAAGCCAAATGTCTGGGTAGCTTTCGCTGTAATTCTGTCAGCGTGTGGCGAGGGATCAAGATTATCAGTTTAGTTTAAACTAAGTCCTTGGTGGTGGTACATTCAGTCATATGTGTGACTTGAAAAACCACTGGTTGTGGTAGCCCCTCAGGTCCAAAACACATATAGCGACACTTAGACGAAGAGGATTTCATTGGACAATTTGAGCTCCAAACTGAGAGAGCAAGCAAGTCAGAATGGATTTGCTGCAGGCAAAAAAGGCTCGTATATTTATTGAAGGACTATACACATTTCAGATCATCTGCAAAAATAAATGATTGAGAATTTTTAACTGCCGCCGAGATATCATTTATGTAAAGCAGGCACATACTATACCAGACGACAGGATGTGCGAGAAAGCGCGGGTGGTTGGCACAGTCGAAAAAGCAACTAGGCGCATAACATCCACTGGTAAACAAAATACTATGATAAGGATTTGAGAAAAAATGGATGGTTCGGGTCCCACTTAGACGCCGCGTTAACAAGGTGCCATCGCTAAAAGACCATCATTCCAACAGTCGGCCACTCCAAAAAACACCGAGTTGACTGCAAAGATTGAGTTAAATCGCAAGTTTGCCATAATTCAAGCCATGGCCTTTACCGAACCGGATTAGCCAAGAAAAAGTCAGTATATACGAAACATGCAGAATTATCTTGAAAAATATGTGCTAAGTATGTCTAATCAATGGCGCAATCGGTGGCGCGCCGTTCGCCTAACCAGACTTCTGGCCGAGATATCATTCTCATAATCGAATTGTACAAAGTCAGTGAGAAGAGAGATGTCCCTATTGCTGGGGATTTTAACGCCTCTGGTATTGATTGATAAACGTGAACTGCTCAGGGGCAGGCAGACAGCTTTAATCACAAACTACTTCACTGGGCAGCGGACAACCTTCTCTATCAGAACGTTACCTTTGGAACGCAGGCTTGGGAAGGACAACAGTCCAACCACCTTGATCCTATTTTAACCAAGAAGAGGAAATTATACTGGAACTGCTAGACCAAACGCGATTAGGGGCAAGCGACCACGTTGCGCTGTACTTCAAGTACTTACTGTTTGCCGAACCGATTCTGTCTGATGGGTCGGAAAGAAACGTTTGGAAATGGGATAGTTCACTCATGAGAAGAGAAGTGTAAACGATATTGTGGTGGAGTAAACGGCAAATGGAAGACTTTCCAGTCCATTCTGAAAAGGATTGTTTATCTCAACTGCCCTCTCAGAGGAAAGACAATCACAAGACGTCCAAAATGGATAGAATCGGACATAGAGGCCTCTTTCAAAAAAGTTGCATTTCGAGGCGTTAGAGATTAGCCGTCTCCGAAGAGCACTTCCGGTAATATAAGCAGCAGCGCAACATTTTTGAAAGCAGGGCTTTAAGCCGCGAAGGGAGTTTGAACTGAGCATACTTCGAAATTCTTTGCAACACCCTAAATTTCATATGGCTATATACGGAGTACTAAAAGAACTTAGGAACTGATCCCTGCATTAGGTCTGCAGATGGAAAACTGGAGACTGACGACCAGATCGAGGTGTTCCTTCTTTCTAATTTCTCTAAGTCCGTCTTAGAATAAAATACGTCTGCTATAGCGCCCCTAGGGCACTGTCAGTTTTCACCCGAAAACCTAATTCTTCATTTGCCCCCACACTCGCGTGTCAGCAACCCCCTCAGTCAAGGAGCTGCACTTTCCATCGGCCATGGCCAGGACTAAATTACTGATTTATGTGAATGATTTCACCAACGAACTCTTGTGTTATCGGATGGGATTGAAGTGTGGTGTGAAGTCAAACGGGTTTAGGCACAAGGAAGATGTAATCGAACATCACCAAAATGCATGTTCGGGCAAACAGATGGCTTTTAAAGTCTAATGAATCCAAATGAGTAGTCTGGCACCTAAACACCGAACGAAATACCTCTCCCAAAAATCAGTACAATATCAACGGGACGACATTAGAAACTGTTGAAAGACACAACGATCTGGGTGTACGGATGACTACAAATCTAACACCATCAAAACACTGTAGGAAGATGGCCCAGAAGGCAACTAATACTTTGCACTGGATCAGACCTGCATTTAAAATATTTCCTTCCGAACTCCTTCGACGATCTTTCGCTGCCTTTGTAAGACCCCACTTCAAATATAAAGTGCCAGCAGCTTCACCGTGGGTGAGAAAGGATGCTGACCTACTTGAGCAGGTGCAAAGCAGAGTAATGAAGATGGTTGGTGGTCTAAAGCATTTGTTGTACCAGGAAGGGCTGAATGTGCTTCAGTTATTCCCCTATCGTATAGGCAACTAAACTGCAGTCAACTCTGGACATGCCAGCCTGTCCGAGATCGGGGTTGCTCAGTGAGATCGGAGACTTTTACTTCACGGCTATTCCTACAGGTTCAAAAGCGAGCGCACGCGGATTGATCGTAGGACGTTTTCGTCCGGCCAACAAGTGGTCCGGCTATAGAAGTCAGTACCAAGTGAGATAATGTTGACCAATACAATTTGCACGTTTTATGGAAAACGTGCTCGCGTTATTTTCCACAGAAACCTGTTTTTACGCCATGACTACTTAGAGTCAGCTTTGTGAAACATTTGTCATACTAAATCTTTCCGCACTGATTCAAGATGAAAAAATGCACGTTCTTATTGCTAATGTTGTATTGTGAACAGATGACTCTTTAAATGCCCACAACTTTATTTTGAGTGCGAACATGCGAACCCAATGCACATAAATAGGATCAATTGGTTTCGGATGAGTCCAATCTTCCTGAAGTCCGCTGGTCTCCGCCTTTCGGTCCCAGAAGGTTCAAAGACTTTCTTGAGGCTGTGGACATTCGGATGTGGAGTCAGTTTGTCGAGTTTCCCACCCGAGAATCAGGCATATTTGACCTAATTTTCTGTAGAGGCTGCATGCCTTCGTCAGTGCCATCTCCAGACCCACTCGGGGGCTCAGGCCATGACATAGTTTTTTTAACTTTAGAACTTGAGGCTGACAAAACGTTTTCCCCAGAGTATAACTTCTGCTTCGATTTCCGATCAGCTCGCTCGACCAAAGTATTAACACACCTTAATTCGTACTATTGAACTGATTGCCTCCTTAGTTCTGATGTAGACGCTTGTACTGCCATACTGTGCGAAATTGTGAGTTCGCTTATTTCTTGTTTCGTCCCCCGTAGGAAAATAATTAACGTCAGTGATGAGGTTTCCCCCCCCCCCTTACCCTTTCACCATACGTCGCGCAGACTTTATCGTCGTTTCCATCTTTAGAACGAGGTTTCCGTTCTGCCCTCGATTTGTGATATTTTCGAGCGGGCAAAGAGATTGTCCGAAGAAAAACAGCTAGCCGAAGAGGTCCGATTCACTGAAAACCGTTCGTAAAATTTAACGAAAATTTTCGCCCGAAAAGTACAAACTCACAGTACGACGCAGCATCCCATCCTCCGAAACGCTCTCGGGAATCCAAAAGCGGATGCGCAGTTAACCGCTCATAGTTTTAACGCTTTCCTGTCCAAAACGTTTATTGAATACTAGACCATTCTGCTTCCGACTATCCACGCATTGATCGGGGCAGTTCTTAAAACCACAACCTTCACTCTGGGGGACGTGTCTGTAGCGATTCGGTGTTTTCATTAATCTCATAACCCTAGACCCTATATTCGAGGTGGGGTCGTACAAAGACAGCGACCGATCGTCGAAGGAGTTCGGAAGGAAATATTTTAAGTGCAGGTTTGATCCAGTGCAAAGTATTAGTTGCCTTCTGGGCCATCTTCCTACAGTGTTTTGATGGTGTTAGATTTGTAGTCATCCGTACACCCAGATCGTTGTGTCTTTCAACAGTTTCTAATGTCGTCCCGTTGATATTGTACTGATTTTTGGGAGAGATATTTTGTCCGGTGTTTAGGTGCCGGACCACTCTTTTGGATGCATTAAATTTTAAAAGCCATGTTGTATCCAGCTAGTCAACGCTTGGAATTCTCCACGCCCTCCTCTCAAGTGCTTCCCCATTTGGCCCCTGTTGACGTTTTCCTTCCCCTTTTTTGTAACCCTTTTTTCGAGTGTGATCGTCGTTCTTGTAATTAACTAGTATTGTATTCTGACCTTGAGCTGGGAATTCGATTTGCTCGGACAGTAACAAAGGAATTCTTTGTCTAGGGTATCCATTGTTGAGGTTTGTACGTTTTTTATTACTTTATTGTATCAATAGTACCGTATAAACACCGAAAGCTGTTTTGGCTTATACGCGTCACTCGTCTGGCGAGGAATTCTACAGTACTCAACAGCGTACCATAAATTGGAGGAAATTAATTTCATCAAATGCAGACGCGTTCCATGAAGAATGAATCGGACTGTACGGAATAGTCTCCCGGACTAGACAAACCAGGTGCCTTCGAAGGAGATGGAGAGCTGAAAGACGTCCAGTCCGGCTCTTGTAAGAACGTTTCTATTAGTATTCGTAGTTCCAGTAAAACAGTCAAAGCCTTAAAAATAGCCGAAATAGAAGAGAGGCGAGTTAAACGTGAGGCCGAACTCCAACGGGCTATTTTTTGACGCCGAGAGAAGGACAGAGCTTGCAAGAATAGAGGTAGAGACCGATGAAGAGATGTCCGATAACGACCGTCAACCCGTGAATTCCGTCGCGCATCTCTCAGGATATTTGAAACAATGCGCATTGGATGAAATTTCTCCTGAAGAGAGTAATCATTGCCAACGTGAGAATATTGATGTGCCCAAAGCAAGCGCTAGGAGCCTGCCAGCTGCCAGTTTAGTACTGCCCAAGGTTGATTTGTCCTGGTTTGACGGGAATCCAGTTCATTATTGGAAGTTTATACGACAGTTTGAAGTGTACCTAGAGAGCAAAGTTGAAGATGCTGGACAGAGGCTGCCGTACTTGATTCACTATTGCAGAGGTGATGCGAGAGCGGCCATAGAAGAATGCGTCATGCTTCCCTCACCTTCGGTTTATTCAAGAGCACGGGAAATATTGAGCAGCTTATTTGGCCAGCCACACATAGTGACTAATGCTCTTCTGGACGGCGTTTTCAGACAGGCACGCCAAATTAACCAGACTGCGAAGGCACTTTCAGCTCTGTGCATAAAAATGAGAAGTTGTGAAATAGCGCTCACGCAAATGAATTACGTGTCTGACCTAAAATCGCTGAATGTCCTAGAGCGAGTAGAGCGCTGTTTACCGTTTTTTATGCAGATTCAATGGGCTGAAGTTGCTGACAAAATATATATGAATGGTAGAGATCCGGATTTTGCAGACCTCACGGAATTCGTAAATACTTGAGCTAGGATAGTAAGAAGTCGTTTCGGACAAATATCTCGAGATGGGGATGGCAAACCCTCTCAACAGCTCTTTACGGCCACAGCCCAACATCAAAAACGGGAGAACCCTAACAATTTTGCCATTTCGAGTGTCGAACCAGATCAACGGCCATGTTAAATATGTTCTAATGCACATGAAGTGGCAAACTGCCCACGTTTAATTTCAATGGGTGTCGCAGATCGCGGCAACACAAAGCGTGTTTTGTTTGTCTTGGTAATACGCATTTTGCCAAGGTTTGCAGCTCCAGAGAACTTTGTGGTCATTCCGGGTGCAAAAACGACATCATATGCTTTTGCATGTAATATCATCGGAAAATAATCAACAAACACTAAATGATAAAGGGCTTTGTGCCCTAACCGGAATTACGCATGTACCATCACGACTGGGGGTTATTCCTGTCAAGTTGGCAACTCCGACAGGAAACGTCAAAACTTACGCATTTTTGGACAGTGGCTCGGATGTCACTCTGATTAAACGAAATCTTTTCGTCGGAAATGAAGCGTTAAGAACGCCAACAACATTGACAATAAACACCTTAAGCGGTTCAATCGAATGCAACTCGGAAGTCAGAAGTCTAAGGGTGCTGCCCATGAATGGAACCGAGTCAGTTGAAATTGAAAGGGCTTTGGTGGTTGAAGACTTGCCACTTCGTGCAGAATCGACAATTAAAAGGATAGCCTCTTCGTGGCCACACCTGAGCGGTATTATGTTCGACGAGCTCACTAATTGCGAGGTTGGCATACTCATTGGGAATGATATCACGTAAGCTCATTGGGTACTCGACCAACGTCTGGGTGGCAAAAGGAAGCCGTTCGCCGTTAAAACACTGCTGGACTGGATGCTGCTTGGGTCTTCACGTGGCAGGCAAAAACAGAACGCTGTCTGTCACTGCATTGTAAATCAAGAAAAGGATGTGACGCACAGCATTAAGAAGCTATACGACTCGGAGTTTTCGGACACTTCAACAACGACTGCGAGTCACTCATTGGAGGACAAACGGGCACTGGATATTGTGCGATCTTCCGTTACAATCATAAAAGGGCATTACCAACTGCCACTCCCTTGGCGAAACAGTACGCCGAATTTACCGGACAGTTTTCAGTTGGCGCGTAAACGACTAATCTATCTAAAGAGTAAGTCGGGTCGAGATCCTGAATTACTTCGGAAATATGAGCAAACATTCCGTTCGTACATGTCAATCCCCGAAAGCCAGATAAAATTCGTGTTGTATTTGACTGTGCTGCCAAGTGTCAGGGCGTGTCGCTGAATGATAATCTATACCAAGGACCTGACCCAAACGCTAGGCTAGTAAGTGTGTTGTTGGGTTTCCGACTTAAGCGTATTGCAGTGGCAGGGGATAAAGAGGAAATGTTCCTGCAAGTGAAAGTGGACCCGATTGATCGATCTGCTCCAAAATTCTTGTGGTGGGAAAATGACGACCTTGAAGGAGAGCCAGTTGAGTTTCAGTGGACATCTCACCCATTCGGATTGACTTCTTCGCTCTTTTGTGCCACCTTTGCGTTACAAAAAACTGTTGAAGATTTCGGTTCATCTTACCCTTCATCAACTTGCAGAACGATTCACCAGAGTATATACGTTGATGATTGTCTAGTCTCGTTATGTGATGTCGATTCCACCAAACGTTCTGTGGACGAAATTTGTAAACTTCTCTCTCAAGGCGGCTTTCGTATGCGGAACTGGGCTTCTAATGACCGGCGTATACTCTCGGTCGTTAGTGCGACTGAACGTTCTTCTGGTATGCGAGATATTGCCATCAACCCCCTACCTACTGAAAGAACTTTGGGGTTGCAGTGGGATACGCATTCCGATATTCTGATGATAAGTTTCAATATGCCCTCAAAACCGTCCACTCGTAGGGGTATTTTGTCTTGTTTGTCCTCACTTTATGACCCTCTGGGCTTCCTTTCGCCTTAGCTGATACCAGGGAAGTGTTTACTGCAATCCTTATACAAAAACGGACTGAATTGGGATGAACAATTGTCTGGCATCGAGAGCTCTCGTTGGGAAAACTGGATCTCTAGTTTACGGAGCCTGAAGACTTTTCAGCTGGGCCGATGTCTAAAGCCCAAAGATATCAGCGATCCGATGCGAGCCGAACTGCACGTGTTTTGTGATGCCTCGGAAGTAGCATACAGTGCAGTAGCATATGCTCGCTTTATTAACGACACAGGAAATCCACATTGTTCACTCGTTTATTCGAAAGCACGTGTTGCCCCCTCAAAGCCGTCTCTATACCACGTTTAGAGTTGGCAGCTCCTACTCTGGCTGTGCGTGTGGCTGATCTCATCCGCTCAAGCACCGATAGGTACTTCCAAACAATAACGTTCTGGACCGATTCTATGATAGTCCTTTATTATATACACAATGAATCAACCAGGTTCTGCACATTTGTGGCCAACCGACTGACGGTTATACATGATCTGTCTGCGACCTCTCAGTGTAGATATGTGAGTTCGGACGTCAACCCAGCAGACATTGCTTCTCGGGGTACGTGCAACTTTGCGCTGGTACGTAGATGGTTATACGGTCCGGAATTTTTAGTTCAACCTGAAGGCGAATGGCTTGTACAACCTCCCGTAGGACAACTCGAAGGCTTGGAATTCAAGAAGACAACAGCCCAAGTTCATGTATTAAATCAATGTGATGGTTTAGACGAATTAGTTATGCGTTTTTCAAGTTGGACAAGGCTACAAAGGGCTGTGGCCTGGCTCCTGCGTTTCAAGCAGTACGCCAGAGTCACCACTGGCAAGGCACCTAAGGAGACGCTGATGTTGGGTCCTATCCGAGTATTCGAAATGCGCCAAGCTAGCATTAGCTTGATAAAGCTTATACAAAGGATGCACTTTTCAGGAGAATTGGATATTCTGCAGTCTACACCAGCAGATTACCAGAAAAGAGAGTCGGTGAGAAATATTGGCCTGAGAAAGTTATGCTCGGTTTTGATTGAAGGATTAATGTGCGTTGGTGGTCGCCTGAACTACTCAAATTTTTGTGAATCGTTAAAACACCCGTCAATCCTCCCATGCAATCATCCCGTGAAGGAATTAATCATACATTACTTTCATGAATTGGAAGGCCATTGTGGGACAGCTCAAGTTCTAGGTGCAATCCGTTAAAAATTCTGGATTCTAAAAGGAACCGCTTCTTTCAAACGTGTCATCGGTAGATGTTTACTTTGCAGACGTAAATTTCGACAACTTCAGGGACAGATGATGTCCCGACTTCCCTTAAATAGAACAGAAGTCGGTTAGTATCCTTTCAAGTGCGTCGGGGTGGACTATTTTGGCCCGTTGACGGTCAAACGCGGACGATCTTCGGAGAAACGCTATGGTTGTGCGTTTAGCTGCTTACAGACGAGAGCCGTTCATCTTGAGATAGCCGCCAGCCTGACCACGAATTCTTTTGTTCAGTGTCTGATGAGATTCGTGAGTAGACGCGGACGTCCCACTGACATCCACAGTGACAATGGAACCAATTTTGTTGAAGCGGTAGCAGAACTGCGAAAGGACTTACACAATTAAGACCAAAAGTGAGTGTTGGACCAACTGCTAACTCTAAAGATACAGTGGCATTTTAACCCGCCCGCTGCCAGCCATCGCGGAGGCATCTGGGAACGAATGATCAGGTCTCTGCGACGGATTCTTCTTGTTCTCTGTAAGGAGCAGTCCCTAACTGACGAACAGCTCAGCACCCTCTTCGTGCAGGCTGAACGTATATTAAATAATAGACCGTTTGTCCCGCTTACATCAGATAGCAACGACTTGGAACCGCTTACCCCGAATAGCTTATTGCTGATGAGGAACTGTCCAGTGCTGCCTTGCAGTGACGAATTGGTGGCACAGTACCACGTTGGATGTAAACAAGTGCACGACCACGCTGGCGTGTTCTGGAGACGATGGGTAAAAGAATATCTCCCAAGTCTGCAGAAAAGAACAAAATGGACAAGAGACGCCGCGGAACTGAAACCAAGTGATGTTGTTTTAGTTTCTGGGGAGCACACACCTCATGATATTTGGCCTTTGGGAGTAATAGATACGTGCGAAAGAAGTCGCGACGGCCTCGTTAGGACGGTATATATTAGAACGGCGGGCGGTCTCTTAAAAAGGGACGTTAGAAAGATTTTTCTACTTGAGAGTCACAGCAGCCGTATACCTCCAAACACGTAGATCGTTTACAAGAGCCGGACGTGGAGAATTGGCGGGCGCTGTTGTATCCAGCTGGTAAACGCTTGGAATTCTCCACGCCCTCCTCTCAAGTGCTTCCCCATTTGGCCCCTGTTGACGTTTTCCTTCCCCTTTTTTGTAACCCTTTTTTCGAGTGTGATCGTCGTTCTTGTAATTAACTAGTATTGTATTCTGACCTTGAGCTGGGAATTCGATTTGCTCGGACAGTAACAAAGGAATTCTTTGTCTAGGGTATCCATTGTTGAGGTTTGTACGTTTTTTTATTACTTTATTGTATCAATAGTACCGTAGAAACACCGAAAGCTGTTTTGGCTTATACGCGTCACTCGTCTGGCAAGGAATTCTACAAGCCATCTGTTTGCCCGAACATGCATTTTGGTGATGTTCGATTACATCTTCCTTGTGCCTAAACCCGTTTGACTTCACACCACACTTCAATCCCATCCGATAACACAAGAGTTCGTTGGTGAAATCATTCACATAAATCAG
>CACRXP010000023.1:76560-108968 GCA_902702965.1 Spirometra erinaceieuropaei
TTCACGTTTATCAATCAATACCAGAGGCGTTAAAATCCCCAGCAATAGGGACATCTCTCTTCTCACTGACTTTGTACAATTCGATTATGAGAATGATATCTCGGCCAGAAGTCTGGTTAGGCGAACGGCGCGCCACCGATTGGACCAGTGATCGGGCATACTTAACATTTATGGTAATGCTGAGCGTATTTTGAATATTAAGACGATGGCGTCTGGTGTATACTGTTTCTCCTGTCGTTGTTTTTCCAGTTTTTTAAGCCATTGTTTTGCTAGGGACCAATCAAGCTGTTGGATGATGTGAACACGCGGTGACATTTTGATCAGTTTTTCTCGGTTACCGTTGTGCTACAGCTAGTATTGATCGCGCTGATGGATTTTTGATTTATTGTACTGTGGTTGGAAAGTCTCTTATATGCGCAAGTCCCCCCAGGTCTGTCGGTATCGCTGTGGATTTTGCTGGTGTGGATACGTATATCACGGGACAAGAGCATGTGGCGAATCTGTGTCCGCGAGTACTGAAAATGGACGCGGCGAGTGTATGTTGAATCCCTGGAACTGGTGCGCCATTCGCAGTGTGATGGATTTGCCAGTTGGCTAGCAGGTTGTTGCGTGAGGTGAGTGTGCGTTGGCAATGAAAACATGTTATGACCAAGTCTACATCTGTGGTGGTGGGGGTGCTGATGCTGATATTGGTAGATGACGATGTCGGTCAGGTGACATTTCAGTTTATTTCAGTTTATTTGGTAAGGATAATAGGCAAAGCCTTTGAAAACCCTATTGATTACATGTCAGCTCGTTAGAAATAACTGTAGACGAACAAAAAATGTTCACTATTAAAACAGTACTTGGTTCATTTGAGTAGCATTGTCTCAGAGAAAATATTTATCTGCACCAAGGGTATTAATTCAGATTCAGACTGTCGAGGGAAAACAGGGGACACAAATAATCATCCAAGCGTTTCTTGAAGAGTTGCAGGGACGTAGCCTCCACGACTGACTGAGGGAGATCGTTCCATTTCTCCACTATCCTCTGCGTGGAAAATTCAGAACGAAGATTCAGCCTGGACATTGTTGTCCGTAACTTTATCGAGTGACCACGAAGATTGGGTGAAAGGTGCAACTGAAACATGTCCTCAAATTTGAGTCCATACTCAAGGCCATGTATTATCTTGTAGACGAGGATAAGATCACCTCTTTGTTGCCTGTAACACAGAGGGAATAAATTAAGGCAATTCAGTCTTTCTCTGTAGGATTGGCTTTTTAGACCGTTTACCAGCTTTGTTGCACGCCGTTGTACTCGTTCGAGGCATGCTTGGTCCTTTACTAGATATGGCCGCCATGCTTGTATGCCATATTCTAAGTGGGGCCGAAAAAAAGTGCCGTAAACTCTCCCAAAAAGGTCTTGGTCAAAGTTTACGAAAGCCCTTTTGATTGCATTCAGCACTCCCATGGCGTTTTTTGCAGCCTTGTGGCACTGCAGTGTTGGTTTCAGGTTGTTCTGTATCCAAACCCCGAGATCCTTCTGCGAAGATTCTGCGGGGAGCCTTATATCTTTCAGGTGATAAGTCCTCAGGCTCTCATTTGAATGAGAGTTTGTTGGGCGCAGATGAAGGACGACACACTTCTCCACATGGAAATCTAGAAGCCATTTCTTCGAACACGCTTGCAGTCGGTGCAGATTATCTTGAAGGGATCTCTGATCATTCGGACCCTTAATGACTTGCCGGAGCTTAACGTCGTCTGCAAACATTATTTTGCCGCAGTCGAGTTCCTGGAGGCTGTCGTTAACGTAAAGGATGAAGAGCAATGGTCTCAGAACTGAGCCTTGCGGCACACCACTGGTCACATTCACCCATTCTGACATATCCTCTCCGATACAGACGCGTTGTTTCCGACCAACCAGATACGCCCTAGTCCAGTTCAGAAGATCTCCCCGGATGCCGATGGCGCTCAATTTGTGAAGAAGACGTTGGTGCGGGACAGTTTCAAAAGCTTTGCGGAAATCGATGTACACGACATCGACCTCAAAACCCTCTTCTAGAGCCCTGGTCCAGATTTCCAGACAAGCTAGCAGATTTGAGAGGCAGGAACGTCCTCTCTGAAAGCCATGTTGAAAATCCTGCAAGATGTTATTTTATTCACAAAATTGCTGCATAGCGTTCTTTACTATAGCTTCCATCGTTTTGCAAGGGAGGCAAGTTAAGCTAATAGGCCTAAAGCTGCTTGGTGCCATTCTGCTACCTCCCTTATGCAATGGAACGAGGTTAGCTGTCTTCCACTGTGAGGGCAGCCTTCCTGTTCTCATTGACAGCTCAAAGAGAGTCGAAAGAGGCTTTGACAGCTCCGTTGATAGCTCCTTAAGTATTAGTCCGGGAATTCCGTCGGGTCCGGGAGACTTATCTGGTTTTATTTGACTGAGGACGCGTCTGACTTCTTCGACGGAAAAGGCGACGGTTTCAATGACGGCAATACCTTGGCGCATTTGAAGCTCCCGGCTGTCCCGGTCCATTTCAAACTGCTGATTGTCTTCTAGGGACTCCTCCGTAAAAACCGATTGAAAAAACTGAGACAGTAATCGCACTTTCTGTGGCCCTTCAACTACTAAGTTTCCGAGGCTATCCTTTAGACGCGCACATTCGTCCCAATGTTTCCTCCTACTGCAGATGTACCCATAAAACTTATTGGGACATGTAATGGATTCTGCTATCAGTCGACGCTCGAAAGATGTTCTAGCAACCCGTATTTCTTTACGGCATTTATTTCGCTGATCCTTATATTCGGCGAGTGACCTTGGATCTTGAAGTTGCGAATACTTTTTCCAGAGTCTCTGTTTCTTCTTCATGGTCTTTTTTGTCGTCGGATCGACCCACGGCGGTCGCATACATGGTCTTGCCACTTTTCTTGGACAATGGGAATCAATCAGACGCTCTATAATCCCGCAAAAGTACTGCCAGAATTCGTCTGAATTTTCTGTGTTGACCAACCAGGTTTCCTCCAAAAGAGTGCGTCTCACTGCGGTAAAGTCACCCAAATATTTCTGCGCGTCTTGATTTTTGGTTGTTGGTTGGACAGGATAGCGCACACGCAGGTAAAAGTAATATGATCGCTTAAACCGAGTGGAGGTTGTGGATTAACTTCCTTTATGAGTCCTTCTTCTTTACTGAAAACGAGATCTAAAAAATTAGATCGTTGTCCTTCTCTCATTCTTGTTCCGAATTTTATGTGCTGAATGAGGTATTCATTCATGGAGATTTGTAGTAGCTTGTGGTCAAATGACGTGGACGGGGCGTTTGTTAGGGGAATGTTCCAGTCTAGTCCTGGAGCGTTGAAGTCACCCAGAAGTAGTAAGTTCTCCTGCTTACATAACAACTCCAGTGCACTAAGTAATTGCATATCGGCGAATTCATTCGAACTGGGAGGTCGATAGACAACACACAGGTTCAGTGTCGGTAATTGTTTGATACATATCTTGCATGAAGTTATTTCAAAATTTCGGGGCGCACCATCGGATATTTCTCGTTGACAGCACGCAATTTCATTTGACACATAAATAGCTGTGCCTCCTCCTCTACGGTGAAATCCGTCACAACGGAACAGTTGGTAGCCTTCAATTCTGACTTCGCTACTACTAATTTCCTCAGTCAACCATGTCTCAGTTAGGAAAATTATGTGTGACTTCTGTTCAGAGACAAGTAATCTGAGTTCATTTAGCTTGTTGAGAAGACTCTGAGAGTTAGTGTAATAGATTTATAGACAGCGGCTACTGGTTCGAGCGGCCTCAGGAGCTGGCACGTTTGCATCGGCTAGGCTGTCAGAATGACGGCCTTCGGCCAGAGAAATGTCCTTTGGACCTGAATTATTTGTCCATTCTTGATTTGTAGGTGTGTTTCGCCGCTGTTTCTCCGCTTTTCCAGCTCCGTCATCAGCTCTCTCATTCTCATTCGCTCTTTTGGCTCGTAATCCGGCCGAAAAAAACTTCACGATCCTGACCCCGTAGAGATGATTTTCTCTGTAACAGGAGCTGGGCCTGTGCTTCAGTCTCCAAAATGACTTTTAGGGGTCGAGGCCGGTAATTTGAACCGGATGCTAACTGACTCTTCCCTATTCGGAATGCTTTGAGAACACTTAGTGACTCATCGTCTCTTAACAAAGCTTTCGCATACACTTGAAGAAGGTCTAAGTCATGCTTAACTCTCTCCTTTGGAATTGTTGCCGTTGATTCGGGTACTCCTTTTATAACTACATTTTGCTAGTGACTGAACCTAGTGCTCCTTGTTGTCACACATCTTTTGAGTGACTGAGCGTTCATCTCCAGTTTACTAGTTTCGCTGGCTTCGGATGAACTAGCTATTGAGCTAGCGAAACTGAGATCCGTGTACGATTCATTTATCTTCGTGTTGATAACCCTTCCTTCTGTGTTTCCGAGGTGTTCGTCGAAAAAGTTTACCTCAGTTTCTTTCGAAGCCTCCTCCTGAATATTCGGTCCACAAGGTGTTCCGATATCTTTATTGTGCAACATATTTGGGAGCCTCCGGCGGTCCTTCGTAGGCCTCCTGGTCGTTCTCCTTCGCTGGTCTGCGTGTACGTAGGCGGCCTTCGTTTTTTTGGACCGTACAGAGGTGCGCGTTGTTTTTCTGGAATGTTTCTTTGTTATCTGAGTTCGCTTTGGCTGGTCTTTTTCTCTTCTAAGCGACTAGCATTCAACTGTGTCTAGTTCCATGGACGAACCTTCGTCAGTTTCAGCGTTTGATATGGCTAAAGAAGCCGTTATGACGTTTAATGGTACACTGGTGCAACTTGCGCTTAAAAGCCTCGACGGAGGTGGACATGAGGACGTTTGCAGGCAGAACATTCCAAGCCTCGATCACTGTTTGAAAAGGGGAAATTCCGCATGTCCTGCTTGGCGCCAGTCACCTCTGAGGTTCGTTGTGGTTGCCAACTGAAAGTAATCAGCAGGTAAGAGACAGTAGTTCTGGCCGCGCATTATACGAAATGTGTGTATAAGGTCGCCTCTTAGCTGTCTGTAACTCGGTGGAAAAAGGCCGAGATTGGACAATCGTGTTTCATAGGGTAGTGAACCCTGTCCACTTACGAGTTTGGTTGCTTGCCTTTGAACTTTCTCAAGGATGCTGAGATCTCTACAGATCCAGGGTTTCCACGCCTGAATAGGTACATAAAAATTTCTCTAGTGTTCTAGCAGTATCTGCCAAAGGTCAAACAAGCAAGCTTTGTTGATTTTTCTTTGACACTTCATCCTTCATGTCCAAGTATCTGTTTTAGTTGGGGATTGCTCGAGAACAGGGAAGAGGTTTTGATCAAATCTTGGCAATTTTCGGGAGCAGATTTGCAAAATAATTTCGGTCCCCCATCTTTATTGCTTTTGCGCTTACTCCCAGATCATATAATGACCACATCAAAACGAGATTTCAACAGGAAGGACACGTCGCACATTCCTAAAAATAATAATTAGAGTCAACAAAACGCCTTCAGGCGACGTGCAAAACCTCTCTACAAATGGGAATTGGACCCAAGCGTCGCCGCGGCTTAACCTGTGAGGTTGCTGTTAGAATATCGGCGTACGGTGCACGGGCTGAAATGAATAAAGAAGTAAACGTTAGTCGTAGTAAAAAT
Organism: Spirometra erinaceieuropaei; assembly: GCA_902702965.1. Classification (NCBI taxonomy): domain Eukaryota; kingdom Metazoa; phylum Platyhelminthes; class Cestoda; order Diphyllobothriidea; family Diphyllobothriidae; genus Spirometra; species Spirometra erinaceieuropaei. The sequence continues at coordinate 82,191 of CACRXP010000023.1, forward strand.
TACTGCAACTCTTTATATTTCGCTGTCTAGTCACCTCCCGCTAAACAGGTAGGGAGTTTAATAAGCTGGATGGATGTCAAATACGAAGCCTGTAGGAAAGGCTTCAGAGTCCTTTAAAACTTTTGAAAATTGAGAAGAACATGAAAGACCTAAAATGGAGATGTATAGGTTGAAAAATATCCGACGCCATTTACATTAAGAGAAGATGTTGCTGACATTCGGAATTCCGAAAAAAGATGGAACGTATACACACGGCTTCCTCAGCTGTGTCGACCAAGGGGGAATGGAAACAGTGGGTATATGGAGCTTGGTATGAATAAAAACCAATGTTTTTTTGCGAGAATAGGGTAAGTAGACGGGATCTCTGAGAAAAAAAATGTCCATGAGCACCGCAAATAGACCCAGAGGGTCAGATAAAGGACCAGGAGCTGGGAACGCCGCAAACGAAAATCATGCTGCCGAAAATTGCGAATGACCACGAGACCACAGCAAGCGTGGAGCCACACGCTAATTCTGCCGAGTAAAACCCTCACAAATCAGAGGATGGCGATAGCTGGGATATCCGTGATGCAGTCTTTGGCTGTAAGGGTAAACCACAAGGTACCTTGGTTGATCGCAGAAAATGCTTTTGACGTTCCAAAGGACAGAATACATCAGGACATAGAAAAACCCCATCAGTATCTCGAATCGCCCTTAAGAGTAGATAAGAAACTCCCCGTGTTGAAGGTTTTCAGGATGGGTCGTATAAAAAATCAAACGACGAGACGTTCGATAGAGACCGCAAAAAATATCTTCCAGCATGAGGAATAAGCGCAGCTACTGTTCAACAGGAAATCCGCACTCCAAAATGCCCACTCGACAGTTTTTTTCGACGGGACTTCTCAACTGCGCAGAGAGAGAAATGGAAAGAGTTCAAAGCGGGGATCCTCAGGAGGTTGAGCCTGAGAGAGAACAATCTCGGAACGCTGAACGGGAAAATTATAAGCGCTTGAGGCGATTCCTATGGAGAAAACCTATAACTCTAACATGTTAGGCGGGATGAACAGCAGATTGTCTCAATCAGCTACGGCCGGCACTTGTATTCAATCCCATGAAATGGACAGATGCCTGTACGCCGGAGTTACACGGTCCAAAGTGAGCTTCTTGTGTACTTATGCTCAAAGTCTCGTTTCGAAGATCGACGAAATCAAATCGCTAGTTTCAGAATGAAACCTTGATGTCATTGCGATGACAGAAACATGGCTCAAGGCCGAAATCGTGGACGGTGAGATTTTGATACCGAGTTGCCAGCTTTTTTTCCGGGAACATCAAAATAGATGTGAATGGTTTCTTCCCTAACCATTGGAAAACTTCTGCTATTACTCCAGCATTTAAATCCGGCTGTCCTTCTGCTGCGCAAACTATAAAGGTGTCCATAAAACACCTTACACCAAAACTTTGAAGAACTATTGCCATGAAAACTAATGACTTATGCATACCCAGCCAAGTTAAAAGCTCTTTGCCACATGGCCTTTCACTCGATCGATCTTGTGAAGCATGTCATATGTCGTTTCTCAATCTAATTACTTCTGTTCTTAAGGATCATCTATGTGTGGCCATTATTTAATCTGATCTTAGTAAAGACTTTGATAAAGTGCCACATAAAAGACTTCTAGTTAAAGTAGAAGCTCTGGGAAATCGCAACCCCCTTCTTGACAGAATAAAGTGAAACCTGTCTACTCGTAATCAAAAGATGTAAGTGGGATCTTTATTTTTCAATGAGCGCCCTATTATAAACAGTGTCCTATATATACGGAATTATACTGAAGGTACCGTTTTAGGCACTATTTTGTTTGTTTTACCTAAACGATATCTGGTCGGCAGTTAAACATTCTTAATCCTTTATTAATAAAGGATTGTACTAATGATCTCAAATGTGTATATTCATTCAATAAATCTAGGACCCCTCATTGTCTGGAGCAAGTCCATGCTGACTTGCTTGCCCCCTCAGCGTGGAGCTCAAAATGGTTAGTGAAATTCTTTCCGTCAAAATGTCGCTATATGTGTCTTCGACCTGAAAGGCTACCCCAACTAGTGAACTTTCAAGACACACCTATGACTGAATGTACTGCCATCGTGGATATAGGTTTAAGCTATACCAATAACCTTGACCTCTCGCCAAACGCTGGCAGAATTACAGCCAAAGCTGCCCAGATTTTTGGCTTTATTTCCCACAATTTCTTTATTCCTAAAATTAAATTAAGACTTTACCGGATGCACGTCCTTCCAAATCTTGAGTATTGTTGTCCATTCTTTGGTTTGATGAACGAGGTTAGTCGCTCAAAAATTGAAAATGTTCGAAGAAATTTTACCAGAAGTCTCTTAAGCACGGCGCATCCAAAGATACTTACTCGGATAGATGCCAGTTAACTAGCTTAAAATTTCTATGGGTTTCGAGACTAGAAGCAGGCTTAGATCTTCTCTATCGCGTCATTAATAGTCCAAATCTTCCTCAGATTTCAGCCCTTACCTCTGCTAGTCGCTCATACAACCTTCGTTTTCCGTGCCTCTCACGGAGTGCGATGCCCACCATGACAAATCCTCTCAAAGAAGTAGCGGGCTGGGTTGACGGGCATACTCTAAGCGGCCTCCGTCTCGCTGATCTTCGACCCCTATCAGGAATCCGCATTGGCTTTTGATATTTCGAGCCCTCAACCCCAATCGATGATTTTTGCGACCCTTGATGTCGTTTCCTCACTTTCAACCTCAAGTGGTTTTTTGACGATCACAGCGGAATCCTCTCTTTTCGCTACCCGCTAGTAGTTTGTCGGTCGGCAAAGCGATCTCAGGGTCGCATCTTCCCTCCACGCCCTGCAGGTCGCCTCAACCTTTAATGTCCCCTCCTCGGCTGAACTATAAACGGAATGTGACCGATCGGGTATTGGTCCCTCTTTTCTCGCCACTTCGATGCAGATAATCTTAAATGATTTAGTAATTTTGTCATTGCGATGGCCGCTCCGAACCCCTTATACACTACCATGTGCAAGCCAGCCCTCTCCTACACTCTATTTACCCTCACATGAGCGGCAGTTTTTCTCCTTTAAAGTTGATCAATTCATATTCCTTTTGTTTTTTGAAAAGGAGTATTTTTCACTGGTCATTAACTGTTTTTTCCTAAGTATGAAGTGAGCACTGTACAGAGTATGCCTACTCCCTCTAAACTTCACTTGAAAATTTATTTTTACCTGCTGCGATATTATTTTAAGTCGTACTTAAAAATACAATTAACATTTTTAAATTTTTCTAGACAGGGCGATGGGGTAATCGTATATGTAAGGACAGGAATTTCAGCAGTCAAGCGAGCCCACACACTCTCCTTTGAATGCTAATTCGTCTGGGTCAAGATAAAGAAGAGTAACACAGAAAACCTAGAATTTCTGGCGGTTTGCAGACCGCCAAACCTCCGAACGCAGTTGAAGATACGCTCCTCCATGCAGTCAAGGAAGTAGATAAACACCAAGAAGTTCATATTGCTAAGAATTACAACGCATCTGCAATAGAGTAAAAAAGTCTGTCAGTGGACGATGCGCCAACTTCCTTCTGTCTTAAGCTAGTGAACCTCACATTCGACCTCACACTGGCACACCATGTAAAAACACCTACGAGATTTATAGATGCTCAGCTTAAATTTGCTAGCTGCGCAAACCCACAAAGGAAGGGAAAACACGATTTCTGACTTTGAAGACTCTGTCTTTTTGAAGATTCAGCAGATAGTACCTTGACTCCTGTGTTGTGAAGAATGGTGAACTGGACTCTGGCACATTTTCAGATAGCTTATTGGTCGTCACCCGTAAGACGTCGATTAGTTAAAATTATTGCAAACGTGTACGGTAGTCGTAAGTTGAATTGCTTCCCAAAAATGTCTGATAAAGACGATTCAAAACTGGAATTTTGGTGAAGTTTGTTATACTGAATCGGCGGTACGATTACTGGAGATTGCACATCTTTGAATAATTACTGATTAGTGATCCGGATATTTCCTAATTCCTTTCAAAACATCTTCGTACTATTTAAGACAAAAGTCCGCCCTTATTTCTACAAAATTTACAATTTTACATTTGGAGTCGACTAGACGCACTTATCTTGTGACGCGGTTGCCTTATATATAAATTTTCCTGATCTTATAATGAAAATTTAGTAATACTGGTCCTCCCGCACAATGTCTCTCTACCCTGCGCGGGAGATAGCCTCGTAGGGATTTCTGTGATGACTGCAGACTGTTTCAAGCACGCCTTTAAATTATATATGCGTTTACTGCAGATATTTGTTCTGCAATCAGTACCTGTGGAAGCTAAACAAACCTTCGGTATGTTACTATACTGTCGGGTTAGTTTAGAGAGGCTTTCATAGATTCTTAGTTCTTAAGAACCTCTGTAACTCATCGCACCTGGATATTAATAATGGTATGTAAACATCTGTGTTTACTAGGAAATTTCCTATTAAGCACAAATGTATCTACGACGATTAATTGCCATGTTTTGAATGTCTGGAAATAGTCAAAAATAAAAACAAGTGATATGACAATAAGACCGCCGAGGTGAATAAGTCCGGTTAAGCTATATTTAATGACTATTCATTGGAGACCTTAGCTTCTAAGTAAACCATAAATCATGTTATGCAGGTACTATGTTCGGAAAAGACAAGGGAGACGGTCGCAATTTTAGGCTATCATCAATAAGCTTTCTGCAGCCAACAAAATTAAAGACACCAGTTCCTGAAAGCAGGCAACCTTACCAATACAAGGATTGTGGACAGGCTAACACGAGGTAACTGCCTGCCATGAGTCACCCGAAAATGAACTAAAGAGACTGGGGCTTTTATTTTTATGTCCCAGAATAAGTTATTCGCAGTTACTTTTTAGTCACTATTAGGCTTTGCCACTAGATAAGTATTTATTTAAAATGCTATTTTAATCTTTTCGTTTGATATTTAAAATCTCCATAAACACAACTTTGGTTTGCGATTTTTCGAATCACTACTATTTTCGGCCATTCTATAATTCCCGAACCAACGACTTATAGGCGCTTCTACTGGTCTAACTGCAGTTAGTCCAGAAGTTCCGGCTTTTGGACGATAAAGGCACAATATGAACTTATTTTTGCTGCTGAATGAGCAGTGGATCTTTATGATATCTGCGTTCTCAAGCAGATCCACTGAGTCGGATTTTCCTCCAGCAAAACCGTCTCTCATGTTGCTATATCTGGACCGATAAGCGAAAGAACGCAAAAAAGAAGGTTTTGAGTATAACTAACTGAGACCGAGTGGTGGTCAAAACACCGCCGCATTTTGCACGAAGACATTCCGAGTTATCTATGAGGAACAGTTATTTTAGTCTAAATAATTTTTCATAACCCAGCGCGTATTCACAATGCTATTTTTTAAATTCAACAACACCATTCCATTAGAAATAGGAAAATGAAGTAGGATTACCATATGACTAAGAGCTGTGGGTCAAAATGCAATGGTTTCTGATCGCTAGATCCATGTTACTCTTTTTCTGTTGATGAAGAGAACGGTAAATCAAACTCGGCAGACCCGTTGTTGCCAATCAAAGCGCGTGGCAGTAAAACATTTTGCGATCAACAGTTTTACATCGAATCATAGATATCTTCAAATAACTGCATTTAACATGCATGCGTCATAATGGCACTATTATAAGCAAAAGCTCGTGCTGACTTCAAAGTGCTTGACCACAGGTGTGAAGTCAGAACACAGTCTCTGCCAGTTCTGTGTTTCCTATTGTCCGATAATATTATTGCCAATTTACGTCAAAAGTTGCTTCTTTTCTCCCGGCACAAAAAGTAAAGTCTCCTATTTCAATAGAAGCGTTTACTGCATGATTAATCTAAATTCAAAAGTATTTGCGTGACTTATTAAGGTTGACAATGCATTTAGAAGAACAGTTCGTACTTACGATATATGGGTATAGTACGATAGCAACCGGAGGACAGTAACATTCTGACTTTTCGTTTCGAGTATTGCAATAACCACATGTTCTTCCAATAGGAAGTAAATGACTTAATGATGTGAATATTTTACGCATTTTAAGACTCCTAAATTTATATATCTCTCTTGATGTATTGAATTAACTGTGAATATGCATTTTTTAAAACACTATGCGAACTTTCCTTCTTTAACATACTAGCCACTCGTTATTAAACGTTTGCAAAAGAGTAGTCCAAGACGCGTGGATGAGTTTTTACGCAGGCCGCCTGGGTAACAATATCAAGTTTAAAAGATAAAATTGTTCGGCTTAAGAAAAAAACAAGATATGTTTAATTCCACTACCAGGAAAGCTGGATGGCACAATGAGCTTGAGATGATAGCATTTGTTTACATTTTTCACCGGCATCGCAAACATAATTCGTTTTGACGCACGATCACTTTCATACCGCCATATTTTCCCCTCTTGGGTGTTAAGCTAAATCTTTGCCGGGATCATATGAAATATGGATTTGGCGGTTGTAAGGAACAGTGTATTTTCTCAATTGTTAGCTCACACCGAGATTCATTTGATCACCTTCTTTAGGGATTCGAGGCATACAAACTTCCTGCTTTGGGGATGGAGCAAATAATCAAAGAAGGCACGGTTTTGATGGAAGTTGCGCTCCTTGAGGAAGACTTGTCACAGCTTGCCGCGAGGCAGAAACTTTTGAAAGGTAAATGCAATTTCAGTTCTCGTAGGCAGGGGTAACCGTGCAATTTAGAAAAAATATATGAGATTTTCGTCGACTTCCTCCAGAAAAATAACATAGAGTCTTCAACAGAGCACCCTCTTCCCACAAACTGTTCAGGACACGTGGAGGCTTGACTTTTTGCAACTTGATAGTTGAGATCAAATTGGTAGTCCAAAGCTGGATTGAAGATGACAATTTGCATGTGCTTCCGGCGTTTTAAAATACCCATGATATTGGCACCCATTGTTTACTGTCTTGAATTTCCGTAACAAAGTCAATAATCTCTTGTACGCTGTCGTCCACGTTCTGATGCACCACTACCTTGTCAATATAGGGACGGTAGACGTATTCCATTATTTCGCTTTCTCGATTTAATTTGGCCAGAACACTGTTCTGCAAGGGATCGAAACACGAGATGTTAGACAGAATCACTACATTTCTATTCAATGTTAAGAAAAATGACAAAATTTTCCATTTTCAAGGGTCTTACCAGTGTATCATGCGTAGAGTCTCGAATTAGCAGCTTAAGGCATGGCGGAGCAATGAAAATCACAAATGGTGCGAATTCCGCTGATCGGAGTATTCTGAGGGATTTTGGCTCCACATCGAGTACTGGGAGTCGACCGGATCTCATGACCTCTCGCACGCTGTCAAGTCGTGTCCCAAAAAGGATGTTTTTTCTTTTCCCATATTCCAGGAATTCTTTGTTTAGGATATCCGAAGCCATCTCCTCTTTCTGAACAAAGTAAAAGTGCACTCCGTCAATTTCGTAGGGTTCTGGTTTGCGAGTGGTGTCTGCAAGAGCAAAATGTCCACCAATAAAGATTTGTCTTCAAGTTTTGAAAATGTTACTTCAAAGGACACAGTTAGCATTGTTTAATCGAAAACACGTCTGGGGAATTGGCCAGCGCAGGATATGGTGGGAAATTTAAGTGCTGACTATACTGGATAGTGACTGAAACATGTGCCATTAATATTAGAAAAAGTAGCTCGCAACCTTTTAATGCTGACAACTATTCAACGTTCAAATGTCTTTGAGTTGCTGCACTGTTTAGAGTAAAACGAATAATTACGACAATCCACAGTTTTATTTCCTTGCCAAGGTATGTACCATGGATAAAACTCTGCTTAATTCAGGTGTCGAAAGCAAGAATTTCTGACTACCAGTGTCCAACTGTTCTGCAATCCTCGATTCAATCGAATCGACAAAGTACTTAGTACACTGTTTAATTAAGCACCGGATTTCTTTAGAATTATGCAAGAATAGTCAGCATAAATCTCGAATCATAACACTGTTCTTATTTGGCCAGCGCACGCTAGTATCTGGCCTGACAAAAACCTCTGAGAATACGACAAGACCATTCCTTTCAAGAAGCAATTAGTGTTCAGGAATTCGTGACTTTCGGGTAGCGCATTTTCATGGATGTGCATGAGCGGAAGTGACGTTAAGGTTCGGGAAAATGCAAACGCGGTATAACTTTCGCGCGAGCAGTGAAGACAAACACTCAAAACACTGGTTTTTTCGGATTTCTTTCGATCAGCTACAATGATTTACGGGGGCAAGTTAGATGAACTGTCTTTACTATTGGATTAGTTTTTTGGCATCAAAATGATAAAGTTTCTACTCAGAGGTTTAAAAAACAGGATAAAAAATAGTTGTTATACAAGAACTACACAGGGATGAGTACGACGTCATGCCGGCGCGGTATGCATCGACCATCCAGTGACCGGCAATGGCTTCGGCTTATGTATTTTGCTCGATCGGATACAAACAGTTTACTTGGTAAGAAATCCTTCCATTGTTATTTGCCAGTCCAGCTTCCATGCATGCGAAGTGATACTAAAAATGACGAACTTGGATATCACCTGGGAATTTGGTTTACTTTATTTATGCCACGTCTTAGACGATGGAGGTTGAGATAACTGCCGCAACCTGAAAGAACGGAGCCCCGTTTTCTACAGAAAGTATGCAAAACGATACGTTTTGGCTTCATGTGTTCGACCTTTAAGAGATACCGACTATTATGGGATGCAATCAAAATGAAATTGTCAAATTGGATAAGAAATCGATCGAAGTTTTTTATTCGTTTACCTTGACAGGTAAGAGTTTCTGTTATTATCGACAAAGACAAGGAAGACTGCCTTCCGCTGTGCGGCTGCTGGTTGGGCTCGATAGAGAGAGAGCCCGTTAGGCACAACGAAACGAGTCAGTTCCGTAAAAACGATCGGTGAGCGCCCCCTACTAAAGTAAAGTGTATTAAAATTCATACCCATTTAAACAACGGTTCTCTAATACACCATACATTTCCACTGGCACACATGTTTAACGAAATTATCCTGTTTCCGCAAATTAACGCAAACTATTTGCAGTTGAAACGCTTATTTTTAAGAGAATTTTTGGGACGAGATAAGAATTTTACCCCTACAGTGACAGCAAATTAAATGGTTACATTTATTTGATATAGGCTGTTTGATTTAAGTAGACCAAACAAGGATTAAAATAACACGCAATACCTGATAACGGATTCCTTTTAATTCTTATGATTAGGCTCACTGAGCCCTACGGCAAAATTTCGGTATGTAATATCAGCAATGTCGTCTTGGCTAGAAGTGCATACAGACTTTCGAAATTAGATGTCAGGCTCAGCCCTTCCAAGAGGCTGCTCTAATCATCTGTCTTTCCCTTTCACAGAGCCTACCATTAATTGCTTGTACATACATGAATAAGACTTATGCCGCGACTACCTATTTTTATTTCTTTTAAATTGTTTAATTTCACGACCACTCGGCAACTACAGGGCGTTTAATTTAGCCTGTTTTGACCTAACAAATGTTCCAAATCCGAATTTACCCCATAATTTTACCAGATCACATTCAAACGGCAAGGTGATATAAGTGCATAGTTCTATGAAGAAAGCTTCACTGGAAACCTTAAACATTTAGATTTAGTACTTCGAAGCCGAGAAACATTTGTTTGTTTGGGTGTCAGAATGAGTGGATATATTATTCACCAATATAAAATCCCAAGCAAAGTGCATTTCGAATACCCAAAAATCATCGTCATCAGCATTTGGCGTCTAAGGCGGTAAAAGTGAATATAAAGATATCAGAGATCTAAAAAGAAGATGTGGATGAGCAGCATAAACTTTTTGCCTGCCCTAAAAAATATGGCACACCATAAACCCTGCAGAGTCTAGAATAAAGGATATGCCTCTTAATGCCACACTCTTGCAAAAATTTAACTAGGCATATCGCACGCGACGGCCAGGGTAGTAAGTAACAGTGATGCTTGCGTGAAAGGAAACAATGGAATGAGAACGGTAAAAAAAGATACCATGGGGCGCCTGAAAATATTCACTTTTTGATTTAGTTTCCAGTTCTTCCGGCATTTGCTTTCCTAAGCTGGCGATTACAGTGAGCGACCGACCCCATGAAATGTTGATCGAAATTCTGAAATGCGTTTTCGGTTAGAGAGGATTACTTAGGTGCGGTTACAATATTGGTTGTCATGCGGCATAATCCTGTAGTGTTTCCGACTCGTAAGGATGTCGGCTTTTGAATGAGTTTCTTTCTGACCTCCTTTAGAACCCACAGTCGGTTAGAAATGACTCTTAAGTAGCATGCATTTTTCTCATTTAGTTTTGATCTTACAAATGCAAATATGTTTTATATATAACATGTATAAAATATGTTTTCTTTTACTCGTTTAGTACCGAATCACGTTTTTGCACTTTATACATGAAAAAGGATATATTTGGATCTTCAAGAAGTTTCTCAGGGCCAAAATAATTTTGAGCCTGATTAGCTTTTAGTATTATAACCGCACCTAAGTAATCCCTCCCAACTGAAAATGCATTTCAGAATTTCGGTCAACATTTCATGAAATCAGTCACTCACTTTATATGTGTAATAATGCACAAGGCCTTTTGACGCCCTAGTGTTTGTCTGCAAATATTAACTAAGGCACTTTTCTAATCAGGGCTAAAGTTATTATGGGCACTGCTGTTGCATTAGAATGTTTCGTTTGGTAGCGTTTTGTCATTCTGCTGGTCACGACCTGCAAATATCATGTGGCACTGAACGAACTTTATAGGCCTAAATAAATATTGGGTATGTGATTGAGTGGAGATGATTATTTTGCTAATAAGAGGGGACATTTCGATTTTTTCGACTATGAAGTCCGTTTTGCCTTAAAGATTTTCAACTGACTGAAATGATATTACAATATATGCCTCAATGAAATTGATCAGATATTTGCGCATGTGAAAAAATAAGTTAGTGCTTACAAGTAACTGAGTAAAAAGTTTTCGATGCTTTATTGTCGGAAAAGGAAGGTCATAATATACCCAAAAATTAGGAATACACTATAAATTTCTATTAATTAGGCATCCTGGTTCATATATACGTCGCCCTTGTTCCTATTGAATGAGTTCCACAAGTCGGCAAAACTGCCTCATTTGCGCCTTCTTAATTCAGTGGTAAGGCATGAAATGAAATTCACTCCCATTTCCGCTCTGCAGTATGTAACTGATGCAGGTCATTCTGTGGAGGTTATTAGGGGGTCAAAGTTATGCAACCAGATAACGGACTACCACTCGCAACCGTTGCTTAAACACATCCTTTCAAAATTGGAAATGGCGTTAATCCGAGATATAAACTCAGCACTCCATATGCAAAATAAATTGGAAAAGGTGTTACTTCAGTCAAGAATCGGTTCAGATCCTTCCTTTGCTCACGCCATCCATTCATCGCGACGTGAGCATTTCGACCTTCTCTTCTCCTACCCCTAACCACCAGTGGCTCACTAATTGTCGAACAATCTTCTCCGCGCCTATAGCCTTCATATGACCATGAATAAAGGCCAAAGTGCAGTCAACAAGTTTGGCCGCTTAGGTCAATCTAAAGTCATGCTATTTCCGGGTGGGCGCAATGCGATGACAGCGAAAAATGGAAACGGAAACAGCTTTGTTTGTATGCCTGTCTTTGGTATCAAAAATGTTTGTCATTTTCCTTTGCTGCCTACTTAACTTACAGCTAACTGCACAGTTCCGCCTTTTCGGAAAAGCAACTTTCGCCATAAAAATTATTTTTTGGGCATTGGTCACTTTTAGGCTGGCCACAACTTGATAGCTTCAGTTACTTTATTGCCCAACGATATCATGGAAACAAGGGATAAAATGGGACAATGTCTGCGGTTCCATAATAAGCATGTTCACTTATGTCAACATTAATCTTATATTTGTGCCATTGTTTTTAGTTGACATCAGTAAACTGTATCCACCTTCTTACATGGCAGAGAAAACTGCAGAAGAATGTGATTTTATATTTTTCCTTCCTGTTAATTCGGCATCTGTGGCACGACAAGTTAACAACAACTGTCGGCTCGTGGGGAATCACAAATCTGTTAAAAAGCACTTTCTTAATCATGGAGGTTTCCCCGCAACCGTGGTCAACGGTCCTGCGTGATATTTTAGTTGCCGAATTTGACTGGTCCGATGCTGTGGCCGGTAACTTCAGTTTCTGAAGTCAGTCGACTTCAACTGCTTTTGTCAAATTCGTTTAAATACTTTTAAGAGATCGATCACTTTTCGCACTGTAATATTTTGATTTTATAAGAATATTTTATGAAGTCAGAATTTTCCACGTATAATGACATAGGGGCTTTGTGTTGAATTGGTAATTGTTATAAACCTTGAGACACCCATTTTTACGGAATTTAATCTTGTATCTATCCCCTTCTCAGAACGTCAGCATCAGTTGTTGTGTCTTCATCATTTTGGCTCTCTGTTATGACTAATAGTCATCATAGACGCGTCAATGTCAATTGTTCTTAAAGAACGTTCATAATTTTTATCTCCCAAACTTATTTTTACCAATGGATATCTTGCACACCAAACTTTGCCTCTCGTAAGTGAATAATTACGCTTCCATAAAGTCACTTATGAACTGAAAGTAACACGTCAGTTGAATTAAATAATTTAGACTGCAGGGAGTTTGTATTTAATCATCATAAATTGGATACATTAAAAGATATAAGTGCGCCCACAACAGATAGTCAATGGTTTGAAAGAATCAACCCAATTAACTTTTAGTTCTAACGCAAAATAGTGTCCAGCAGTCGATGCTAGTACGACTGCACAGAACGACGAACTAAACAAATCAGAAATGTGCTAAATGACCGGATAATTTATCGGTGCTTCGTAATTTCTGCTTTGAGTGGATTTTGTTTCTGAACATACCTGCGTACATATTGAAATAGAAAACAGTAGCTCTCTTATGCAAAAAATCATATTTTTGAGGTACGCACACAAGAGGACTCATTTAAAAAGGACAAAATACGAGACACGCTTGTCACTTTTCTTCTTTAATGTACCAGTTAAATAACTGTTTTGCCCAATCTGCGTGGTTACATCTCCCGGTCTGGTTTAACTTCTAAGTCCTTCCAGATTTGGCCGGATTTTTGAAATGTCAGCAGACAGTGAACAATCGGCTCTACTAACCTTCACGTGATTTTGAACCGACTTTAACGAGTTTTCCGATCTTTGACATCACGCCGCGAAAGATAAAATCCGAGCAATGTTTAGCAAAACATATTTTTGACCTCTTGACATATCATTCGGAAAGAAATAGTCATCGATCCTTATCGCTCTTGTGTAGATTAGCCTAATTACAAATTAGAAGTACTCTTTCCAAAAAGTAACTTTTCGGAAATTTAGGCCTCTGCCCCAAAATACCATATAATTACAAAAAGAAATATAGATCAGAAAATCATGGACCACAGAGTAACATAGTGTATATTATTTTGAAAAATTCTCTTAACTGAATCTGCATATCCACGTGTAAGAGAACGCACAGAAATGATTGGCAAGTATGAGACAATCTAAATTAGGTAGCAGCAGCAGAGGCGCAGAGAAATATTTTAGGACTAAAATAAACATATCTGCTTCGTGAGTCTTCTGGCTTAAGAATGACCAATAAACGTGAGAAAAAACAAGTCTTTTAAATTAAATGTCGCCAGTTTGAAATAGGAAAAAGTGATAGAAAGAGATTAGTTCTAATTTAATGAGAAGTGTCAAGACTCAAAAATGGCATTGAGCAAGACTATAAAAAAGGTCTTTTACGTTATGACCGTATGTCGTTTAATTTCATTGAGCGGTTGGAAGAGTTTTTGGGTGACATTTTAGAGAAAGATAGCTTAGATGACGCGAGAAGTATATTTTGTTTTATCTAATGGGACACTTTAATTAAGGTAAAGCCTAACGTTGGCCCGAGACAGTTAAAGATTTCTTCTGAAGAAGGCAACGGCTCTCCGTAGGTTTATTGTTGATGGTGGTTATGTGCTTATTTCGGGTTGATTTTGTGTAAACGTATAGAATTTGTGCTTATGTGGCCAATAGATGTTTATTTTCATCTCAAAAAGGATTTTGGGAAAATGATTTGATTCTTATTGTCCATTTCGCGTAAATATTGCATAGTTGAAGATACTTGCGAAAGTTTTGATTGCTGAGCTTAAAGAAGAACGTCTATCCTAAAAAAATCGAAAGAAAGCACAGTCTAATTTGCAGTCGATTATTTGCAATTATGGGTAAAAGTGGAAAGGGGGCTGAGACAGGTTGTTTTTACAAGACTTCATTTCGGATCGATTTGGTTCTAATAAGTGTTTGACAATCCATGCAAAAATCGAGGACCCTTAATAAGAAATGGGGGATTTGATTTCAAAGATTCGCTTATGAACTTCATTGTTGCGCACTGTGGTTGCACTAACAATTAAAAAATATCTGATGTAATGGCACGGAGATTTACCTATGACGGAATATGAATCTTTCAGAAAAGATTTATAAATCAGCAACCAAATCCTACAGGGGCATTTTTAAACTCCTTTAAGGCTTGGTTTGTAATAACACATATCAGAAGCCCTGATCATTCGAATGATATAGATACTTTGCCCACGTCATAAATGCACTAATCTTGTCAAAGGTAATATTTTCATTATAACGGTCAGCTTTTCGCTTCGAATCCTGTTCTATAAGTAACAACCCGTAAGTTTGAAAAAGGGGATTAAAACGTCTTTGTGCAGCAAGTTACGACAGAATTGGAAAGATTGATCCTTGACTAACTGCAAAAACGAGCCATTAAATTTTAAAAATAAGTTTGAATATTGAAACAGCCGGAAGCGCGGAAGTAGAGTAAACCAGGATATGTGCTCCAAGAATTTTTGCAGGTTATTATAAAAACATTAATTTCAGCGAGCAAAAACACATATATAGTTTCCCACTGTTTTAAAGTTTTCAAAAAAGATAATTTTCGAATAATTTGAAGCCTATATAATGTGTTGTTTACTAATTTTTGCCTGTTATATTTTTACTCCTGCATAAGAAGCCACGTGCTTACAAAATAAAAAACTCCCAAGGAAGTAGTTTTTGATATTTGGATTTAAATTTTGATGGCGACACACTGCATAGGTCAAAATATTTGAATGA
Organism: Spirometra erinaceieuropaei; assembly: GCA_902702965.1. NCBI lineage: Eukaryota > Metazoa > Platyhelminthes > Cestoda > Diphyllobothriidea > Diphyllobothriidae > Spirometra > Spirometra erinaceieuropaei. The sequence continues at coordinate 97,387 of CACRXP010000023.1, forward strand.
TCGTAGGGCTTAAACTATGATTCATCTGCTCGCCTAAATGACCCCGGTCTCTATTTTCTACTGGCGGTTTTTCGTTGTTGTATACACACAAATTCATTTTTCAAAGCGAACGTTTATCTGGAAAAGAAAAGTTGAATTTGCTTATTAAGAGGATAAAAAGTGTGTTCTTGTTTGATGTTAATGTTTTATACAGTCAATATTCAAAATGAGTGCAGAAATAATAGGAAACAAAATATAGTCAAACATAAACTTATTATCTGTTGCGTCCAGAAATCAGCACATAGCTTGTAAAAATACTGGATAACGAGGGCAAAAGTTCACATCTTCTGAAAATGCCCTCAAAATATATTGCCCTAAGATGTTGTGTAGAGCAACCGAATCGAAAAAAGCGTTTTAGAAGAACCAATCAGATAAAGAAAGTTAACATTTTCCGAGGGACGATTAGTTCGGTTGCCTCCTCCCTTCTTCGCATGCGACGGCCATCCTTAGAGATGCTTCTCACAATAATTTGTTTTTTGTCTTAACATAGGCGCAAGTTGTCAGCTATGGGAAACGCAAAGTCGAGTGTTTATGACTGCCTACGCATTACTTTTTGGGTCTCAGTGAAACTAGGCGGGTGAATTAACAGAGAAATCGAATTATCGGCTCTAGAGCAAATGTAATCAAAATAGCATTCTGTGGTAAATTTGGAGCACTTGATCCTCAAAATAGCTCCTATATGGTGAACTAGGCCGTTAAAGTAGCCGTAAATTTTATTTATATGTGATCAAACGGATTTTAATAAAAACTATTTAAAACTTTGAGTCGATTGAGGGATAGGAAAAGGGTCCCGGGGTGTTTAAAGTCGGCCTATATAATTGGTTTGCAATGCTATAAATGTTCTTAATGAATGTTTTACTTTTCTAATCAATAAATGAGGCTTATTGCAAAGACACTAAAGAAGCACTTACGTGAAACTGTGTTGGCAAATATGTCCGGCCTTGAGACCACAAGGCTGCGCCGCAGCGTGCGACGCCCAACGCCGTGTGCTCCGAGAAGGACCAAAGACTTTCGCCGAAATGCGGGATGCAGGATAACCTCCTCGTATGTCTGAAAGGGCAATTCGGAGAAGAGGAAGGGGGTCGAATCGTTTGCCTTCTTGCGCCTTGTGATGGGGGCCTGAGTCGATGAGCAATTTGTCTGGGTTGCGAACGGAAGAAATAATTCGTTTCCATATTCAGCAAACGAATTTGGCATGCTGAATAATGAACTGTCGCAACGAGCAAAATATAATGAGACGTGGAAGAGGCCACTGCCCTCCAAAAAGCTCGGGCAAAACAAAAATATAGGATTCAGCCGGAAATCCTTACTGTACTTTAAACAAATGGTTTGTGGTGTAAAGTGCCTAAAAAGAACAGGTTAATATACAGCCACAAGTTATTTGCCCTAAGGGTGGTAGGATTAATCCAAAAATAAAAATCCTCGCTTCTGGGTATCTAAAACAAACAACTCGTTCAAAAAGAAAAAAGTATGCATATATGCATAAGTGACTCTATCAGAAAGTAGTCACCAGGGTTATAAATGACTCCAGTGTTCTCTGGGAGCTATAATGGGCACTGGCAAATGCTCATGACTTGTCTAGTACGCAAACTGTTTTTGAGCTTTGAAGTAATGATTGGATAAGATAGTACTTTAAAATCTGCGACTGACTAATGACACTAGGTCTGGTTTACTGTGGACGATAGTTATTCGCAAGTAAAAGATCTTGAAATATTGTATTATCTAACTGAAGTCGAGTGTACATGTTGGGTAAGGAAGGCGGTGATTAGCAAAATATTATAAAACAAGGTTTTTATTTCCAATACGTTAATTAAATAGGAAAAAATCGTATTCACGAAGCATATGGCTCTTTAAACAAGCTTCCATCTCCGATAGGGGTGGAAGATACCCGAACATGTTTTACGGCAGTTATCTCCTAATAATATCCATATTTGTGAACAGTTAAAATTAGCAAGAGTAGACTGAAAACCGTTAGAGTACATGACGATTATTTAACGCACGAGGAGTCAACATTTCCGCTGTGAGTTTAGTCATAATAAACCTCGAAAGAGAGCTTCCGTTGGGATTCGATAACGGTCAAATTACAAGACTGCTTTTTTGGGTTATTGCGATAAAATCAGAAAGTAGAGGACGTTTACAATCTAAATGCATTACATCCTCCTTTTAAAGGACCATTAGAGTCGTGAAGGTTAAGTGAGCTAAATATCAAGGACTATCTCGTGCCTCAGGCAAATCTGTATCTGATAAGGTTATGAATACTTCCTAACCATCCACGCGAAATTGCAGTCATTGTGGCGCTAGCAGATACAAAAAACTGTGGTGGTAATAAAAAAATCCTACAGAGTTCTCAACAGACAAAGGGAAGTAATCTCACGTAACATGGATAAACTGGGGAGTTAGTTGAGGGCTAGACTCACAAGCAATTTCAGAATTTGGGATGACTTTAGAATACACAATGGTAAAGTGATAAAAGCAAATTCTCAAAAGCAGATCATCGTCTACTCTGCATATATGCGTAAAAAGAGAAAATAACACGTATAAAACTAGATCAAAACCAACGTGAGGCACTTTTAACAATGCGCAGCTGACAAACAAACCGGAACACAGTGGCATACACTGAGTCGTGTGACAAAAATATATGCAGCAGAAAAACATGCGTGACCAAGGGTGCTAATTTACAACTAGGACCAGGTATTTGGCGGTACATAAGAGTGGGTTATTTATACGCCTAATAAAAAGCTGAAAGTCGTATAAATATTTTAAAACTAGAAAGGTTAATTCATCAAGCTCTGCTCAAAATCCACTTTCAGCGTAGGAATTTTAATCTTTCATGAGACAGAGATCGGATACGGTACGTTAACATGCGACCGAGACATGTTTGTAATGACTAAACCGTGCAGATGACCCACATTTCGAGGAAGAGAAATCCCTAGGTCTTCTCTTAAGGACAATGCAAACGAAATCAGCAAGACTCCGAGATAGGAGTTGGAGCGTCTTCGGGGATAGCAAAACAACAGTATTCAAACTTCCTCTTTTTCAATTCCATCTCTTTGACATTTTCCTTCATGTCCCGCCTTGCGCAAAATATCACACCTTCAGGCTATTTGAAATATTAACGTAGACATGACTCTTTGGAATTCAACGTAGTATTTGGATGAAAAGTAAAAAGTTATAGCGGCATTTATGAATTGGTTAATCGACAGTGTCTTAACATTCATTAAGACAAGTTACAAAACCTACAAGCCTCTCCGATCAACAACCAACAAAACCTTGTTCCGAGAGGAAAAAATGTTTAGTGAAAGTAAAGTTTTGGTCATTTAAGTAATTTGCAAATAGAATGTATACTTTGGTTAGGCTGTATCAAACCACGTCTGCCAGAACCGTATAACCACCAGACTTTCTCCTTTCTCTAGTCTGAATGAAGTTAAAAAGCACTATCGTTCAGAAGACGAAGATGCGATCACTAGACCAAGAAATTTATTTGCCTGACGTTTCGGATTCTCACTCGAATCCACCCTCAGAGACATTCGCAGATAAAGGTGATGGTGGTAGCAGGAGTGTAGTATTTATAGCACGTGGCTGCCGTGGGACCGTATGCGCACTGCAGTTAACAGCTCTCGCGATCACCGTTGGGGTCGTAATTGATGCGGTGGTGGCTTGTCGGTCCGAGTCGTTAATTGCCGTGATTTCGTCACCCGTTCTGGATGCTGGTGTGACGATGGCTCGGCAAACTGGCTCACTGTCACTGGGATAATTGCTCGCCCGCGCCCTCCCCATGTGACTGTTTCTCCTGCCCAGGGAAAATCTCAGCACGGAATATGGTACTGGGAGGTCATTGTGCTTGTTGATGGATTGCGGGCCTGAGAACCATGACTCGAGCAGCTCGAGGCTCAGGCGGTTGTCACCCCTTGCGAGGATTTCGGCCTCTTGAAATTTGAAAATATGGCCGGGTCCCGTCGAATGTGCCGCCACCCGAGAATTAACGTCTCCCGCCTCAATGCTGCTGCGTGCTCGGCAATTCGCGTACGCAGTAATCTCCCAGTTTCTCCAACGTAGTTACTTTGTCCGTAACCACACCAGATCCGGTAAACGACTCCAGACGTTTCCTGCCGTGACAGCGGGTCTTTTGGCCTCATGACCTGGCGCTTAATAGTTGCTTCCGGCCTGTGTGCAACCCCAACTCCAAAGGGGTGAGGAGACTATTGACGGCTTCCGAGACATTCTTCCCGTACGGAAGAGCCTGCCGAAATTTGAGGTCGGTTGGATTTGAGCTCTGATGTCGTTTACGTATGCACTGGTTGACAAAGTTTCTCGGGGAAACATTGGTTCTTGTTACCCATCGAAAACCTTGTAATTCAGCAACCTTGTCTTCCATTTCACTGCAGTGCGTCTCACCGCGCCGGTATAGCGCCCTTACGCAACTGCGTTTGTAAATGACCGGGTGGTTGCTATTGAAGTTCAGTATTTGCGTCGTATTTGTCGCTTTCCTGAACACTTTGGTTTTTAGGCCACCACAATCTTTGCCGCAGACGAGGACATCCAGGAAGGCCAGCTGGTTGTTTTCCTCCTCCTCCATCGTAAATTGAATGTCCGGGAAGACGGCGTTGAGATGTTTTTTTGAATGTCAGCACCTGATCCCGTTCGATGACGACGAAGGTGTCATCCACATACCGAGCCCAGAATTTCGGTCTGTGGTGTCGGAAAACCAGCGACTCCAGCCGTTGTAGGACCGCCTCGGCTATGAGTCCCGAAATCGGCGAACTCATTGGCGTTCCCTTCACCTGCTCGTAGATCGTTTAGTCGAACGTTAAGTACGTCTTGAGACAGAACTTCAGGAGCTGAATGATTTGGGCGTGTCCGAGGCAATTCACCGTTTCGTCGTATTTCTTTCGTAGGAGTAGGTCGATGGACTCGACTGCCAGGTCCTGCGGGATAGAAGTAAAAAGGGACGTGACAGCAAAGGAGACCATGACATCGCTTGGTAGGAGGCTTACTCCTTTAAGTTTCTCAAAGAATTGCTTTGACGAGCTGACCGTGGTTTTCGAATCGGAGGTCAGAAACCTGAGACGTCGGAACAGCCACTTTGCTAGTCCGTAGGTTGAAGTGCCCTTTAGTGATACGATAGGCCGGAGAGGAGCGCCCCCTTTGTACACTTTTGGGAGGCCGTAGAATCGGGCTAGGGCCGTTTCTTGTGCTCTCGCCATGCGTCGGTCGATTGGCGATGTTGCACCTGAGTTCTCCATTGCCAACAGCGTCGCGTTAATCTCGCGTGTCAGCGTTTGTATGGGGTTGGATTCGCATGGGACATAGGACTGACGATCCTCCAACAAGATTTTGGCTTTTTGATTGTAGTCTGTCCTGTCCAATACGGCCGTTGAACGCCCCTTGTCCGCAGGCACGATAACGATGCCGTTGTCGGCCCTGAGTTCCTTAAGTGCATCGCGCTCGACCTTGGAAAGCACGTCGCGCGGCCTATGAGCCATGAGCCACTTGGTGTCGAATGAGGTTCTTCGTTTCGTCTGTCGCTCCAGTCTGGCTGAGGATTGATTCCACTGCTGCGACTATGTTGGCAGGTTTGGCATCGGCTGTGTTGAATGAGGCCTCATGCCGTAAAACCTGCATTTGCTTCTCCGTCAATTCCTTTGACGACAAGTTTAGCATCAGTTTGTCGTTCTTGGATGACATTGGAGCAGGCAGCTTACCAAATTCGCTCTCTAGAGCTGGTTCGCGTGTGGCTTTATGTTCGCGGGTTCGTTTGGCCAGCCTCTGCTGAAGCAGTTTTATGCCGTCCTCGCCTTTAAACACGCAGCACCTTGATTTCTCTTGGTTAATCCTCCGACGGTATTTGCGAATCCGTGAGTGACAGTCTTGAAGGAACTCTCGGATCATTCGCCGGCCGGGTTCAAGTACTGCGCGTCTCGCCAGCTCTGTGTTGACCGGAGGTTTGTATGAAACACACTTCGGCAGCACGTTGTTGTCGAGACACCTGTGCAGAAACTGAATCTGCGCATATGTAGACGACTCTCGAAGGGCAAAGGTTTCCCACCGTCGAGCCGATCGGAGCGCTTCGCGCCCAAAAATATTGTTGATAGAACTGCTACCTGGAACTCGCCTGTTCGCTTCTATCAGCAAGCACTATCGTCTACGCTGTAGAGGTTACCTGGTGGAGGGGGGGGGGCGAAATTTGCATCGAGGTCTCCAAGCCAGCAGGCCTTGTCACGCATTTACCTGTAGGTAATATACCGAGAAATATCCTATGGAAAAAAACGCCCAAGTACTCCAGAGATCTCATTGTTTTCGGATATTTCGAAAATAAATGCAAAGAAAATGATTAGGACAAACAGCGACGTTGATCCCTTGCCATTGCTGGGATTATTATGAGGGGATAATTATCAGTCGCCTGCTGTTGATAATTTTGAAGGACATGAACCGACGAACCTCTGTTCGAGGAATTGCTTATGACTCATCTGGCAGATCCTAGTTATTGGCCAATTGCACCAGATGTGTGAGCGCATGTTTGCCTTTCCGGTTCCAGCTGGCGGTTAGACTTATGGTTGCCTGAATGAAGGCGAGCAGGCTCGAAACAATTCTGTATCAATCCATTCCCCAGACTCTGTCGTCACCCCTCTGTGTTTACAAGTGTATGTCAGTATAATCAGCAGGACTTAAAATGACCGTCATTGAAGAGCACGATGGAAGTTGATTTACACTCCAGCTTCCCAGATGCAAACAAAGCGTTGGGCGTCGAAATACGTTTAGTGATTTCATTTATTGAAGCATTGGAGTCAGGACAATTGAATTGCTAGGCTAAAATGATTGACAGTAACTCTGTTCCGTCCACTATGACGTAGTAACACGTCTAAGGACTGACTTTAAAGGATCCAATACTTTCAAAATCAGAAACATTTTGCATCCTGAGTTCAGGTGCTAGTTCATTCATTTTCAGCTTCAATGGAATTACATTTAAGACAATAGGGTTTTAAGGGCCTTGGAGCGTTGCCTCTGGAGATAGTTTCTTAGATGTGGCATGATATCCTGGGATCTGCGAGTCCTACCAGCATCTTAATAGCATATATCTGCGCGCAAAGGCAGCAAAACATGCTTAAGTGCAGAAATGTTATGATTAAAGACGTCGAAAACATCAGAATTTCTTTGCCTGACTGGGAATCCTAGGGTCCTGCAAAATAACTTTTAAATTTTTAGGTGTACTCTCACGTTCGTATTCCGTCTCACAAATCTCAAATTCGTCTATATCTAGGAAACCGCAAAACAGAGTCGTTTTTCGGAAGGTGCGATTTTGACCTGCAGGACTTGGTGGACAGTAGACATATAAATCTGCGTCACAAGGCTCTTCATGAAGCAGGGACACAAGAGAGCTTGGAGAGGGTCAATATAAACAAATCATCCTGGGCGCAAAGGTGATTGAATTTGCTAAACAGTTGACCTAGCGAGGCACGCAGAAACAGTGAATATATAAGCAGGAGAAGTCCTGTAGTACAAGCTAATCAGTTACATCACCTCATTTTCTGTCTTCCATTCGGCAAAAATAGTAAGTTCGAGTCGGAATTTACAGCCCCAGCAGGAAGGCAATAATTTATTCGAAATAATGCACCAGTGGCGAGTCCTAAAATAAACATTTATTCAAGCTGGTCATGCCAAGTATATTTACGTCTTAAAGCCCTCTGAGTCCACCCGTCCTCGTCTGCATATATAGATGAAGCGCTTTGTAAAATTGTTAAATTAACGCTCATGACATTAAGATTAAAATTAGTTGCTTAATTAGTCACGGCAAGCTGAAGCAGGCGTTTTAAAGGTCTGAATAAAAAGTTGCCGCGTAATTTTCAGTCGATGCCGATCAGAAGAAGATTTAAAATGCATGGTGTAGGCAAAAGTTTTGTGAACCGAGCTTAAAAAAGCCCTGCAGTGAGTAATATGGGGTTTAGAATGTGAAATTTTGTCAGACTTTAAGGAAGGGATTGATAGTATTCATGCGATTATGTATTTTTCGCCTGCGTGAAAGATGAGGTTATACCAGTAACTTTGATGGCGGACCTTTCAAAATGCAACCATTCCAAAAAATGGATTGAAGAAATCAACTGGCGTTGCTACTTGAGTTTAAAGTCTGCACGTTCACTTGCTCCAGTGGAACGTGATACCTTGGTCGTACAACGAGGAGCCTGGAAACGAGGGTACACGAACACAAACCGGCCTGGCTAGGCAGAGGTGAAAACAGATTGTTTGCGAGTTCTATTCCCGCACATCTGGTCGATAGGAGCCATCGCGTCAGTGCCAAAGAAGCCTTTCAGACTGTCTACCGGACACCAAAAAACTTCCCCAAGGGCCTACGTCAGCGGGGGCTATCTAAAGCCGAGGCAGTGGCAATGCTGCTAACGAATCCAGTGTTATGTTGTCAAAAGACGTCGACACAGACGCTCTGTCTTCCCTGGGCAACACAGATGGTTTATTGCACGCTACCCCAACCCCCTGATGGCAGAGTTGTGTACTCCACGTATTTGACTGATCAATATCACTCACAGGCTGTGCCAGTTACTGGTCCTAATGACCATAACACGCCAAACGGGTGGCGTGGGAAAGAAGACTGGTAATAACCACTGATGTTGTTTTAAAAATTTGAAGCATTTTGTCCCCGGTACGAAGCTTAAGTAGGCAAGAACGGCAGGATTTATTGGCACCAAAAAATTTCGCGACTGCTCTTCAGCTGCTTCCTGTCGCTTCATAAGAGGGATAACGAGTGAGAACAATACAACAGATTTGAATTCATGCAGAAAATCGATGCAGAAACAGCACGGTTAGGGTTTTGGGCAAAGTTGGCTAATCGATAAAGTTAGTAACACAAACGCCGTAGGAGAAGAAAGTGAAAAAAGGAGTAAACGTTAAAGAGCAAAAAAATGAGAGGAGAGAGGGGGAATCATGGAGCCAGAGGTTACCATGGTAATGTTAGGTTAACCACGTGCTCCAATTGTTTACAAAGATCTGGTTTCACTCGTCGTATATAGGCTGCCTCCAGGTAACGCAATGTCCGAGTTGTTCGTGCCCGAACAAGTACTCGGAAGGAAGTTTTGGGGTCGACGGTGTGACCAGTATCAAGTAGGTGTTTTGTAATGGATGAACGCGGGATCTTATTTTCTTGTCTAAGGAGCCACTTGGGCAGGTGCTCAATGGATCTGGCTGCCAACTGTCTTTGCGTTCGCCCAATGTACTTGCATCCGCAAGTGCATGTGAATTCATAAACACAATTTGACGTGGCGTGCATTGGCAGGGCATCCTTTGCCCGTGGAATCGGAAGTGGCTTAGTAGGACTGCAGAATACTAGTTCGGCTGCATTGTATGTCCTTTCAATGGCAGAACGTAGCCGTCGTTTGATAGTTTTTAAAATATTGTCGCCCTTAAAGGGCAAAGATATAAAGACGGGCTTTTTCGGAGCTGAATGCTCTGTCAGTTTTGGCCGTGTAGAGTTGCTGTATTTGTGGATGAACCTTTCGGGATATCCACGCTTAAGTAGAGCCAATAAATCCTGCCGTTCTTGCCTACTTCAGCAATAACCACTGAGACACTTATAGACCCATACAAACGTCTGATATTTTCCATTTATGTGTAACTGTGTTAGCCTGGTACTGAACTTCTGAAACATGTGTTTTTTTACCTTGGCTAACCGTAGGAGACCATCGGCACACTAAGACAATTCGAATATTCCGATGACAGACCGGCATTAAAAGAGAGAGCCGGTGTGGTAGATAGAATGTTTCTCTACTAGAACTTGGTTCTTATGTTGCGGACTATTTGATAACGGAAATTAAACACAGCCTCAAAACTAAGAAAATAAATTAAATAAAGCAATTATATTGGACTTTCTATCTAATGAATGCCTCAGCGAAAACGCTGACGAATACGTATCCCTCCTCTCCAGCCATTTTGAAGGTGAACAGCTTACAAGTAGAAAGCCATCAAATGCTCGTCTTCCGTCAGTCATTAACAAGCCTCCTCAACAAGAGAGGTTGCGGTGGAACAGAGGGCTTGCGAAACAACCAATGACAAGAATGATGGGGAGCTAGCTGAAAAATGCAAATAAGCGGAAATAAACGGAATCGAGATCTGAAGGGATGGGAAAGGTGTGGTTGAAATGATTCGTGCTTGCCTGCCTTGTAACCGTATGGTTATTTGATATGTGACCGAAAAAATAGAAAACAAGCGATGGGACATCCGTCAGACGATACAGACATTTCCAGATAAGAACAATTTGGATCCTAACATGATGCAGGTAACTCACGGGAATATGGACGTCTCCGGTACTACAGGTGGCCTCGAGCCAAATTCCAGAGGTTCCCATGCTCGCATCCTTGTCTTAACGTTAAACCAAACAGTAACCCCCTAAACTTAATCCTAACTCGGGCACTGCCTACAATAAACCTATCCTTAACCCTGACCGCAACACCAAACCTAACCCTAACTTTATCTCGGCCTGAACTTCTGGGCACAACCGTCTCCAAGGTGGGGGTTCACATTCCCATATCCAACAAATTAATTTTAGTAAGAAGCATGCATCCATCAGCTCCGAGGATGTTAGGTCGTTAGTCAATAGCTGAGATTTCAAATGATTTGCCTCATTAAAGGACCACTAAAATCATTTTTTAGCATTTAGTATCCAGGCACGCCTAATTCGTAGGAAATTAGATGAAATTTAAGGCAAACCAAAAATCTGACACGTGGAGGACAGAGTCAAATGCAGCTGGTACATGTGGAGGAGACAGGTGTTCCAGGGCTATATTCTAAGTTTTTTAGCAATATCATAGCAGTTGGCTTAAATGCGGTTCATGCAGCCAGTTTTACAAATAAACCTTTAAATTAAAACACCGTTTGTGTCTGTATTATTTCTTGCAGTTCCGTTAAGTTGCCTGTTACGGCAAGACTAAAAGCACAGCAGGCGTCTGCTGGAGGTCAAAGTTACGCCTTTCACGCGGTCGCAGGCCGTAGCATCGGGTTTCGGACAATTTATGACTTAAAACTCCTGTTGGAGTATAAGACTCGTTTAATACAAAAGTGAGCCTAGCCGTAACGTGGTCGCTGGCAATTGAAACTGCACGCGCTTTCCTGAAAATGTACGAGTAATCCAGACCTCCCCCTGTAGTCAAACTTGTTTTGTCTTTATCTTATTTATATTTAACGATTCAGCCCTCCTTTAATAATGCATTTCCTTAGGTCCCTTGTAAACTTCCGTTTTCAATTCGTCACTGAATTTGCTAAACATGAAGGTCGGGTTGGAAGCCTAATATATATTTTCCATTTTCTCCCCAAATAATCTCCTCTTCCTTCCAAACTTTCCGTGTCCTCCAACTCATTCTGTTATTCCTTTTTCGCCTCGTGGACTTTAGCACAAGTGGATAAAACGACAAAACGATGTTTGACTGAATCTTGGATACTGCCATGTGGTTTCGTTTAACCATGCCATGATTTAACTGTCAATTCTTAATCCTTCTTCTGATATATGGGAAGCTTGACAGTGCAACCGGAGCCAGACTCCCTCC
>CACRXP010000023.1:112743-123593 GCA_902702965.1 Spirometra erinaceieuropaei
GATATAGATACTTTGCCCACGTCATAAATGCACTGATCTTGTCAAAGGTAATATTTTCATTATAACGGTCAGCTTTTCGCTTCGAATCCTGTTCTATAAGTAACAACCCGTAAGTTTGAAAAAGGGGATTAAAACGTCTTTGTGCAGCAAGTTACGACAGAATTGGAAAGATTGATCCTTGACTAACTGCAAAAACGAGCCATTAACTTTTAAAAATAAGTTTGAATATTGAAATAACTGGAAGCGCTGAAGTAGAGTAAACCAGGATATGTGCTCCAAGAATTTTTGCAGGTTATTATAAAAACATTAATTTCAGCGAGCAAAAACACATATATAGTTTTCCACTGTTTTACAGTTTTCAAAAAAGATAATTTTCGAATAATTTGAAGCCTATATAATGTGTTGTTTACTAATTTTTGCCTGTTATATTTTTACTCCTGCATAAGAAGCCACGTGCTTACAAAATAAAAAACTCCCAAGGAAGTAGTTTTTGATATTTGGATTTAAATTTTGATGGCGACACATTGCATAGGTCAAAATATTTGAATGATCGTAGGGCTTAAACTATGATTCATCTGCTCGCCTAAATGACCCCTGTCTCTATTTTCTACTGGTGGTTTTTCGTTGTTGTATACACACAAATTCATTTTTCAAAGCGAACGTTTATCCGGAAAAGAAAAGTTGAATTTGCTTATTAAGAGGATAAAAAGTGTGTTCTTGTTTGATGTTAATGTTTTATACAGTCAATATTCAAAATGAGTGCAGAAATAATAGGAAACAAAATACAGTCAAACATAAACTTATTATCTGTTGCGTCCAGAAATCAGCACATAGCTTGTAAAAATACTGGATAACGAGGTCAAAAGTTCACATCTTCTGAAAATGCCTTTACAATGTATTGCCCTAAGATGTTGTGTAGAGCAACCGAATCGGAAAAAGCGTTTTAGAAGAACCAATCAGATAAAGAAAGTTAACATTTTCCGAGGGACGATTGGTTCGGTTACCTCCTCCCTTCTTCGCATGCGACGGCCATCCTTAGAGATGCTTCTCACAATAATTTGTTTTTTGTCTCAACATAGGCGCAGGTTGTCAGCTATGGGAAACGCAAAGTGGAGTGTTTATGACTGCCTACGCATTACTTTTTGGGTCTCAATGAAACCAGGCGGATGAATTAACAGAGAAATCGAATTATCGGCTCTAGAGCAAATGTAATCAAAATAGCATTCTGTGGTAAATTTGGAGCACTTGATCCTCAAAATAGCTCCTATATGGTGAACTAGGCCGTAAATTTTATTTATATGTGATCAAACGGATTTTAATAAAAACTATTTAAAACTTTGAGTCGATTGAAGGATAGGAAAAGGGTCCCGGGGTGTTTAAAGTCGGCCTATATAATTGGCTTGCAATGCTATAAATGTTCTTAATGGATGTTTTACTTTTATAATCAATAAATGAGGCTTATTGCAAAGACTCGAAAGAAGCACTTACGTGAAACTGTGTTGGCAAATATGTCCGGCCTTGAGACCACAAGGCTGCGCCGCAGCGTGCGACGCCCAACGCCGTGTGCTCCGAGAAGGACCAAAGACTTTCGCCGAAATGCGGGATGCTGGATAACCTCCTCGTATGTCTGAAAGGGCAATTCGGAGAAGAGGAAGGGGGCCGAATCGTTTGCCTTCTTGCGCCTTGTGATGGGGACCTGAGTCGACGAGCAATTTGTCTGCGTTGCGAGCGGAAGAAATAATTCGTTTACATATTCAGCAAACGAATTTGGCATGCTGAATAATGAACTGTCGCAACGAGCAAATTATAATGAGACGTGGAAGAGGCCACTGCCCTCCAAAAAGCTCGGGCAAAACAAAAATATAGGATTCAGCTGGAAATCCTTACTGTACCTCAAACAAATGGTTTGTGGTGTAAAGTGCCTAAAAAGAACAGATAAATATACAGCCACAAGTAATTTGCTCTAAGGGTAATAGGATTAATCGAAAACTAAAAATCCTCGCTTCTGGGTATCTAAAACAAACGACTCGTTCAAAAAGAAAGAAGCATGCATATATGCATAAGTGACTCTATCAGAAAGTAGTCACCAGGGTTATAAATGACTCCAGTGTTCTCTGGGAGCTATAATGAGCACTGGCAAATGCTCATGACTTGTCTACTACGCAAACTGTATTTGAGCTTTGAAGTAATGATTGGATAAGATAGTACTTTAAAATCTGCGACTGACTAATGACACTAGGTCTGGTTTACTGTGGACGATAGTTATTCGCAAGTAATAGATCTTGAAATATTCTATTATCTAACTGAAGTCGTGTGTACATGTTGGATAAAGAAGGCGGTGATTAGCAAAATATTATAAAACAAGGTTTTTATTGCCAATACGTTAATTAAATAGGAAAATTTCGTATTCACGAAGCATATGGCTCTTTAAACAATCTTCCATCTCCGATAGGGGTGGAAGATACCCGAACATCTTTTACGCCAGTTATCTCCTAATAATATCCATATTTGTGAACAGGTAAAATTAGCAAGAGTAGACTGAAAACCGTTAGAGGACATGATGATTATTTAACGCACGAGAAGTCAACATTTCCGCTGTGAGTTTAGTCATAATAAACCTGGAAAGAGAGCTTCCGTTGGGATTCGATAACGGTCAAATTACAAGACTGCTTTTTTGGGTTATTGAGATAAAATCAGAAAAAAAGAGGACGTTTACAATCTAAATGCATTACATCCTCCTTTTAAAGGACCATTAGTGTCGTGAAGGTTAAGTGAGCTAAATATCAAGGACTATCTCGTGCCTCAGGCAAGTCTGTATCTGATAAGGGTATGAATACTTCCTAACCCTCCACGCGAAATTGCAGTCATTGTGGCGCTAGCAGATACAAAAAACTGTGGTGGTAATACAAAAAATCCTACAGAGTTCTCAACAGACAAAGGGAAGTAATCTCACATAACATGGATAAACTGGGGAGTTAGTTGAGGGCTAGACTCATAGGCAATTTCAGAATTTGGGATGACTTTAGAAAACACAATGGTAAGGCGATAAAAGCAAATTCTCAAAAGCAGATCATCGTCTACTCTGCATATATGCGTAAAAAGAAAAAATAACACGTATAAAACGTATAAACCAACGTGAGGCACTTTTAACAATGCGCAGCTGACAAACAAACCGGAACACAATGGCATACACTGAGTCGTGTGACAAAAATATATGCAGCAGAAAAACATGCGTGACCAAGGGTGCTAATTTACAACTAGGACCAGGTATTTGGCGGTACATAACAGTGGGTTATTTCTACGCCTTATAAAAAGCTGAAAGTCGTATAAATATTTTAAAACTAGAAAGGTAAATTCATCAAGCTCTGCTCAAAATCCACTGTCAGCGTAGGAATTTGAATCTTTCATGAGACAGAGATCGGATACGGTACATTAACATGCGACCGAGACATGATTCTAATGACTGATACCGTGTAGATGACCCACATTTCGAGGAAGAGAAGTCCCTAGGTCTTCGTTTAAGGACAATGCAAACGAAATCAGCAAGACTCCGAGATAGGAGTTGGAGGGTCTTCGGGAATAGCAAAACAACAGTATTCAAACTTCCTCTTTTTTCAATTCCATCTCTTTGCCATTTTCCTTCATGTCCCGCCTTGCTCAAAATATCACACCTTCAGGCTATTTGAAATTTTAACGTAGACATGACCCTTTGGAATTCAACGTAGTATTTGGATGAAAAGTAAAAAGTTATAGCGGCATTCATGAATTGATTAATCGACAGTGTCTTTGCATTCATCAAGGCAAGTTACAAAACACACAAGCCTCTCCAATCAACAACCAACAAAACCTTGTTCCGAGAGGAAAAAAAATGTTTAGTGAAAGTAAAGTGTTGGTCATTTAAGTAATTTGCAAATAGACTGTATACTTTGGTTAGGCTGTATCAAACCACGTCTGCCAGAACCATATAACCACCGGCCTTTCTCCTTTCTCTAGTCTGAATGAAGTTAAAAAGCACTATCGTTCAGAAGACGAAGATGCGATCACTGGACCAAGAAATTTATTGGCCTGACCTTTCGGACTCTCACTGGAGTCCATCATCAGAGACATTCGCAGATAAAGGTGATGGTGGCAGCAGGAGTGTGGTATTTATAGCAGGTGGCTGCCGTGGGACCGTACGTGCACTGCAGTTAACAGCTCTCGCGATCACCGCTGGGTCGTAATTGATGCGGTGGTGGCTTGTTAGTCTGAGTTAGAGTCGTTAATTGCCTTGATTTCGTCATCCGTGCTGGATGCTGGTGTGACGATTGCTCGGCAGACTGCCTCACTGTCACTGGGATAATTGCTCGCCCGCGCCCTCCCCACGTGACTGATTCCCCTGCCTAGGGAAAATCTCAGCACGGAATATGATAGCGGGAGATCATTGCACTTGTTGATGGATTGCGGGCCTGAGAACCATGACTCGAGCAGCTCGAGACTCACGCAGTAGTCACCTCTTGCGAGGATTTCGGCCGCTTGAATTTTGAAAATATGGCCGGGTCCCGTCGAATGTGCCGCCACTTGAGAGCTAGCGTCTCCCTGCCTCACTGCTGCTGCGTGTTTGGCAATTCGCGTACGCAGTAATCTCCCAGTTTCTCCGACATAGTTGCTTTGTCCGCAACTACACCATATCTGGTAAACGACTCCAGACGTTTCCTGCCGTGGCAGCGGGTCTTTTGGCCTCATGACCTGGCGTTTAATAGTTGCTTCCGGCCTGTGTGCAACTCCAACTCCAGGTGGAGTGAGAAGACGACAGACGACTTCCGAGACGTCCTTCACGTACGGAAGACCCCACCAAAATTTTGGCCGGTTGGATATGGTCTCTGGTGTCGTTTTCATATGCACTGGTTGACAAAGTTGCGCGGGTAGCCACTGGCTCTCAGTACCCGCTGAAGATATTGTAATTCAGCAACCTTGTCTTCCATTTCACTGCAATGCGTCTCAACGAGCCGGTATAGTGCCCTTACGCAACTGCGTTTGTGACTGATCGGGTGGTTGCTATTGAAATTCAGTATTTGCGTCGTATTTGTCGCTTCCCTGAACGCTTTGGTTTTTAGGCCACCACGATATTTGCGGCAGACGAGGACATCCAGGAAGGCCAGCTGGTTGTTTTCCTCCTCCTCCATCGTAAGTTGAATGTCCGGAAAGACGGCGTTGAGATGTTTTTTGAATGTCAGCACCTGATCCCATCCGATGACGACGAAGGTGTCATCCACATACCGAGCCCAAAATTTCGGTCTGTGGTGTCGGAAAACCAGCGACTCCAGCCGTTGTAGGACTGCCTCGGCTATGAGTCCGGAAATCGGCGAACCCATTGGCGTTACCTTCACCTGCTCGTAGATTGTTCCGTCGAACGTAAAGTACGTCTTGAGACAGAACTTCAGGAGCTGAATGATTTGGGCGTGTCCGAGGCGATTCATCGTTTCGTCGTGTCTCTTTCGTAGGAGTAGTTCGATGGTCTCGACTGCCAGGTCCTGCGGGATAGAAGTAAAAAGGGACGTGACATCAAAGGAGACCATGACATCGCTTGGTAGGAGGCTTACTCCTTTAAGTTTCTCCAAGAATTGCGTTGACGAGCTGACTATGGTTTTTGAATCGGAGGTCAGAAACTTTGGAGGTTGGAACAGCCACTTTGCAGTCCGTAGGTCGAAGTGCCCTTTAATGATACGATACGCCGGAGAGGAGCGCCCTCTTTGTGCATTTTTTAAAGACTTGGTGTCGGATGAGGTTCTTCGTTTTGTCTGTCGCAACAGTCTGGCTGAGGATTGATTCCACTGCTGCGATTATGTTGGCAGGTTTGGCATCGGCTGTGTTGAATGAGGCCTCATGCCGTAAAACCTGCATTTGCTTCTCCGTCAACTCCTTTGACGACAAGTTTTGCATCGGCTTGTCGTTCTTGGATGACATTGGAGCAGGCAGCTTACCAAATTCGCTCTCTAGGGCTGGTTCGCGCGTCGCTTTATGTTAGCGGGTTCGTTCGGCCAGCCTCTGCTGAAGCGGTTTTATGCCGTCCTCGCCCATGAACTCGCAGCACCTTGCTTTCTCTTGTTTAATCCTCTGACGGTATTTGCGAATCCGTGAGTGACAGTCTTGAAGGAACGCTCGGATCATTCGTCGGCCGGGTTGAAGTACTGCGCGTCTCGCCAGCTCTGTGTTGACCGGAGGTTTGTATGAAACGCACTTCGGCAGCACATTGTTGTCGAAACACCTGTGCAGAAATTGAATCTGCGCATATGTAGACGACTCTCGAAGGGCAAAGTTTTCCCACCGTCGAGCCGATCGGAGCGCTTCGAGCCCAAAAAGACTGTTGATAGAACTGCTACCTGGAACTCGCCTGTTCGCTTCTATCAGCAAGCACTATCGTCTACGCTGTAGAGGTTATCTGGTGGAGGGGGGGGGCGAAATTTGCATCGAGGTCTCCAAGCCAGCAGGCCTTGTCACGCATTTACCTGTAGGTAATATACCGAGAAATATCCTATGGAAAAAAACGCCCAAGTACTCCAGAGATCTCATTGTGTTCGCATATTTCGAAAATAAATGCAAAGAAATTGATTAGGACAAACAGCGACGTTGATCCCTTGCCATTGCTGGGATTGTTATGAGGGGATAGTTATCAGTCGCCTGCTGTTGATAGTTTTGAAGGACATGAACCGACGAACCTCTGTTCGAGGAATTGCTTATGACTCATCTGGCAGATCCTAGTTGTTGGCCAATTGCACCAGATGTGTGAGCGCATGTTTGTCTTTTCGGTTCCAGCTGGCGGTCAGAGTTATGGTTGCCTGAATGAAGGCGAGCAGGCTCGAAACAATTCTGTATCAATCCATTCCCCAGACTCTGTCGTCACCCCTCTGTGTTTACAAGTGTATGTCAATATAACCAGCAGGACTTAAAATGACCGTCATTGATGAGCACGATGGAAGTTGACTTACACTCCAGCTTCCCAGATCCAAACAAAGCGTTGGGCGTCGAAATACGTTTAGTGATGTCATTTATTTAAGCATTGGAGTCGGGACAATTGAATTGCTAGGCTAAAATGACTGACAGTAACTCTTTTCCTTCCACTATGATGTAGTAACACGTCTAAGGACTGACTTTAAAGGATCCAATACTTTCAAATTCGGAAACATTTTGCATCCTGAGTTCAGGTGCTACTTCATTCATTTTCAGCTTCAGTGGAATTACATTTAAGACAATAGGGTTTTAAAGGCCTTGGAGCGTCGCCTCTGGAGACAGTTTCTTAGATGTGGCATGATATCCTGGGATCTGCGAGTCCTACCAGCATCTTAATAGCATATATCTGCGCGCAAAGGCAGCAAAACATGCTGAAGTGCAGAAATGTTATGATTAAAGACGTCGAAAACATCAGAATTTCTTTGCCTGACTGGGAATCCTAGGACCCTGCAAAATAACTTTTAAAATTTTAGGTGTACTCTCAAGTTCGTATTCCGTCTCACAAATCTCAAATTCGTCTAGATCTAGGGAACCGCAAAACAGAGTCGTTTTTCGGAAGGTGCGAATTTGACCTGCAGGACTTGGTGGACAGTGGACATATAAATCTGCGTCACAAGGCTCTTCATGAAGCAGGGACACAAGAGAGCTTGGAGGGGGTCAATATAAACAAATCATCCTGGGCGCAAAGGTGATTGAATTTACTAAACCGTTGACCTAGCGAGGCATGCAGAAACAGTGAATATATAAGCAGGAGAAGTCCTGTAGTAAAGCTAATCAGTTACATCACCTCATTTTCTGTCTTCCATTCGGCAAAAATACTAAGTTCGAGTCGGAATTTACAGCCCCAGTAGGAAGGCAATAATTTATTCGAAATAATGCACCAGTGGCGAGTCCTAAAATAAACATTTATTCAAGCTGGTCATGCCAAGTATATTTACGTCTTAAAGCCCTCTGAGTCCACCCGTCCTCGTCTGCATATATAGATGAAGCGCTTTGTAAAATTGTTAAATTAACGCTCATGACATTAAGATTAAAATTAGTTGCTTAATTAGTCACGGCAAGCTGAAGCATGCTTTTTAAAGGTCTGAATAAAAAGTTGCCGCGTAATTTTCAGTCGATGCCGATCAGAAGCAGATTTAAAATGCATGGTGTAGGCAAAAGTTTTGTGAACCGAGCTTAAAAAGCCCTGCAGTGAATAATATGGGGTTTAGAATGTGAAATTTTGTCAGACTTTAAGGAAGGGATTGATAGTATTCATGCGATTATGTATTTTTCGCCTGCGTAAAAGATGAGGTTATACCAGTAACTTTGATGGCGGACCTTTCAAAATGCAACCATTCCAAAAAAATGGATTGGAGAAATCAACTGGCGTTGCTACTTGAGTTTAAAGTCTGCACGTTCACTTGCTCCAGTGGAACGTGATACCTTGGTCGTACAACGAGGAGCCTGGAAACGACAGTACAAGTACACAAACCGGCCTGGCTAGGCAGAGGTGAAAACAGGTTGTTTGCGAGTTCTATTCTCGCACATCTGGTCGATAGGAACCATCGCGTCAGTGCCAAAGAAGCCTTTCAGACTGTCTACCGGACACCAACAAACTTCCCCAAGGGCCTACGTCAGCGGGGGCTATCTAAAGCCGAGGCAGTGGCAATGCCGCTAACGAATCCAGTGTTATGTTGTCAAAAGACGTCGACACAGACGCTCTGTCTTCCCTGGGCAACACAGATGGTTTATTGCACGCTACCCCAACCCCCTGATGCCAGAGTTGTGTACTCCACGTATTCGACTGATCAACATCACTCACAGGCTGTGTCAGTTACTGGTCCTAATGACCATAACACGCCAAACGGGTGGCGTGGGAAAGATGAGTGGTAATAACCACTGAGACACTTATAGACCCATACAAACGTCTGATATTTTCCATTTATGTGTAACTGTGTCAGCCTGGTACTGAACTTCTGAAACATGTGTTTTTTACCTTGGCTAACCGTAGGAGACCATCGGCACACTGAGACAACTCGAATATTCCGATGACAGACCGGCATTAAAAGAGAGAGCCGGTGTGGTAGATAGAATGTTTCTCTACTAGAACTTGGTCCTTATGTTGCGGACTATTTGATAACGGAAATTCAAAACAGCCTCAAACCTAAGGAAATAAATTAAATAAAGCAATTATATTGGACTTTCTATCTAATGAATGCCTCAGCGAACACGCTGACGAATACGTATCCCTTCTCTCCAGCCATTTTTAAGGTGAACAGCTTACAAGTAGAAAGCCATCAAATACTCGTCTTCCGTCAGTCATTAACAAGCCTCCTCAACAAGAGAGGTTGCGGTGGAACAGAGGGCTTGCGAAACAACCAATGACAAGAATGATGGGGAGCTAGCTGAAAACTGCAAATAAGCGGAAATAAACGGAATCGAGATCTGAAGGGATGGGAAAGGTGTGGTTGAAATGATTCGTGCTTGCCTGCCTTGTAACCGTATGGTTACTTGATATGTGACCGAAAAAATAGAAAACAAGCGATGGGACATCCGTCAGACGATACAGACATTTCCAGTTAAGAACAATTTGGATCCTAGCATGATGCAGGTAACTCACGGGAATATGGACGTCTCCGGTACTACAGGTGGCCTCGAGCCAAGTTCCAGAGGTTCCCATGCTCGCATCCTTGTTCTAACGCTAAACCAAACAGTAACCCCCTAAACTTAATCCTAACTCGGGCACTGTCTACAATAAAACTATCCTTAACCCTGACCGCAACATCAAACCTAACCCTAACTTTATCTCGGCCTGAACTTCTGGGCACAACCACCTCCAATGTGGGGGTCACATTCCCATATCCAACAAATGAATTCTAGTAAGAAGCATGAATCCATCAGCTCCGAGGATGTTAGGTCGTTAGTCAATAGCTGAGATTTCAAATGATTTGCCTCCATTAAAGGACCACTAAAATCCTTTTTTAGCATTTAGTATCCAGGCACGCCTAATTCGTAGGAAATTAGATGAAATTTAAGGCAAACCAAAAACCTGACACGTGGAGGACAGAGTCAAATGCAGCTGGTACATGTGGAGGAGACAGGTGTTCCAGGGCTATATTCTAAGTTTTTTTAGTAATATCATAGCAGTTGGCTTCAATGCGGTTCACGCAGCCAGTTTTACAAATAAACTTTTAAATTAAAACGCCGTTTGTGCCTCTATTATTTCTTGCAGTTTCATTAAGTTGCCTGTTACGGCAAGACTAAAAGCACAGCAGGTGTCTGCTGGAGGTCAAAAATATGCCTTTCACGCGGTCGCAGGCCGTAGCATCGGGTTTCTGACAATTTGTGACTTAAAACTCCTGCTGGAGTATAAGACTCGTTAAATACAAAAGTGAGCCTAGCCGTAACGTGGTCGCTGGCAATTGAAACTACACGCGCTTTGCTGAAAATGTACGAGTAATCCAGACCTCCCCCTGTAATCAAACTTGTTTTGCCTTTACCTTATTTATATTGAACGATTCAGCCCTCCTTTAATAATGCCTTTCCTTAGGTCCTTAAGTTCCTTAGGTTCCGTTTTCGATTCGTCACAGAATTTGCTAAACATGAAGGTCGGGTTGGAAGCCTAATATATATTTTCCATTTTCTCCCCAAATAATCTCCTCTTCCTTCCAAACTTTCCGTGTCCTCCAACTCATTCTGTTATTCCTTTTTCGCCTCGTGGACTTTAGCACAAGTGGAGAAAACGACAAAACGATGTTTGACTGAATCTTGGATACTGCCATGTGGTTTCGTTTAACCATGCCATGATTTAACTGTCAATTCTTAATCCTTCTTCTGATATATGGGAAGCTTGACAGTGCAACCGGAGCCAGACTCCCTCC
>CACRXP010000023.1:124370-155742 GCA_902702965.1 Spirometra erinaceieuropaei
CAATAGCGAGCTCGGGTGAAGATCGGAACATCCGTCCGACTTAATGCATATGGTCTAAATTTTAAAATACACAGTCAGTTTGGTATTTTACCATGGTTACCCTTCAGAATTTCGCCTGAAAATTAATAATTCTTTTTTTTCAAGAAAGACGTCCATAGTTTACCTAAATCCTCAGAAAAAACTAGTACAACAGGCAAGTTGCTTGTGTATGGTTTTGGTTAAAGTTGCTTGTATTTGTTCAGGTGATTATTAATGGCAAAAACACGCTACTTAAGCAGAGATATCTTGTGTGTATGAGTTGCGCAGCCGGCCTGAAGGATGCTCGATCGGTCTGTCTTCAAACAGTTTAGGGATCATCTCCACACCCACGTCGTGGCCATGCCTAACTCATAGTGACAAATAAAACAAAATATCCATACCAGTATTCGCATATTTGTCGGTAACGACTTTAGGCTATCGGTGGGCAATCATCAGACGATCGCCTATTCGAAATCCAGAACCTGCCCTTCTATACGTGTTTCGGCATGGCTGTGCTTTCTTTTCTACACTAACAATAGCCCCTCGAAGTTCACTCCCGCACGGCAGCTAAATATCACATAGGGTGAAATGCGGCATTTGAATTGAATAATACCACTTAGCATCAGTGTTTGAGCAATAAAACTTCACAAACAAGCGGTTACACAGCTCATTTTGAGATTTATGGTAAACTTTCCGCGCGTTTTTCAAATTTGCACTTCCCTAGACAAAATAAATATTCCCAGATTCAGATTTACAGATTTTTGCACATTATGTGCATGCAAAACGCGTTCTGATATCTCACACAAGAGCGTTGTGGGGAGTTTCCTCCCCGAACACGAACATGTCTCCCTCAACGCTTAACTGCCTTTATTTCCGTTCCGGCTACCACGTCATATCAGTCCAAAGAAAATACTGGTTGCTCATTCCGTTTGTTGCACTGGAATAGGGAATATGACTGTTGTATTAAACTTATTCGGCGCGGTAGTTATATGAGTGAAAGTCATTCAAAGCCATAGATAGTCGGAGAAAGCGTAGAGGTGCTCACAATCTGATCAATAATGCATGGTTTCATTGAGCCCATCGTAAACTAAAATGGCCACAGGAATATTAGACGCGCAGTGGTTTGAAATGCGGCGATAGACTTATAGCAGGACAGACTGCCTATTCGAATTGTTTTGAAAAGTTGTGACCGGCTTTCAATGATATTGGGCATTACATGCCTAATACTAAGTGTTCTGGTCGAAACACAGCTTTTATCCCATAATCCTTTCGCAATTAATCCTCGTATCAGAAGTATTCTCGCAGAGCGGATCTTCTGTTACCTAACAGAGGAAATTCGGAGTCGTTACTTGCTGAGAGCTCACCTGAGGATTGGAGGAACAGTGCGAACAAGTCCGGTGGAGGTGGTTGAGAGAGGTGCCTAACCCCTGACCAGAGGGCTCTCCACCAGTTATTCTCCAAGTGGAATGCGCATGTCGGGCAGGTTGTTGATGCCGATGCTCCTGCCAGGACTCATCCAGGGCGTCTGTGGAGCGACTACGGCTTGCCAGGCCACTGCCCGACGAGCCGTTCGGAGTCGCACCTCTCCTTCGACCTGCTCGAAAGGATATCCGACTAAAAGGGAACCACCAACGATTGTTAGCAGGCGGCCTGTCGAGCGACTTCTCATCGGGCGAATGGAGGAAATCTTGTTGTTTGCTCCCACTGCTGCTACTGGCACTAGCAGCACCTGCGGCACCAATTCGATTGCCATCGTTTGCAAGGATGGTGGACTTCGAAAATGAATGCAAGAGGTTCAGGAGAGTTGGAGATGAATGGCACGGCAGTCCGTCTGCTGAATAGTTCCCGTTTGAACAGCGTTCTCCAAACCCTTTCAGGTCACGCAGAACCCGCCTCTCCTGCAAGTCGGCACTTGGTATGAGTCTCGCCGGGGAGTCGGGGTCCGCTGTTTGTTTTCGCGCCTACGCTTTTACGATAGTAAAAAAGAAGAGTGGTTAGACTTTGGGAATTTTCAGATCCATGATCTTAGACTAGGGAAGAAATGCCTGTCTCGCAAGCGTCTTTACATCGCATATAAACGTAGGCATTTCAGGTGATAAGCTTCTGCTGTGTCGGGAATCAGGAAGAATCAAGAAACTAATACAAAGCTGACCAGACGTTAACTTGATTTTAGCAGATGCCGTCTCTGGCCTAGTCTTCGAAAGCGATGTACGAAAGATAGCATTCATCAGTTATCCACTAGACAAGCGTTGTCATGCTCGAGGGGACTTCTGCGACAAACAGGAAACGAGTTAGTAATTTACCTATTAGTTGTAAATCAAATGAAACAGTAATTTCGAATTCCGGTCAATGCATGTTTTACGATTGCAAAATATTCGTCCGTAAAATTCTTTCTAGCCGCTTTCGATTACAAGCATCCAACGTATGTAGTTGGTATAGCTCCATGGACTCATGGGGCTCTTTTCAACCATGACTTTGACTGATTCAACAAAAATAAGCCAAACAACCTAATCAATCTTGTCCGGTCTGAAGAAGATATAGATTACTACTTCAGATTATACTCTAAGATGTATATGTCTATTGAAGCGTTGCTTCCCCCGAAAAAAATCTGAACAAAGAAACGAGACTGATTACGTGAGAAAGGTGGAGATGATTTTGAATGACTCCAGAAAATTTTTCTCCGAAACCCAAGGGAAGAAAGAAAAAAAGCCCCGGAAGATCTTATCGGGAAAAAGGGAAAATTGCTACTCGAAAATAGACGAGAAAATGGCTGCATGTGTTAGGCCTGTGGGTTCGCATATCCCCAGACCAAAACTGCACAAGCCAGGGGTACCGTTACGACCAATTTTATCAATTAGGAATTAACCGCATCATAAGCTCGCCCAGCGGTTAGTCCAAAAAATCGAACCAATCAGGCGCCACCTAGCTGCCTACACTATCAAGGATACTTTCTCGTTCGTAGACTAGCTGAAGAATCAAAATTTACTGAATAAACACATGATCTCGCTTGACTTGCAGAGCCCCTTTTCAAACAGGCCACTGGATGAAACCATTGACGTAATTTGTGAGCATGCGGCTGAAACATGTCCCGCTCCTCCTTAACTGCGGGAACTACAACAGATATGCACGAAGAATGTGCAATTCTTGTTCGACGGACAGCTGTATAAACAGAGCGACGGTGTTACTATGGGCAGTCCATTGTTGCCAGTCCTAGCAGACTTTTTAATGTCAAATGTCGAAAGAAAGTTAGCTCAAAGCTTCTCGCATTCTATAGGCGATATGTGAATGGCATTTTCGCCATAGTCAAAAATCCCAGGGACGGAGTGTTACTACTTAAGTCCATGAGCAAAGCACATGCAAAGATCAAATTTACGATCCAGCATGATAAAAACGACACTGCATTTCTTCGAAGTTCTTCTATGTAGGCGAGCAGATGTTTCTATTCAGAGATCCATCTATCGAAAATGCACTTGAAAAGGACAGTAGAGGTTCGGCATCAGCTTCCTTCCGATTCCGACAAAACGAAAATTGGTTTTATGTTTTTTTCCATAGAGCCACTAGGACCTGTTCTCCAGATACGATCGACGAGGTATTCAGTTTCCTAAAGAGCATTTTACCTGAAAACGGGTATCCGGAGGAGTTCATTGATAAGTATCACCATCCCAGACAAGGAAATCCTGTGGAAATATCCATGCCGAAAAAGCCGGTGAGCATCTACCTCCCTTGCGAAGGTGATACTGTGTCAAATGTGGTTAACGACGCTTCGGTGCACAATCGAAAGGACGTATGCCGCCGCTAAATTGTTGTTCATGGGCACCAGAACGGCCATCCCAGTTAGACCAGCTAAAGACATTTTGCCTGTGCGCGCCACATCAAACTGTATTAATGAGTTTGCATGTAGTTGCGGATGCAAATACACTGGGCGCACGTAAAGGCTTTTGGCAGTTCGGTCAGCTGAACACATGCCGAAGTGGCCGTTAAGGGCGGAAAATAAGGTACCCAGGAGTTCAATTACGAAACACATAGTAGACACGGGCCATACGGTGGACCCAATGACTGCATCTAAGGTCCTACTTCGAGCGACGACTGGGCGTTCCCTGCGCTTTGCTGGGGCCGCTGTAATACGGAGAAGGAAAGCGGAACTCTGTAAGAAGCCGGATCACTTGATCAACCTCGCACTGCCATTGTAGGGATTGACAATGACTTAACCCCATTCCCACAGCCATTCACTCATTGCTCTCTTCCAGCATGACTGACTGATGTCCCGAGTGTTGAATTTTAATAGCGCCTGACAGGTTTTCATCGCAATGTAAGCTCGCTTGCTTAAATAACTTCCATCCCCCTTCCACCTCGCCATGTGCACCAGTATATCAGAATAACAATATATGTTTTATCTACCTATCATGTTTCACCCTTCTAGGCCGATCTCTGATTGAACGGTTTACCTTATAAATACGCAATAGCCGTGTGCGGTTGAATAAGAGGTCAGGAAATTGTATGATATCAATAAATTCTGCACGTTTCGTCCCTTTTCCTGGTTCAAGTATATGTCAATGTTCTCACTACAGCGCTCTCAGCAGTTAAAAAAGCCATTCAAATAAGCTACTTTAGAGACACTGGCATTCCAACAAATGGAAAATTAGAGAAGCAAGTCGCGACCACCCACACATGTTGAAAGCGTTACGTCAACAGTACAAGCATGCTTAGGAAAGTTAGGATGCCGAAGAATAATAAACCAGTCAAAGAAAAAGATAGAAACTTCTTCGTCTTTCATAGTTGTCGAGTGGCAGTCTTTTGATACGAAATTTCACTTCACTTTAGCAAAAAGAAAGGCCCACTCACAAACTACTTGAAGATAAACATATCTGTTTCGCAGTTGCGAATGTAAGCATGGCAGTATTCAGAAGACCAGTTAGAGATCATACGTTTTCTTTCGATTTTTCTAATCAGTGGCATGTTTTTACTTCTACCCCGTTCCCATCTAGATGTCCTGGCCTAACGAGAGTTTGTCGACGTTAAACGTATGCCCGCCAAATGGTCTTCTGTAAGCATACCTGTGTCTATGTGAGTTAACCACGACCCAAATCAGAAAGGTGACAGGACAAATGACAAGTGTTCTCAAATAGATTTTATAAAGATTGCGCTGTGACGGCTTATTAAATCTCTGGGCGTATGTAGTCAGTGCAAGAATTCAAATTCAGTAGCAGAGAGCAATTGCGGAAAAGATTGAGTTCGAGGCCTGGGAAGGACGGTGTGCGCGAAAAAGCCCGTTGACGTTCGTCGCATTAACTAGCCCTGGGCTCAGATAATATTTATTAAAGGGGCCTTTAGCTAAAAAACCGAACTTCAGCCGTATTATTCTGTCCATAAAACAAATATTACAGTACCCTTATACATGCCGAATTAGGATCCGCAGCAATACAAATGTGCAACATGGCATGTGGCTTTTTTGGAGCTTGCTAATCTTTATTTTGTCCGCACTCGTATTTAAACTGCTAGACGTCAATGTGCCTATTAAGCAAAATAAATATTTGAACCGTACGTCCAAGTAAAAAGGGATTACGATTTAAATCAAGTATTTTGACTAAACACAATAAACTAATCAGTTGAGTGAATTATTTAACAATAAAAAATATAGTAAACTGTAGAACTGAGCAGCAGGCGGGAGTAATTAAATCAGGAGGAATATTAATTGTCGTTTGCTTGTTTAGGTTATCATACACTAATGCATAATGCTCAGTATGGCTTCCGGCTCTGTACTTCTCTTAAAATGTCAGATATTAATACATCGCATGCACCTAGGTATTTGCGGCACACCAGAACAATATTATGCACTGCTTCAATTAGCTAAGCTGCTGGCATTTGTCGTTAGAGATGAAAAAGTAGATACCAGACAGACCTGGCAGCTAACATATGACAGTTCTACAATCTATTATCTGCAGTGCGGCATAAATGCTTAAATCAATCAATAAATCATCTCACTATCGAGGCGTTTGCGTTTCAAGTAAATTTACTGAGCGTGGAATGAAAAGAAAGATGGAGCATTATGCAGTGATATCCAAAATTCTTCCAAACATTTGCCACTTGCAGATGATATTTAACAATGTGGTTTGGCATTTACAAATGTTTTCTAGCCTCATGTAGGCAGCCGCTGATATTAGACCAAACTAAAGGCTGAAGGAAGCCAGCCCATCAAAATGAAAGGAAGAGCGGAATACCGAATGCATTAAGTAAAAATAAAGCCGCTAGTATAAGGGCGAGTTGTTAATTCAGATAGGCTATACTACAAGTAGAAGAAACGATAAATATCTTAATAGAAACTTTATGTCTTTATTGCTAAAAACTCAGTCGCTTAGCAGTTATCCAATGAAGGAGGACTGACTATATATTATGGTCAGTTCCACATAGAAAACGAGACGTAATCCACAGAGGGCTTGAATACCATGTAGAATTTAGTCATACTCTCACAGAAAACGTCCCTTTTAATGGAAAACTTAGAAGGGGTAATTCACAAATACAGAAACAAGATAGTATTTTTGTAGTCAGGATATGCTTTCTTTATTTTATTATTGTTAATCGGGAGCAAGTAGATGTACGAAAAAGCTACGGCTAAGATAATGGCTGAATAAAGGTGAAACGTCCGTACGAAAATTCACTAATCGAGTAGGTAAGTAATGCGACTATAAAAGCCAGTGCCATTTACTTCTTATGAAAGTTCCACGCAATGTTACCTGCGCATGAATGGAAGAGATCATGTCCCCCTTCGGCTAAGATATTTTTTCTTTCTAAAATCCTCTCTAAAAGTTCTCAACAGTGCCCAGTTTTTATTTAGAACACTAGAAGATCAACTGAATGGCCGGAAAGCATATTTTAATCAAGAAGAACGATGCACAGAGCGAGTGTTTGACGAGCGGTACTACAATGTAAAAGCGGTCTGCAGGAAGCAGACAAAAAAGAGATCTACATACCAGAAGTTAAGTCTTTCAGCTATTGCTTGATATAACAAACAAGGAGCAAAATATTAAACGTCGATCAGTGTATTGGTAAGAAGCGTCAATACGGGAGACGGAACTGAGGCTGCATGCGTCTATAACCTGAAAGAAGATATGTTCCGCTTGACTTGAAATCCTGTACAACTGCCTGCAGTTAAAAAGTAAGATCGTAGTTTAAAACAATTTTTTGTGACTGACTGCTTTTGTCAAATAAATTGCCGATATGGCCCACGATAATACTGTCGTTGTGCACATATCGATATGCATTACTTCTGTATTTGCAGATGACATTATGCCTGCTCTAGCATCAGTGGACGATTGTTTTAAATATAAAGACACGTGGCTAGTGAAAGATGCTTAATTTATCGTATTATGCTGCAAAATTAAGACGCTAAAGCCCACTTGATTACATAATCGCAGTTTTATTGGCAAGAGGTTGTTCGTAATCTGCAGCCCCCCTGCAACAACAGATGGTGGTCTGTCAGCGTACAAGAGAATGCCGTACAACTTGGGGCATGGAAAAACAAACGTCCTGTTTGCGTAAAACTAAGGAAATGAAGACGATAAAATAGTTTCATCGGCCCATAGTATCTTGTAGTGACATTACAGTAAGGCATATTTTGGATTCAGATCGATTACCTGCCACCAAGTGAAGTCAGAGCAGTCCACCAATTCCAGAATATCACCCATCTCAAAAGCTTGTCCAATACCGCTAAGAGGAAGCTCGTCGTCCTCTAGGGGGTTGTAGTCGAACATAGCCCGAACAAACATCTACAAGAAACGATGAAGGATCTTCTCATTATGTGTACGGCCCAATCAGAATAGTAGGGTTCCGCAATACGGGGACACACGACACAGTTATATGTAATTTACTTGTGGTCGCTTAAGAAGTTGCAACAGAACATGTCAGATTTAACCAATCATGAGAGCTATTGTGGGAAAAAGTCAAATGCCACTTTTAAATTAGAAGACCACAGACACGAATATACCCAAAATATTGATGAACTCATGGGCTTATTTAAAATCTCATCAAATTCTTCTACCTTTGGACCGACTTAATTGATCGCATATCAACCGCAGTCTATGCATATCTGTAAGCAGATCAAAATTTCCACTAGGTCAGAAAACTACAACGACACTCCCTGGTCAAAGGGGGGTTTGAGTGAACAAAAGAACGAAGAGTGTTAGTATAGATCACTCATCACGGAGGTCTGGATTTGTAAGAAAATCGACTGTTACGCATTCAACACTAGCAAACGTTCCCTTTACCTGAATGGATTTTTACCGATTTCAGAAAACTTCGAACTGTGCAAAAAATGCCTTAAAGGCGTTGTAGAATTATGAGCTTAGTGGTTGATTCACAATCTGATGCAGTAAGTGTGTATTAGTTGTGCCGATGGTGCGGTTATAAATAAAACGAGCTGGATTGAATATTACTTTTTATAAGTGTTTCACACTAAAATGCGTACCTGGCATGGTGGTTTTGCTGCTTTTTTTGATGGACAAATCTTGAAAACAATTTTCCCTTCGGAAGCTAGCTGAAAAAAAACCAATAAGTTCTAAATGTTTGTTTGGAACATAAAATACTGGAGAAAAAACGCAGTAAAATATAAAGGCAGTGACACCGATGTTGCATTTGTGTGTGAAAGGACTAAAAGATAGGCCATTAGTTCCAATCTTTGTCATCTGGACTTCTTAATACTGTGACTGAAGTACGGTCAGCAAATAAGGAGGCCCATATCATATAACTGTGTTTAACAATGGAAGCATGTGCGTGCGGGAAATGTCTTCTCATTCTACTGTGTGTTGTCGTGGCGTCTCTGATGCTGATAGCAAACGTCTTGACATTTGTTCAGTTCTGAGCTCTGGTGCGTTCCACCAAACTCAACGAGCTACTGGGATATGAATTAAAATTTTACTCCCGGGCGCTAATTTGAGCAATTAAACGCAAACAGATTCTAGAAGCGTTAGGAACGGACGCATGTGCTATATGACATTTGCCTAAGTTCATATATGAAGCAGCTAAATGTATCCACCTACTCGTTAATCACTTTTTCAGATTGGGGTAATCTCTGAAAATTAGCGGACAAATTGAGCAAAAAGTAAAATGGAGAAAGTAACTGGGACGTACACAGAAGTTATTCAACTTTGTCTGCTCAAATATGCAGAAATAGTAAGTACTCCAGTATGCGGCAATATATTACCAAATTAAAATAAACCGTAAACTGAAAAATGTATACCAAATAGCGCTGTATGTTTTCAGTGGATACGCCCTCCAGAGAATGTCCGTCGATCTCAATAATTTCATCGTGCACATGAAAAGCATCTGCATGAAAATGGAGCCGAGGTAAGGTTTAATATTGTAAAGGTAAAAATTCGAGCTCATTTACCCCAACTAGCCAATCGAATTCAAAACTGGATGAAGTAATGGATAAAGTGCGATAACAGTTTGCAATTTTAAACACACCGTTAAGAAACGCAGGCCGGGCGGTTGGAAGGGGACAGATCAACCTATTTGACAGTTTAATGTACATACCTTGCGCCAGGAGGCACGAGACAGGTCAATGGCGTACTGACGGTCGGTAATGACCGCGAAATAGCAGTCTGCATGCTGTATACTATACATCAATGAGGTACCTCTCACGCAAGTGAAAAGTGAGATCATCAGCTCCTCCATGTGAACCGTTTGCCTTACGTAAGATCCCAGTAGTCGAGCCTCTTCGTGTGGTATCTGGGTGTGTCGTGTGGCGCACATAGACGGACTGTTTTTAACTCTGTCAGCCACCACCCCAATGTTAACATCAGTTGTTTGTCCTGCTTAGACAGCCGAATGGTGTATGGGAAAGAGAGACGTGACGTCAAATCAACTGATTTTCTTCCCTACAAGCAATCTGACGCGATTGGAATTATCATGGCGCGCTTGAGGCCGTGGCTTGAAATAGTGTCAACTGACAATTCAAGTCAGACCTCTCAGTCAGGCAACTTGTGTTTGTGGGAATTGGCTAATTCGTGTACAGCGAGTCAGACCGCACGGACCTCTTTTTCCTGTAACATTCATGGCATTCACACTCATTGAAGGTCCGAGCTGTCCCCCATTTTAGGTGCGAAATTCTCGTCGTCTGTGTGATGACCCGTAATGTGGCAGTATGCCTAGGTGCGGCCGCACATCGCGCCAGCCATCTGCACCGTCTCCCGCCTCCAGCCTTTCTGATTATGCCATGCCACCGGGCTCAGGTTGGAGAGAAGGAGAGAGTGCGATAGATGAAGCGCTTTTCTACCGTTGTTATAAACTAACTCACGCGCAAGTCGTCATTTCTGCGTCAACCCTGCCATGGGGCAAACTTTGGACATTGTCGGAATCGACGCTCGAAATGTCGACCTTAACGGACTTTCTATGAAATTTAGGCCCACAGTCGTTCAGTGACAAACGAATTTCCTGGCGTAGAGAGTGCTGACACATTTTCTATATTTATGTACTCAGGTCAAATATGAGTATTTGACTTAGCCTATTAAAATTGCCATAGATGCTGTCCGGACTCCGACAAAAGCAACAGTTTGTGAACTGAAGAGGCAAATATCCCAAGGACCGACCTTATCACGCGCTAAACTATTCTGCCATTTGGTGCCTCTCGTCAGACTTTGATGAATCAAGCATGCTGAAAATGTCTTGGATATTTGAGGCGTAGTCGAAAACGACACTATTTCCCACCACGGAATTACACTTACTCTCTACCAAAATTCTCTCATCTCGAGGCTTTTACAATGCCTGTGTGCGCGGACCATCTGAAAATTAAACACTTTCTAATCTTGTAGCAGCCGCTCCAGTTCCCCTTTTCTCCGGCTCCATTTTGTGGTCGATGACCGCGACGATCGTTGCCAGGCCGTTGACACACGACCACCCCCGCCCGCTAGAACTGGGACCCATTCTGTCCAGCTGCAGTTACTCCCGGCTGCACTCACAAACTATCATCACCTCACGCACGTCGGACGACGTGGCTTAATACCCGTGAGCCCCTGTGATTGTGCGTCCCCCTAATCCGCCCAATCTCATGACCAGCACTCAGCCAGTCACCCCCACCTACTGACACAGGCATTCACCTCCGCGTGAACTACACACCGCGACTGACGTTCTCCGTGAATGGACGCTTGTCTCTGTTGCAAGCAAACAGCCAACTTACGGCAACCTGCCCTGTGTACAGAATAAACTAGTCCTTACAGTTCCCTGACTTCTGACAATAGACGAAACAAACTTATTGCGCGTGGTTTAAGTCGATCACTCTTCCTTGATCGCCGCAATCCAACCATATGCCTCGTTTCGGAAGTTTCTTACAGAAAATCACTTGGATTTTCCAAATAATCTCCCTAGAAGTGATGGTTGCATGTATGCATTGTGTCATGTGAATACATGACACTTCAAAAGGAACTCGAGTGGTGTGAATCGCATCGACACGGATGCTTTCTCACTTTGCAGTGTCCTAGCTAGACAAACGTAGGATATCGCAAAAACTTGTCGCTCTTCCATCAGGACGGCAGCTGCTGCTCCTGACCACTTCCAACGACACAAGAAGAAAACAGCCTAAGACATCGGTCAGCTTGCGATTCGCTGTTATGAAACCCGGTCAGCCGCCGAAATGAACTGATTAATGGAAGGCACAGTTAAAACCCTTATTTTAAGGTTATATTAAATCGTTAATAAATGCCTTCTCCTGTGGGCCGTGTGCACTGCCCAATGTTTTCGTTTGAAAGTTTAATGGGAAACCTCAGGTTGCGCGGTACTCTGCTATTGGATGAAAATAACGTAAATGCGTCCGAAACGACTTCGGTGTCACTGCCGACGGTATTCATCAGTCATACGTTTAGCATCCGCATTATGGAAGCGCCAAGCAGATAGTACTAGATAAGCTCCAAATATTGGCAAACAACACGATGAAAAATTACAGAGAAGCAATTTGCTGGTAAGAGACGCCAAGACAGTCTCCACAAAACCCTTAAAAAATATGTATATCGTCTTCGAGTTATGCTGCAGGAATAGGTTTAAAGTTGCATATGCGTTAGTTCAGCTTGCTATGGTTAAAAGTACACCTTGTGCTATTATTTTTGGCGTCAGTGGAACGAGTTTTAGGCATAACGTAACACAGCCTTTTTTCCGCGCAGGTTATCTAAACTCTTCTATTCTAAGCGTATCACAATTTTCTTCTAAATAGCATTTTGAACACATACGAGGTAAGCATTAAAAAGTTCTAGCTGTTTGTGCAAATGACTTTTAAATGCCTGTTGACATGCTGAAAGACACTGCGCCAGTTACTTCTCCACTTACCTGTTTTGTGTATGAGCCCTCCGTACATTATACGACCGACAATACAGCGACCGCTTGAGCTCAAACGCAATGCTATACCCTGGGAAATAGAAAAAGAATGCGGTGTACACACGTCGCACATGAGACTGTATTTTTTAAACCTTTTCAGCTCATAGCCTCTGACTGTGTTAAGTAATTTAAATAGTGAGTAAACATGAAGAGATTTTAATTACATTATTCTTTAGCGTTCGGTCAATACTGACATTGACGGAAAATGGCTACTTACCAATGTTCTCCTTAAATTTTATAACTGGCACTCATCGGACGTTTTCGAAATACCCACATAGAAACAGTTAACACAAGTGTCGAATTTCGCAATGTATGACGTTCTGGCGGGGATTAAAGTTCTACTAGCGTAATGTGGGTTGCAATATTGCTCCAAAACTATTACTTCTGCAAACATAACATGATATCTCAATTAAAACATGTACCCCGGTTGTAATTCTGGATCGTAAACCGTTAGTCTACTTAGTTATGCCAAACACAATTTAAGGTTCCGAGATCTACCGAAAAATTCTGCCACTGTCATATGCTAGGATAACATCAATCTCGTTAGGTGCGTATTTTAATTATGATACTTTGGTTAACAAACAAAAATAAACAAAGCAGGAAGGCCTTCCTGTAAAACGCTTGTGACTTTGGTATTCTCAAAAACAGAATTAAAAAGACACCTAGAGATTGGGAGCCGAAGACGTATATTTGGTATTCAGAAAATGTGATCCTGTTCAATCACAAATCACTGCCTAGTGTGATTGTGACGCTCAATAATTGTAACATCGGCTAAGCTTTATCTGGTGCCTTGCGTGTTTCAATGTTTACTAGCACGCCACATCAGAATCTGCCAAGTTATATTTTTCGCTTGCCGAATTATGGATGAAACATTCGCCGGAAAGTCGGAGTTAAGAGTTTATTAACCATAAAGGAAATTGTTGACCTCACGTTGGATAATTTAAAACTAAGAAATAAGTTAACGTGATAACTTAATATGCTTTAATATATGTCGGCTCAGCGAACGGAAGTCGGCCACTAGTGAACGTCAGTTACAGGTCCCAACGGATGTCATATAATAAACGATCAAAATAATAGAGGCTAGTGGGCTAGATTTGCTCCATGTCCTTATCTAACAGCAGAAAACGCTATGGTTCAAAAAAGTGAAACAAGTACATTTATCCAAATCGACTCTGAGTACAATAAGGTGCACCACTGAAGGCGGGTCGTTCTTTGGTGTAAGTCTAGCTAAGAAACACTGCTTAATGACAAAAATCAAAGTTTTTATGACTAATGAACGTCAATGACCATATTCATATGTCAGGTCTCAGTTACAACAGCCCAGGCATAATTCGGTCAGTTTGATCTCAGGTTGTTGCTTGCTTCTTAGTCAAATATAAAAATATACTGTATTCCGAATGACAGAGAATACGCGCGGCCCAGGTAATTGTATAGAAGAAGACGGAAAGGCGATCGCTGGGACCAGTGGTTTATTTGTCCGACGTTTCGAACTCTCACGCGAGCCCATCGTCAAGGAATACAAATACTGTACAACTCATTGCATATTTAGCTCATCTCTGCCGGGAATGACCTCCAGCTGCGCTGCTGATTTGTTCACGCAGTGCTTGATAAGCGATTGGCAGATCGATATGTCTATTGATCGTGTCCTTAGTTGAGTGCCACGCTTCCTGCAGCAGGCGAGCAACTCGGTTGTCTGACTGCCCCAGTATTCTCACGCTCTCGAAGTCAAAGGCGTGCCCTGGCGAGGAGGCGTGGGCGGCTACCAAGGAGAGTTTGTCGTTCCGTCTCACTGTACTGTACTGTACTGTATTTATACCTGTCATCGGTTTGTATGCAGCAGTTATTTGCTTCTTAGCCTGCATGAACATCGAATTTGCAGAGAAATCACTTAGTTCTGGAGATTTCCGATTTATCACAAACCTATTCGCCTTATGTTGAATTCAATGCCAACATTCAGTCACATCATCCTGCGTGCATTAAGAGGGGTAATGTAAGGTGATATATAGCGTGTTCCGTAATATTTGGCATTTAAAAGTCACAAGAATATGGGAAAAACAAATAAACTCGTGCAGAATAACCTATTGGCATAATGCGAATATCAGTCAGTTCTGGGCACATACGAGCTTAAGCACGCTATTTCTAATACAGAACACCCGCTGCAAATTAGCAGTACCCGTGCTTCGGTATGAATGACTTCCGATTCCGTCTAACGTCTGCATCACTCACGTACGGAATAATTTTAGGGTTAAATAAGGTATGGCACAACCGGTGAAATTAAAACCAAGAGACTATACGACCCAACGTTTTATTTAAAGCAAAGAAACGCGGCCAATTCAGGAGCCGATTCAAACAGACAAATTTAACTGCGGGGTTGGTGCATGTTCACAAGACGTTGTCTGTAATAAATTAAAGAATATCCTAGATTGCCTACGGACCACCATCGGCAAATGGTCTCTGTGGACATAACTGTAGATTTGACTGTCATCTTTAAATACAGATTTGTGTGGCGTTAAATGTCAGACTTCAAATTATGTCTTAATCTTCGATATATTTCACACGTTCTTATTAGGCCCCCCTTTATCTCTATTAAATCTAGGCAGAATGGCATTACCAACGAAGACAAGGGAGACTGGAATGGCCATTTCTGGCTTATTAGTCGTCGTCAATCATCCATACCCAACCCACACTTCGGGGCTGAGTATGGCTGGCTGACGACGGCTAATAAGCCAGAAATGGCCATTCTAGTCTCCCTTGTCTTTGTCGATAATGCCATTCTGCCTATATCATGCGCCGCTGTGCGGCTGCTGTTTGTGCACGAGAGAGAGCCCGTAAGGCACAACGGAACGAGTGAGTTCCGTAAGGACGATCGGTGAGCGTCCCTTACCATTCTACTAAATCTTTCAATAAATGAAAAGAAAAAAGAATAAAAAGTTTTAGTTTTTCCTGTGTTTTGAAAAGAAAAGGCAAAACGAATGACCTTCTGAAGTTTTTAAATTTATGATTTCGTTTAGTATTTCAGATTGTCATCCGCTTGCATCCTCTCACAAAAAATAACTTTTAATTTTTTAAAGATATGCTTCCTAATGTTTCAATACGAAGGTTTCGCTATTTTTTCATGTTGACCTTACGTTTATCTGTTTTTATTATGAGAGATGAAAACCTAAGGATGCAGAGGCAATGAGACCGAAAAGGTAGCTTTAACACCTTTGGCTCATGTCGCTTCATATAATTTAATCATTGTTACCTTAAAATAAAAATCTTTTCAATTGTGTTAAAGTGCATTCTATTCCTTTATTATTACATAATTTACTGTAAGCTAATATGAAGCTGAAAGGCGCATTATGCACAGAGATGTACGGGTAACTGCCTAAAGGCCTTCGAATTTTAATGAAAAGAGCAGTTTGCAGTGAGGGTCCTTATTCCTCGCAGTGGGAATTGCAGTCCCCATAATCGTATCGTAATCCATGTGGTCGTGTAGAATAGCAGCTACATCTGTGAAATACATTTTTTACAGCCTTCATGGTATAATATAAATAATCAATTTTTCAGAGTCAAAGTTTTATGACATCCATTCCTTTGTAGCCTAGTATGTTTGACCATGCAGCAGAACATAAGTAATAGAGGTTAACATTATTTTCTAGAATGAGGTTAATTCTGATCTGTTAACTGAAATTCTGCCCGTCAGATGCGATGATGTTCACTGTGTGACCCCAACAGGACGGCAGGGACAGAGACCTGAACGTATATTAGCTTTTAGTAAGAGCAGACTTGCGCGGCATCTACAGCACTCTCTTCTCATCGCTCATCTGGGCCCGCTGTCCAGAAATAGCTAGGAGGAGGAGGAGGGACGGGATCGGGCACAAGTGACCGCGCGACGAATGCCCACACGAAAGCCTGCCACCAAACTCCCTATGTGTGGCATTTGCCGTGGGTTCGCATCCCCAATAACGCCTGTCGTGCCCGGATATGGCTCCCGTGGCGGTTCAGCGCATCTACCATATGGCGTATTTAGAGGAACCATTAGTCCGCAGATAACAAACTAACAACGATTATCTGTTTACTAGCGACACTATGGACGGCCTAGGAAGCGGGGATCTGCTAGCCAGAAAAAAGGTTTTACGTCAAACTATCAACTTTATGCTGTATTCCCGTACACGCAATGAGAAAACATCAAAAATCTTTGACTCACAAATGCAAAAGCGGGTTCACACGCTGGCATTCCCTTCATATCATGAAGTTTCTGGTGAATGATTTGATTGCGGTTGAACAAAGTCATTTAGAAAAATTAGACCCTCAAACTTTCGTTATCACAGAATATGACATCACTTTTATTCCAAACGGAAAGTGCATCTGCTGGTCCGGCCCTGTCACCATTTAATGTCTTGAAAAATAGTGTAAACGTGTAGTAGATCCCTTCAGGAATTTTTGAAAAGCTTTTGATCATTGAAACGGTAAACAGGCAGATATAATTTTTGCGTCTGGCCCTTTCGAAGTTTTAATTTGTTTTAGTTGATGTAGTTGGTTTGATACAGGCCCGTTAAACAAACAAACAAGAAAAACAGACAAGAATTTCCTCAACACAACTATTCTACATTTGACCGAACTGGCGTCAGAAAATAAACCTTCCGGATACTCAAAGGCACAACAAACAGGTACAATTCCTTAGCCGAGCAGAGATGAATCAGCATAAACCAAAGCAAATAGTCGGATACCGGTGTCACTAGCTCGTGGCTTTCGAGAATTACTTTCCCAGTAATAGACGTATTCCCTATCTATCGCCATAATTTGGCCGACGCCCTTGTGAAAAAGTCATATTTCATAATAAGAAGAACTATAGCTAGTGTTTAGCAAAATAAGGGTCCGTGAAAGTTTCAGCCGATAATTTTTTCCGGTCCAACCGACTTTTATCGATGTATTCCGTACCGAGAATGTCAAGCCTGCATAAAATGTTCTCGTTGTAGATACCCGCGTAAGTAAAAAGCTCGCACAAAGTATTGACGGGAAAACAAGCAATATATCTGGCTGCTATTTCCACTTTCAGGTCAAATTTGTATCATACGTTGTAGGGCATGCGAAAAATAAATTTAACGAAGTCGTTTGCCCTGAAGAGGATGCAGTTCTTAATAAAGTCTGTCCGTCAAAAGCAAACATATCTACAGCCAATTATCAAACAATAAATTCGTTTATCCGAAAGAATACTAAATAATCTGGCAGGAGCACTGACGTTAAAGTTTTTAAGACAATAGAAATCATCGACGTTGTTTTTAGACTTGCCTCTAAAAAGGAACAAATCCGTGACTTTCTATCTAGCGACCTCGCAATCACTTTACTGCAGAAAAATGTGCTCATGATACACATAAATTATTGCTTAAGATACTTTATGTTACAAAATGTGAATGCATTTTAAAGGTGGGTATTACAATTTTATCATACGTAAGCAAAAGGTCGTTGTTAGGCATACACGTGCCGTTCCCTAGTAACATCAGTCTGAGGCAAAAAGCAGGTGTATTAGTACTACGGGCATAGCTGATCAACACTGTAAGTGCTTTTAGTGTATTTTTAGTTGTTGTGTAATTGCGACTTGTGCTTCCTGGCCATGGCCGCAATTAAAATGTTTTCAAATTTCTCATAAATAACGGAGGTGGAAAAAGTTTTTTGGCACTTAAATAAGGAAAAAAATTCTGGGAATATCAATAGTGCTCACGCAACTTTTCCCGCTGGTTTCGGACTTATTATTTGCCCATTATTTACCAGTAACCTTTAATAAACCTCGTAAGGAGAGCGGCAGCCTGTTTTCAAATGTAAGCAGATAAAAGCATTTGCACCAGTTTTCTGTTCAAAGAATGTTGTATAGCAAATTCTCGTTCCTCGTATAACATTTGGTTGCTGTTGCGGACGGCATTTATTCGGATTCCAGCATTTGTTCACTCTTTATGTAAGATAACCAAAAGAAACGAAAACATTTATGGCTCGCTTTTCCTATCAGACCTGCAACGGTGTTTGTCATATCAAATTACGATGAGTGTCACCTCCAACTTAAAAAAAACTTCTACTGATTTTCTACAACGAGCATTAAATCCAAACACTTCTTTTAACTGCTGAAAACAATGGCTAATCCATAATATCCCACAGAATTTATAAAGTAATTAAACACGTGAATGTTTATGATACTGTCAGAGACATAAGTCCACTTTTTCGTTTTATGGAAAACACCGCATCCCCCTGGAATGCTATAAAGGACACCAAGTATTCGAATGTGCTGACAAAATAAAAAATAGGCATATGAATGTTCATTTCACAAAATCGTTTGCATTTTATATATTACGCGGGAATTGACAACTAAAAATCGCAGGTCTCAGGAGGGCTCGTAACGTATATATTATCCAGTCTGTAGCCTGTTCTTTGGTATATTGCTAAAGCATTAGGTTATATGGAAAAAAACCAAGAAATATTCAACTGAAAACCAAAAGTCGCAAATTTCGTTCGCTCCAGTTACTGACGAGTTAAATTTTTACAGCCTGAAGAAATGGCTTTTCCCTAACCTGGCTTTCTCAATAAAGCCTCGAAAAATCTTAAGGCAGTAAAACTATTTGGCATTTCTTAAGCTCATGTATCTACTTCAAAATGGGTCGATAATGCAACATAACAAGACACAACAATATCAGGCTGAAAACGTCAAAAACATGGCTTATTTAAAATCTTCCTTTTAATCTTGGTCTAGCATCCA
The DNA here is from genome assembly GCA_902702965.1 of Spirometra erinaceieuropaei. NCBI lineage: Eukaryota > Metazoa > Platyhelminthes > Cestoda > Diphyllobothriidea > Diphyllobothriidae > Spirometra > Spirometra erinaceieuropaei. The sequence continues at coordinate 143,473 of CACRXP010000023.1, forward strand.
TAGTAAACGCTCCTGTTGCTGAATGACGATGCAACCAAACTATAAAATTTGACGAACAATAACTGAATATACCGGTATGATAGAGAAAGAGAAGTGCGGAATATTTTTAAATGGGACAAAAATATTATTCGAAGGTTCGTGTGTTGTGTGGACGTAATGCTATCCAATATTTTTTACGACTTATTTTCGTGGAGCGCTTTTAACGTAAGGCCTTTGACTACAAACTGTTAGGCATGAAAACTTTTACTTTAACATACCTTAGTCTTGTAAGTTTGAGTAATGAGAGGGAACATATTTGGGGTTAGAACCTTCATCGATTTTATACGAAGGTTTTATTATCTGAATGCGCCTAGTTGCTCATATTTTTGGTGCGCGAAACCCAAAGCTAATGTTGCTTCGGTGACAAAATAAATAAAAATCAACCACGAAAAATAAAAATTACTGGGAACAGTGCAGTTTTTCATTGGTTTTTTCTCTAATCTTGATATTTTAGTTTTGATGAGAATTTTAGATTACATTTTAGCCATACAAAGCCGGCAGTAATTTGAGGTCATTTCGAAATAATTGACTGATGTTGTAAGCAACTCTTATTTTCAGTTACCACGCACGATCAATCCCCATCTGCTTTTAGGAGGAGTACCTTGCCTTTCCATCCAATGCAAACCAAACTTAACAATAAACATCATTCAAAACCCCACTCTTAGGTTTCCCCTAGAGGTCAGTTACATTTTCCCCATCCTTCTACTTTGAACAGTCGGTATTTGTGTTCCAATATTTGTCCTCCAAGCTCGCATACCAGTGTTATTTCGCAAAATTTTGAATTTGGACGACGAAAAGGCAGATAAACGTTTGCGTTTTCCTCCCATTTTTATTAGCGACAGAAAAATTTAATTAGGTGTTACAAGATTTGCTGCAGACAGCCAGGCCTGAAAGTGCCAGCCGCTGCAGATTAATAGATGGACCGTTGCGTAATAACGGGCCCCACTGTTCGAAAGTGAGTATAAGGGTCAAGTCTAGGCGCGAAACAAGGAAGAACTATGGAGAACTGCCTACAATATTTTAAAAGTAGGCGTCATCGGGTGGAGTTCTTCTTTGGCATGATGATATTTGCTGACCTGTACCGTCCCGAGAAGCCGGTGCTGCTGAATTGCTTATATTAGTTCATTGTTCTGCACCAACACACGCAATTGTTTAGTAAAAGGAAAGCTCATTTTTAAAAGAGGTTCGGCACATAGAGCAGTCAGGTTGTAAACAAATGCCCGAAATATTGTGAGATGAAGTGCATATGTTTGCCAGTAAAAGAGGAGTGTTAAAACGCCGGGGAATTTGCTGAAGAACAGTTAACATCTCCTCACCCCGTGCATATACTAACTCTTACGAAAGTGAGAATGGTATTTTGATTCATTGCGTATAATTATAGACTTTCTTTTGATATACGTGATGCAGAAATGAGAAATAATCAGAAAAAAATCTCCCACAGCGGCCTTTTAAATACTGCACGATGTGTGAGCTCTGAATATAACTCCGGCCCTATCTGAAAGATGTAAACGACATATATGCATACATGCTCAGTACAGAGGTAGTTTGTCTTAATAGTAGAGAACAGGTGTATTTTAAACACATCGTATTTTCAGATATATGGAGTTCAAACATTCCCAAACCTATATTTTACAGTTTTTGCGGAAGCACGAACGACTTTTTCTTCGAAACGTCAAACCATATATTCTATCTTTAACCTATGCTTTTTAGTACCTAATTATCAATGCCGTTTCCTTAGGGGGAAGTATTTATTTTCGGCCAATGTTTATCTAGGCTTAATTTGCCGACCAGGTCTCGCATTCTTTTATGAAACGTTTATATGAAGAGCCAGGGCCAACAGAGAATATGGCAAGGATAAATTACATAACCGGGAACAGAAAAGCGTAACCATTAATACGTGTCGTACGAGAATAGTGATAATAGTGGTTATACGAGTGAAGCCTCCCAACAAGGAGTAAGGGAACCTTGGGAAAGAAGTTAAAAAAAGCAAAAATACTACCATGGAGCTTTGTCAACAGTAAAAAAGCAAGAGGAACTTAACCTCGTGATTTAAAAAATAAAAAAGTGCTAATCCGAATCTCAGATTTGAAGGAATATGCCGTGTAGTAATGTTCTCCGTTAGGTACCCGGACAGGATGGTGATGTGGATGGTTAGAATACACATAGGAAAATACTTTTTGCACCCCCTCAACTGCGGAAAAATCGTTTGTCCTTTACGTATAGGGAGTGCAAAATAGTGCGTCCATATAGCGATTTTTGCAACACCGCGTCCTCAGGGCGGGCTGGTCCGAAGACTGCCATCCTTTCGAGGTTAGAGCCGTCGAAGGGCATGACTTTATTCGGGCCAAAGGCTATGTCGAACAAGGCCCATATTGATGAATATAGAAAGCAGTTCTCATTAGTAAGCGAAACCCGGTCATATACTTTATCCTCACCGAAAATATTCCACCTCGCAATAGCCACCATTCAAACTGTTATTATTTTTCATGAAAAAGCCGCGTAGGGACAATTCTGATTATCTTACGTAGGAAAGTCGTGTGGCACGCAAAGTAACTCGACTGTTTTGCAACTTCTGTTGTACATTTCTTTTTTCCTGACCAACCTTACTTCCACTTATGCTATTGTTGTCTAAACAACTGGCGCCAGAAAAGAAGATTAGGCCGGCTGGTTACGCTCAGGGAAACCAAGAAATGATTCTAGAATCTCTACTTTGTATTTGACCAGTTTTGCTCCTCTAAAACCATAGTAGCAAATTAGCGCACGCCTGTAAATGGTAAGTTACAAGATTTTTAACGACAAATGAGGCAATAACAATAAACTGCTTAGATAAACAGTGATAAAATATTCGATGAAATTTCCATTTATCTCTCGAGTTTTCTGGCAAAATAGATCTCGATGTAAATCAACATAAACAAAGCATAATGGTAAGTGGAACTCAATAGAAAAATGCTTGCACACATGTTAGCTTTTTTAGGAAGTTAAATGATACATGGACATGCGTTAGCCAGAGAGTTCAAGGACTTTGATGATATCAGTTGCATACTTAAAACACTGATAATCTAAAAGGATTCTAGGGAATATGCAAATTTTAAATTGACTTGTGCAACGTCATGAACAGGCTAAATTTGTAGACGCAATAAATGATACCATGGCAGTCGAATGAGCCTTGGCTACGTTTAGACTTGCTGTAACTTGTCCACTTACAAAGTCACTTATACGCCTAACAGCGTTTTTTATTGAGTTTTCGAACAATCAACACTATATATGTTTTATATAATGCTGAAAAAACTAGAATTTTGGCCCATATAGTGCTTAGAAGCTCGTTCTGTCGAGGTTCTACTTAACACATGCACTTTTAAGAAAACTGAGGAATGATTTCCGTCAAAAAGCTAATCCGAGGATGATGGTTCCTTTCCCCGAGGTTTCAAAAGTATACTTTGGTAAGGCGTCGGCGAATGAAATAATGTGCCGAATGCAGAGCAGTTATGGCGAAACTAGTTTTATTATCTGGTCGATATGGTGGTTGCTAGAGTAGATCGATTGTAAATCAGTAATGAGAGGGATTGCTGCGAACGACGTCCTGTTCCCTAACCCTCAGTTTTAACGAAATCTGATAGGGCATACCAGTGCTTTATGAATGAGATCCGCTTATCGGGATGAGTGGTTTGCATTTCAATGAAATCCAAAATAGATGTAGTCTGGTTCATCTGAGAAAAAGACATATGACGTAGTTCATCTGTTTCTCACCTCGAGCAAACACGGGGTGGCTGCGTGTGTGCTTCTTATACCCGACATTTGACTGTTCTTCCCGTCCCTTTGTTGTATGGACAAAGTTCGTGCTTTTAGAATACATCACAATTGTTTCTTGCAGTTATGATTATAAATCTGTTCATAAATGTTGAACAGTAACCGTACTATTCCTATACCATAAGAGTTGCAAAGTGCATTTGGACTTGATTTATAATAGTTTGTTTGCGGTGGGAGTTTTAATGTGTTCCTTATTATGTAAATAGGCACTTACCAGAGGCTCGTTGCGCCTTTTCGTTACTTCCACGTAGACAACAGATCGTCTTGAATGGCCTGAACAACGATTTGCAGCGCTTGAGAGACCAGTGCAGTTTGGCCTGATATGATGCGGAGACTTGTCTCTTCCTGGAAGCATGTGAATTCTTCTATTTGATTTATTTTGCAGCCAATACGGAAGGCAGGTCGGAAGATTGCCAAATCAGAAGGGTTATGAGGGCTGATACATTAATCTCTCCTTTGTATGAAAGAGTTTTTCAGTCAGAATGCGCCAGATCTAATTATGCAGTCTGAAAAGGAATGTACAGTTGAATGGGGAATATGAAGAGGAGCGAAAGACAGGAAAGAAAACACGTTTTTGGGAGTCCCTGGGTGTTAACGGTAGAGCCCGTTCACGCCCACAACCGTGAACTTCGGGGAGGCCTCTGGTGACAAACTGGGAATTATACTTGCCCAGTGAACCTGCAAACACCATAATATCTTTAGTCGTCACTTTTGGTCACTGCAGCCCTGCAGCCGTTTAAGATGGTGCGCGCTCGGCCAAAACGCGCGAACACGCTCTGATATGAATGTGTTGGCGTATGCCTCTGTGAACAAAGCGGGAACGGTAGCAGGCCTCGCCTTTGAGGAGGCGCTGGCGGAGGTGGTGGTGACTTCGGCATCGAAGATGGGTAGGAGAACAGGGCAAGGCCAGTGAACACGGACAGACGCAGCCTGTCTGGCTCCGGCCGTCATGCCACCAATCAGGCGTCAACAGCCTTTTTATATGTCAGTATTTGTTTCTAAAATTCATACCCTCAGAGCCGGCAACGCCGGCGGCAACTACCTCGTCTCGTCTTCGCACGGAAGACACCAGGCGCGTGTGTGCGCAATGGGCCGACCTGCTAGGCCTCGTCATCTGCTGCCTTTGCTCGAAACGTCACATGCCTTGGGCGCACATATCCTATCGCCCCGTACACTTTATTGTCCCCCTGCTCAGCCCCTCGTCCTCGTTTGCGTGCAGTGTGTGTGCATCTGCTGGGCCTGTCGGCATCTATTGATTCTGTGTGCGTGCCCTTGCGAGCCTCGTTGCCGTCGTTACCTTTTATGTACTACTGCTAGTGCTGATGCCTATAGGCCAGAGCCTGCGGGCGTAGTGCGTGCGTCTTCTCTCGGAGCGTGCATCCTGCATGTCAGACAGGTAGATCGTCGTTGTCGTCAGTGTTGTCGTCCCACTTATGCAGACCTCCGTACCGTCGACGGCCCCTGCGAAATCGAGTGACTGTTAAACGGAAGCAGGCTTCAAGAGGGACTGAATGACGAAAAAGTATAAGCAAGAGAGAAAAATAAGCAATTTGTTAAATTGGACAAACGGCAATAGAAATGGTAGTAATGATGGGGAATGGTCACACTGTCTGCATGAATAAACTTCGATTATATTTTCTTAATGTTTTTTTACTGCACTTTTGCAAAACTTCTGCTTAGTTGATGTAAAGTTAGCTTTTCGCTTCACGATTCCTTTTACATTTCAGGCACTGACAAGCGGCATACATAAATGACGGTGGTCTGGCTTTGCTCGCCACCATTAAGGGTGGTTTGAGTTCAAAAATTAACACCCTTTGGAAAGTTCACGTTTACGTAATGTTCACTCCCGGATAGAAAAAATGGTCGGCTTCTGGGCAGGCTGTTGGAACCAGGATGTGAATTTTCTGAAATGGCGAACAGATTGGCTGTCTACCGATTTTACTGGGAGACATAAAAGAAGTGCGCTAACCATATGGCGGGCAAGGCGTAGTGTTGAAGCTACTCTACGAATGACGGACGCCAAAAGTAACGAGGTCATGCTTTTTGACTGACCATGCGCAACAAATGGACATTATGTGTGCGATAATTATTTATGAACCAGAATATGATAAGGCGTTTTATATACCGGAAGTACGTTTTGGACTGAAACCTAACGCCTGATTGGTAAGAAATGCGACGGATCAGCAGAATCCTTTGGAATTACTGATAAGTGAAGAGATTAAAGCTATGACACTAAAACGAAATAAGGCTAAATCGGTTGACAGCCGTTTATGGGAAACAGAGCCCGATACTGGTCTAGGAAAAGAATGGTTTGTTAAAAACCGCCTACTTACAGAAAGGATGTGCTTCTAAATATCCGAACTAAGGCAATCAGGCTATCGTCTCAGAAGCCTACTCTGTATATCTTATGTTGATCAAGGACCCACGCAATCGTTTTTGCTCTATAGGGCATCGTAGCCGAGGCTATGATAATTCATATTTTGGTAGGTGAGTAGTATAAATGTGCAAAACTCAAATATTTTATGTGGATGAAAATTATCCAAAGCAATAATAACCAAACGAAAACTTTGAAAGATAAATGGGCGCGCGATACTTGAGAGATCAGTTCCCCAACAGCACAGGCGACCAATGTGAAAATATGCCGTTCAGATCAAATATATGCCTGGAAAACTCGTATTTCTTAGACCCTTTATACTTCAATCATTTCTCTTTCCGTTGTTCTTTCAGTGTAGATGAAACAAAACCAGATGCTGCAGAAATTGAATCAGAGGCTTTTAAACTCGTTCGCTGGAATAGTACGAGGCTTCACATAAACTTTCACTTTTCTGAGAGAAAAATGCCGTAGAATGTCTTCTTTTTAAGACGTAAAATTCTATGCTCTTGGTGCATTGTGTTACGAGCCCCGTGGTCAACAGGAAAGTGCATATTTGCTGTCTAGGGAAATAACCAGTTTACCTATCTGTACTCAGACTTTAGGTTCCCCGGACCGTATTTCTCATACTTTTGATTTGTGAGTTAATTTTGGGCTATGATGCCGAATGAGCTTAAAATTGCACGTCAGGTTAAAAAGCCGTAAGCTGCCTCTGATGATGAGTTTGCGTGACGATTCAAAACGGCTGACCAAAAAACTTTTTGTTCCAGCGGTCGCATTTTCTTCTTCTGAATTCCAAGAATGCTCACATCGTTAAAGTTTATAATCATATGGATTAATAAAACTACTTCATAATATTTCTTTGATGTCTCTGCAAATCACACTGTGCCCGGCTGTCGCACATTTGCGTACGTGGCAATCTCTTCTTATGATGAATCAAATTCAAAGTACGGTCAGTGATCGAGCCCTCAAAATGTTAATCGAAATTCTGAAACGCGTTTTCGGTTGGGATGCAGTACTCAGGTGCGGTTGTAACATTGAATATTATGCGCATAATCCCAGAATATTTCGGGTCCGTCAGGATGTTGTCGCTTGAATGTACTTTTTTTAACGTCCTTTAAAAACTGTCCTCGGCAAAAATGACTACTTACATAGTAGGAATTTTCCCATTGATTTCCGGTGCTTCTTCAAAGTTAAATACACTTTTTTTAGAAAATATGCAAAACAATACGCATTCTTTATTCTCATGAATACCCATTACACTTTCTTAAATTTTTTACACGAAGATAGAGAACCCCTCGATGAAGAAAAGCTTCCGGTTACTTTTTTAAGAGCGTGCAATGATCTCTCATACGGCATTACACTTGTCCGTTTACTAATGCCCATTACAAAAAATATTACATAATCAGCTTCGACAGCAAAATTTTGTCAGTTCTACATGGCATCTTTCCAAAAGAGTAGAGGTATATATGGCTTTTTTACACAAAATTTATACAGGCTGTTGACTGAAATAGCTAAACGCCCGTGCAACTGCTAATTTGACTCAAAGTTGCCGACGGATTGGAAGTTTTTTTCAAAAACCTAAATATCCCCTCCCTTTGAGTATAAAATGTAACGATGACGCGATTTTCCACCAACCGAGTAAAAAAGCATATTTTTATGTGTTTTCTACAAAATGTATTTCAATTTATAAGAGCATCGAAAATCAATAGGAAATGTCCTACTATAAAAATGGTCACTTTTACCGAGTGCAGCTTCTGTAGGCGGTTGAAAAGTAATAAATTCAAAAGACAACATCCTGACAAGTCCGAAATATCTCGGAATTACGCTACATAATAATAACTATTTCAAGACACTTTAGAATTTTGGTTAACATTTGATGCGATCGGTCACTGTAGTGTCGCTCCTTGCATACTTTGCTTTAAATAAGACTGGCAATTTGATTAAAAAGGGTGGCCTGAGCAAAGTACAAGTTCCTGGTTTGCGGTCCTCACGGCATTTTCAAAGGCGTCTTTTGGATCGTTGCGACAGTGGTATATGATGTCTGAAATGAGCTCAGGAATGCTTTTAAAAACCTTGTACCACGGACACGCGTCCTTTGGTATGAGACGTTTTGTGGGGGGGAACATAAGGAGGCTGCTTATTTAACCCACGGGGCTGTTTCAGCAAATTCGCCATAAGTACAGGTCATGGCATCGGATATGGAGTTAACTACTGCATTCTTATCCAAGTATAACACTCGAATGAAATCCAGTTCCTCCGGTTAACTCCCCTATGAGGAATCCTCTCCGCTGGTTATTTTTTTAAAAAATGCGTGTGTATTTTTGGAAAGCCAATGGAAAACCAGTGCGTCCGAATTGTGTGTGCCATTATAATTCACCGTGTTGCTAAGCCCCTACAAAGTGTTTTTTCAGCAACGGCAGAGATCGGTTTTCAATAAAATATTGTCCCATTTACTGAACCATATTGACTTCTCTTCCATCACGACTCTCATCTTGCCAACACAGTGCTTCATTACTACTGTCTTTTAAACGTCACTGTGTATAAATTTATCAACTTAAAGATTTTGGCAAGCGAAATTACTCTATTTGTGAGGTGGTTGAAGTAAAGAAAGTTTGGAAAGGATCTTAGTACTGATAGAGTTTTATCCAGCTGTGTTACAAGCTTTCAAGTGAGCGCTTTCATATTTTCAGTCGAAACTTATTGTTTAACTGGTGAGAACGACATTTGCGTTGATTCTGTCTTTTTTCGTCCTGACTTTAGGCCCCAACGCGGGCGAATTTTCTATTGACAGATGTGCAGTTAAACAAATAACATTTGGCTGTCAATTTGATAAGCATCCTGACGCTGAAGTTAGCGATGCATCTCCGACTCCCGCTTATTCGTAGTGCATGAAACACATAGCCAACCTACAAACTGAGGCTTCCTTCAGAATGATAGGTTTGTTAATGTATATTTCGAATAATCGAGTGCAAAGTAAACGACTTTTATTGTTCAACAATGTGCGGAAGACAGCAGTCCAATAGTTCTTATTTACGCACAATGACGAGAACCTAGGCAAGAGCTTCAATATGACGTCGGGCAAAGAAGTAGGTAGTTGCACTCGCCTTTATTCGTAATACTGAAAGTGCAAAATGCATTTGTCACTTTGTAATCCACTTGGCTTTTGTGGTAATTTACTCACCCATTCTCAGACGTATTTGGAAAATTATTCAAGATGCTTAAAAAGCTGTTTCATTATATGCGGCTTGATCGACTTGTTAAGTTAACCTGTTTTGTCAAGTGAAGAGTCAAATAAAAAACTAGGAGGTACGTTTTTATCTGATATAACCAATTAAAACAGATAAACTGTCGGCCTTTAGAGTCAATTTCAGAGTTAGGAGAAAAGCTGTCCTTGATCAGCGGTCGAGAATTGTGTTAATTAGGTGAAATCGCGCAAGATATGGGCATGACTACTTTGTTCATTTACGCAGCAAACAATAACTGCTTTTATTACAAATGTGCCTCGTAAAGCATACCAGTAAAAGCAGATTCATTCGTACGTGCACTATCACGCAATCAAGTGTGTTGACCAGAGACAATGCCACTTGGAATGTTTGCGTTATGTACTTAACGCCTTAAAAGTGACGCTCTCGCAATTGGAATTTATGGAAAATTGAGTTTACAGCTTAATATTTGTTAAATTTGTTGGTCAGATACCACGTTTGGGGCATTTCAATCTTGCCGTACACTCCCCGGCGACATAAATGCATTAAACTCGTGGGACCTAATTCCATTTTTCCAGCGGTCCCCCTTTTCGTTCAACAGTTCGGATAAGCCATTTATTCTTGACAAGGGATAACATACGGAAAACATAAAGAGGACGGGTTAATGGGGAAGCAGAGAGTTTGTGTGGAGCAGGCTCACTATTTGCGTTCCATCAATTTGCGAGGCAGTATGATCACTGACTTGTTGAGGGCCGCATCCCTTTCTTGTGCCATATAGCAGTTAACCTTCGTCTCTAAAAGGGGAAACGAGTACAGTTTTTCATGAAAACTATAAGAAGTGTGCATTTTATTTAACTAAATATAACTAAATCAATGTAATATATAATATATATAATATAATACAAATAATATAATATAAATAAATATAACTAAATATAAATATTTAACAAAATATAACTAAATATAACAAACTAAATATAAATATAACTAAATATATATAACTAAATATAAAAATAAATATATAACTAAATATAACAAATATAAAGGGTAGGATTTAGTTTAACGACATTTTTGCACGCATACGTGGGTAGATAAGAAGAATACTCAACACATCTGTGAAGTAACCTATAGCCTTTTCAGAAGACGTTATCCACTCATATTACAGTTGGGGTTCGAATGCATCAAAGGCTGGTTACCGATATATCAACATGTTCGAGTTCTAAATCGCATTCTATCTACTACCAAGGCAAATCAAAACTCATTAGCAGGCTATCTGTATGAATACATCCTGAAATGCGGTTTCCTAGTGCTCAAGGAGACTACTAATAAAAACGAACAGGCGAGTTCCAGGATGCGGTTAAGAAGACGAAGATGCGATCACTGGGACTATAAGTTTATTGGCCTGACGCTTCGGATTCTCGCTGGAACCCATCATCATAGACGGTCGCAGCTAAGAGACCCTTATCTGCGACCGTCTCTGCTGATGGGTTCGAGTGAGGATCTGAAAAGTCAGGCCACTAAAGAAGACTGTCATACATGATGAAGGTATCAGCCTTCGGCCATATGGTTGGACCCTTAAACATTAACTTCGATATTGTTCCTTTAGTGATGACTGACAAGTAACCGAATTTGGGTTAAAAAATTGAATCATGATGCCTGACACACGGTAGTGCAATCACGTAAATGGTTTCAAGACAAAGTCTGCATGTAGAACGAAGTTGCAATCGGAAAATACGTTTTCGCAAAAGGAACCCAGTGTGTAGCTACATACCCTCTGTTAAGAAGTAATGACTCAAAAAATTTTTTATGCGCAACCATACGGTTATGCCCTCTGGGGGGAGAGTAAAATGAGACCGAATATCAGAAGGATCCTAGTGGAGAGCGTGGGTCCCTTCTTATTTCCAGCTTTCTGAACCACCACCACTTCCTAGGATTTACGGTTCCAACATTTGGGACACCTGACAGCAGCCGATAACTTCCCTTTTATACGATTTTCACGCTAATGCGCTACACCTGGTGGTTACACCGGCTAATCTAGTAAAGATATTTTCCAAAGCATGCCAGAATTTTAATAGTACATGTTTCCCGAACATACACAACGCAGGGCCGAAACTCTGCCTTATGCAAAGGGATTTGTAGGCCAAGTTCAATACAGTATTATACTCCTATGCTGGCGCGTGCATGTTTTTAGGTGCAAGACGGCACTAATATTCTGTTTTGAGATTGTGCCCTCCTACTCCCCCAACTGCTGGGACCTTGATATCTGTAGCTGGGGACATGAATGACTTTGTCGCATTTACCGCCAAAGCGTTCGAATAAATGGATCACAAGGCTAATAGGCGATTTACATTTAAAATATTGCTAAAAATAGGCCCAAGGGCACGTTCTATATTCCTGTATTCGCCAATGACTTTGTGACTGCAGAATCGCAGAGCTCCGGATAATTCACTTTTTGGTGGAGCAATATTGCCTGCCAAAGATGCGTTCAAATTACAAAAACATTTCTTCGCCATACTGCTAACACTGGTGCTAGCCGAAAGCTCGGACATGTGATGCGCCGCATTTTTTCAGCTTCAAGAAGTAAGAGCGAAAGATTCGTCTTATCACTGGATTGCCAGTATGTCCCACGCTTGTTCTGGCATGAAACATCCCCGCCTCCAAAAGAAAATATAAAATTTGGTCCATAAATAGGTTTAAGGTAAATTGTGCGGGAAAGGATTTTAACTGCCCACGCAAGTATGGAAACGCCTTGGCTGATATCTTATATGAACATAAAACCAACATCTACTGGGACAAAGAGTTTTTCAATCTGACAAAGAGTACAGACCACAAAGTCTTGGATTGGTA
>CACRXP010000023.1:158129-189967 GCA_902702965.1 Spirometra erinaceieuropaei
ATATCTTACCCTCTGCGGCTTCCATATGCAGCGGAAAATCAGTTTTAAAATGTAAATTCGAAGCCTTATTTTTAATATTTTAAGCATAGAGAAAATTTCATGGAACGGGAACACACGATTTCAATGGACTGCGGATCTATAGCCATATAACAGGAGGATTCCTGACATCTGCGCCTTTGCAAATGGGAAGACCAATAATCGGACATTCGAAAGCCACGAATAAAATAATTATGTAAACATAATAATGCAGACAGAGTAAAGTAAGAGGATAATTGTCAATAAAGTGTAATTTTGTTAAGCAATAACCAGCCAGTTTAATTCGAAATGCGCTGTAACACTTTCCATGCACTCTACAACATTTCGTAATAATATATTGTTATATGATCAATAGTAGTGAACATGCGATTCTCAGGTGGCATATCAAAAGAAGAGGGGGCTTTCACCGGGAGGGGTTTATTTAAGGTCCAGGGTCTCGAGTAGTTTATTCGTCTACCCATCTTCAGAGACTGGGAAGTCCTATGCACAGCTCCCCTTATAATGGCGCCCTTTATTCAATGCGTGATCCGCCAATGCCGCCTGTGTGGCTACATCCAACCTTCATGTCACCGTGACCTGAATCGCCCCCGTCGGCCGCAGAGATGACTGACGGCCCCGATTGTCCCGCGCCGTGACCGTACCCCGCTAAGAGGGTTCGTAGTCAGATAGGGGGAGGCAAATTGATATGGCGGTTGACAGAGCGGTCAGTGGACATCCAGGCTTCTTGCACTTGCCTTGCTGTGTGATCGCCACCCCGGCCCACAATCTCAACGGCGTCAAAGTTAAAGATGTGTCCCATTTACGCGGCTACCTCCGACTTTGTGTCCAACCTTCGGACGGCCAACGTTTGCTCGTGCATTCGCGTTTGCAGCCGTCGGTTGGTTTCCCCAACGTAGTTGCACCTTCCGCAGCTGCATTGAAGTTGGTAGACAACGGCCGACATCTCCTGCTTATGGATCGGATCTTTTGGCCGCATCACTTGCCGGCGGATTTTTGAGTCAGGCTTGTGGGCATACAGAGTGTCTAAAAACCAGATTGAAAAGTAAAAATGGAGTGCCATACAGTTTTTCCGCATGATTTTCAGCCACAAGCAGTTGAGAATAATAGGAAAAACTGTAACTTTCCCTTGGATCAGTACACTAATCTGCCGGTGTCGTTTTACGTAAGCAAACAATTTAGTTTAACATTTAACTCCTGCGCTTCGGACCAATTTGGCAATCTTTTACAGGACCACATTTACCGTATGTTTTACAGCCATTGTAGGGGGAATATAGAATTCAAACTGACCTACCTGTTTTGTTCACGTGCGCTCCGAGACGCGCATTTTATGACAGTCACTGAGGAGGCAATTATACACAGCATAGAAAGGAGGACAGCAGCGTTGAATTTCCGCACGCAGAAGGTCAACTTCTGTCTCTCTACCGTCAAGACGAACAATGAATATGATTGCGTATTTCGCAAAGACCGGATATCTGCAGGTCGAAAATGGTTTTTTGTTGAAATGAACTTTAACGCCTGGATATCAGACTTAGCGAATTCTCTGACAAACAGGACAATTAGGTCACGGCCATCTGTTATAAAATAAGGATACAAATGACATTCAAATAGATCTAAAATAAAGCAAATGGTCTAATGGGAATCTTGCCCTTCTAAAGGAAGTTTAGTGGCACCCCACAAGTGATGATCAGTAGGGAAGTGACTGAATTCGTGGCTTTGTGTAAAATAGCAGTTCTACAGACAAACCCTCTCGGCTATGTCATTTTTCAGAATAGAACGAAAAAAGCTATCAAAACAGAGCGATGAAGTCTGTATCTTTGTTTAAATATGCACGCGAACTATAATGCCGAATGTATGTTGCCTATTACCATTAAATCAACGGATCGCCGTTCATTAAAGGCAGTTGGCGACAAACTTTGCATAAGATTCTTGGACAATTAAGAATTCGGTCATCCAAACCGATGGCCGTTAACTCGAGCAACGCAAACGATTGGTTATAAGCGCATCCACCAAAGTCTTCAGCTAGTTTTTATCAACGGCGTCATCAGTCATTTTTGAACTTTATGAGATGAAAATGTGCAAATTGGTACAGAAGGACACCATTGAGCACATAAGCAACCCATTAGACTTGGCGCGTCTGGATAGCGTAATACTGAATTTTTGTCGTCGGACTGCACATCGGGTTCTCCTTTCAACGATCTATATCCTGAACATTTACCAGAAACACTACCCAGTGTACAGAATGATCGCCATGTCAAACGAATTTCTGTTAATGACCTACTCAGTTGCAACCTTTCGTTCCCTGTCCATGCATTTACTTATTTGCAACTTGTTACGAAAATGTGCCAACAAGGACGATTGGCGCAAAGTTTGAATAGGAAGGCATGACGTAAGTTACTACGCAGATTACGAAGCAAACCTCTAGCATGCTATCTTCATTTTGCACATGTTTTTTTTAAAACGATAGCCAGTTCGTTGAGGCAAGAGTTTTATTAAAGTCTGTGAGTAATTTAGTCTAACAGTCATATACACCTAGGTTCTCGTGCAGGTTCAGTGTATGGATAATTTGGCTTGTTAAAAGTGTACTATTTAAGCTACGAACTGATATATTTGATGAGACCGACTATGAAGGTCAAGAAAAATCCTATCAATGATAATCATTTTTGGCGAATGCTGTGTCAAGCTGCATTCGAATAGTGTTATTGTTATGTTAATCAAATGCATATAAAAGTTTCTAAGGGCAGAAAAACAAATTCTATGCAAATATACAGTCATTTAAGAATACATTTTTGGCCGGTTATCAGTACGCGAGAACCCTTATCGATGAAGGTAATGCAGGGTAGGATAGCAGTGATTAACCTATTTGCGGCCGTCTATCAGACGTCAGACAGTCAATACTTTTGAGAGTGTCCACATGTTATGAGTTTTATCATAAACTACACGTCTAATGACAGCCATAATGACATACAGTCTTGTAAATAACGTCTAAAAAATTGAAAGATTTTTCGCAAAAGTTAGTTGATTAGCTAAGGGTCGACATTCGCAGACTACAAGACCAGGTGCAAACTAAATACAAATAAAATAGTTTGTTAATATCAGACGTTTCTCAGTTGAACGCATTTTTAGATTAATATGCCTTCTTTGAGCGATTTAAATGTTGCTTTGTTTTTTCTGCAAAAAGACTAACAAAAGCTTTGTTTATTGTTTAAAATTTTAAGGCTCGTTGAACTGCGATACTATTTTAGGGTAATACTTGACACAGTATGGTGAACAACCCTGATGTTTCCAGACTCCTCTAGCTAAAATCCTGCTGTCTTTGTGCTTAAGACAGTGTTTCATCAGCCTTATGAATAAAGTCATTGACTTGTGCTAGCTTACAGACTCAGTTTCTGCGAAAGTCTTATAAGACTTTGTGTAAGCAATAATATCTTAGTGACCTGTTGTCGATAGGCACAAAAGTGTCTAATGCAGTACATTGCAACGGAGAGTAAAATTCACCTGTTTCGATGTTGCGGTACTTACCAGACGGCAGATAAATTTAGGAATGACGCGGCGAGCTTCATTGGAGAACAGAGCAAACTCATTTTTCATTGACCATCCCGAAAAATACACATTTCATAAAATATTAGGTAGAAATGCCGTGAATTGGATATACAATTAGAGGGTCATTGTCACAAAAGCATAGTAAATATCGTAAAGTCAGCATTCGTGAGGACAAACGTCGTCCGGAATAATCTCTGTCCAGTCGACTGACGTGAGGGAGGAGTAGAAACAAAGAGTTCTAGAAAGAAGACAGAGGGACAAGCATCACAAAAGTAACCGAGCTCCCTGTCATGGAAGAATTAATTCACCGGGAAGGACTAATTAGAGGAGGAATGCTTGCGCTGGTGGACAATGATGCGAAGACACAAGACTTCAACAGAAAATAACCAGTTAACCACAAAGGTCAAATCGCATGCAGTAAGGCAGGGTGCAGAAAAGCGTCTACTAAATCTGTGCTTTCGAGGCGGGCAACAACGTTTATGAAACTGGAAAATGCCTTAAAACTGATGACAAAAATGAGAGAGTTTCGGACTCAGGTATGGATGATCAAGCAATCATCAGCAAAACACGATCATTTTTAATGCGTGGGGAACGACTAATTTTGAAAGACTTGTAGTTACACATTAGCTGCCTCGTGTCAATACCGCGACTCTTTCGCGTCTCCTACCTTTATTCATTGATGTTTCTAATTAATAACTTAAAACTGACCCTGCAACGTCATTGGAATAGACGTCTTGTTCAAATAATCGCGCCTCTTCCTGGTATGCTTTCTGAAAACAGCCGTGTAACTTGAAATGGTAAGGACGAAAAGCATATATTTGTTTTTGATGCATGAAGAGTATGACTGCTGACTGCTTTCCAACGGTTGCTTGACCCTTTTCAATTAAGGATTAAGCGGTATACTTTACCGATGCATTTAGCCTACCAGTTAAAAGCATTTCAACTTGCCCATTTCGTTCAATGCGTAGAAGATGGCGGATGAAATGGTGTGGGAGTCGTTCAAATGAGATGAAATGAAAATAAGATTCTGCGGATCAAAAACAACAAATTCTCTCTTGAACCATTAGACGTATTCCCTACGGCGTATTCGTAACAGGTTTTCCATATAAAGTTCATTCATTGGCAGTATATGTGGACCGCCCAGAGTGAAAGCCGGAACAGACCTGCCGTCATTTACGACGCACGTCAAATTAGACACGCATAAATAGGCCTTAATGCAAACTGACTGTGTTAGTCCAGCGTACTGCATCAGAATTTGGTCCAAAGTGTGTACTCCCATAAACCCTGTGCGTGCGATCCGAGACCCAGCATGTTCTCCCCGGTGGTGATTTGCTGGCACCTAAATGCGCTTGGGAACATAAACTTCCAGTGTCAATTTTTCTGCCTTCTTATTCTGCCGAATGTTTCATGGGAGACAACGATTTGATAAAATGAAGTTTTCTCTCAGAATGGAGATGCAGGCCGAGGCTTCGAGATATCCATAAATTGGACAATAAATAGTTTTAGGAGAAGGCATTTTAAACTCTATCGAGCATCTGCTGACGTGAGGTACCTGCTGCAAATTTAAAACGATTTCTTTGGTAGAAGATAACTACGGACTCAGCTATTATAATTAGGAATCTAAAAGTAAATAACTATTAGAGGATTCAATGACAATGCTTCAATTGCGATTATTGCTACTACGCTTCGTTCAGAGCTAAAGACACTGTCCGTCTAAGTTTCATTAACGTGTGGGAAAAGCCTTTTCATAAGTTTAAATCTGCACCAGATTTCAGCTTGCTTTTCCGATCTATTAACTTTATTCCGTCTAGATAAAAATGGTGAAGACTACAGACATTTCTTCGAGCAGATCGCCTGCTGTACTAGTCAGTTTTAAATATACGGAGATAAAATTCTGCACATATGTTGCAAGGTTTTTCTACATTGGAAATTTTGGACAAAATAAACATCCCAATTACCCCGATACCAAGAGATTAAAACGATTTAGGAAGTAGACGAACGTTTTTTCAACTTGAGTTCTTGAGCGCTGCTTGAACCCTCAGTTTATTGTGGACGTGTGGAGAACATTGTTGCCTGTGTATGACGGCGTAAGCTGAAATATAACATGATTACAGTTCATTAAAGTCACTAAGATTCTCCTATTTCTCTTTGCTCGGCCATGATTTCTAGTTGCAATGGAGGTAAAAGCCAGAATGAAGATACGTTAGGAAGCATAAGGAAGCAAACTCAAATTTTTAATAGTCCCATGGGTTTTTTGTCAAAAGTCATGATTTTTGATCAACAAACGTACAGGAATTTCTAAGTTCCAAGGAAGAGAATGTTACAAAATTAGACCCTTGATTTAAAAGACACCTTTGTGAGTAACTGTTGCTTAATATTTAAAGCAGAACAGAATGCGTGACCCAATATTCTATGCTATCCTTCAGCTAGGAATAAGTTAGTATCACAATATGTCATGTATGTATTATCCTGTGGTTGTGTGGACAAAACGGTCTATGGACGTGGAGGTAACAAAAAGGGTACAACTGCCTTGGAAAGGGTTTTTAAACGGAGAATGCCAATAACGGCAAGTTGTTTTTGCTATTCGGAGGACCGAAATTTCCGCAGTAAGAAGGGTAAATTTACTCTTGCGCATGATTTATGGTCACGCTCCATACCTGCAGATTTTATTCTGCATACATGTTGCCGGTGAAGATGAAAGAATTAAATCCAAATCAGTTTGCGTTTATCGTTTCGTAGAGTTACACCTTGATTTCCTCCTGTATAGCTTACTTATACGCGCTCCAAAGTTAACACATCACTTCGCATTTTAGTATCGCTGACGTCGCCGTTCACTGGTAAGGTGTGAATAAACAACTTTTTTCTGTTGCAGTGAGTACTTGTTAAAAATACTAGGATAAATGGCGCTTTTTTTGGCCAACTGACCATCCGGGTGACAGCGGATGAAGACGCTAAGAAAAGGAATCTGGTGATCAGTTTTCTCTAGAAAGGCCAATTTTACCCGTCAAAATGATTGCAATTATTTAACCATGCTCACGAATTGCTTTTATCTTGTGAGTCAAATCTTCCTTAACTCTAAAGTTCAAATCAACTGCCAAAAGTAACTGAATCTACTGAACAGATTTTTATCGAAAATAATAAGTATAATTTGATAAGTGTAGGAAGTACTTCGAACGCTATTTACTTTTTCTGTTAGAATAAGACATATTCAGGAGATATTTAATTGCATCTTTAGTGCGTGAAAAGCTGCAAGGTCATGCTAAATGGTGATCAACTCGGCAACATTACTTTCATGAACCCTCCAAAATGAAATTATTTCTTAGAATATTGCACGACTTTTAGGAAATGGCTCGCTTAATGCTAATGTTTAGGAAGGCCGTATACATATTTATACCAAGTTGCACTAATTTTCACTCGACATGTTATCCTGGCAATTATGAACAACAAAATGCTGAGTGGCTGTTTGGTATTAGTGTGGTGGTGCTGGGTAGCATTAGCTTTCTAACCTGTTTAATGGGTCTTACAAATTTAATCATGTTAAGTTTTTTACCCTCCCCAGAAAATGATGCTCAGATAGGCGGTAAAGTCATTAGGAAAAGCTTTTTGTGATTGACGCGAAATTATTATATCGTACTTAAGGCGCAATTCGTTGGTTTTAGCGACCTGGCCTTGTAATATAATTTTTTAGTGGAGGTAGTAGCTAAAAGTCCGTACTGCTTAATCGTTGTATCTAATAAATTTCACTTATGCTCTTTCCACTGACGTCCTTGATAACCTAAAAGAGAGTCACCAAGAACTTTACTTCATGTTCATATATTATTTTGTTGAAAAAATTGAAAAGCTTGTCATCCTGTGACGTCAATTTCCGGGTGATATAAATTGGAATGGCGGGCGAACTGCGGGCGACTGTAATAATAAAGTCAATAAACCGACCAAGGACGTTGTAGGACGATTCCGAGCATAAAACGCTGTGTTTTGGCGCCCAAAGAGCCCTTATATCATTTGCCTCAAGGCCATAATGTTATGCCCCCGGAACAGTGTCCTGCAATGCGTCCTACAGGTAAGGCGAGAATTTTTTGGTGGACTGCAAGTGTACCTCTTCTGGCATCGTTTTTTATACAGCTCTAGATCAGCTGATGCATAAACAGTTAAGTGTGACCTTTGAGTTGTCTCTCGAGAGCTGCTTATCAAAGAGATATCGAAAAAATAGTCTTCCTTGTTAGTCTTTCTGATGCGAAGTCTTACGGCCACAGATTTACCAACAAACAGTCCAACTGCTGAATTGGTTCAATTTCTCTTGGAGTACATGTCTCTTTGCGCCAGATCTGATAGCTCTTCCCAGTCTGGCATCGCCAACAAACCTGACGGCGCTCCAACCCAAGTTGTCGACCCAGTTGTGGCTGGTTACTATGAAGAGCAACGGTCCTAAGACTGAGTCCGTAGGACAATACTTATAATGGGGTAGAGGCTGACTTCGAGGCAAGAACGCATACGGTTTGCGATCTCCCTGTAGGAAACTCTGCAATCCATGTCAGTAGCTTGCCTCTTATTCCAGTCTTTCATAGTTTATATATTGGCAATTTGTGTGGAGCACTGTCGATCGTCTTCCTGAAATCTATACAGATGACAGAAAAACTATTTTGCCGGTCCAGTGCGCAAGCCCACTGCTCAGTCGAGAGCGACAAACTGGACAGTTACGAACAGTTCGGAATAAAGCCGTGCTAGAGCCCTGAAATTAAGTTGTCTTCCTTCAGAAACCTCATTCTCGCTTCTCAAGTGTGGTTTCCGCCACTTTACAACAGGTGAGGTTTGAATTGACAAGACGATAATTTTGGCACTCGTTCGAGTTTTGCCCTTGCATATTAGGCAAATATTGGCAGCCTATCCGATCCGAGTAACGAATGGAAGATGAAAGTCAGTCATTAAAAGAGTCGTTTCGTCAAATGTTTCAAGAACTTCTTCGGCATATTGTCCGAATCTGACCATTACGGTTCCCAGAAACTTTTGCAGCTCTCTTTCCGCGACAGCTGCAGGGAAGGGTACAGATTCGAGAATTGAACTTACGTTTGAAACAGGACTGTTGACATTGTGGATGCGGCATTCTGTTTGCCTGGTGAATACAGGAGCATAACCTTCCGGTTTTCTTACTGTTTTCAACAAATCTTATGCCGCTCTCATCTTTCACTACTGCAAATGAACGTTTACTTGTTTACTCGACAGTTGGTATAACGAAATAAAATCTTGGGTTTCTGTTCTCCTTGTTAACTAATTCGGAATTCATATTTCTCCCTTGCCTGACGGATCCGTGTTTCGATAGCTTGACGTTGACGACGAAATTCTGCAATTTGTCGTTGCAGCCACTCTCCCAAGGTTCTCTCTATTTTATATCTCTTTTTTAACTGTCTGTGTAATTCTTGTGTTGACCGAGCAAAGCAATCAGTCGTTTTCGCTGTCTTCACTGGGCAAAAGTACTGGATCAGATATGGTGAAATGGTTTACACGATCTCCAAACTTCCTCCGGATTCCCTGTCAGCAAGCGGTCCCAGTTCACGGATGTCAGTCTCCCATATATTCCGCCGGTTTTTCTTCCTCTGCTAGTGTTCAGAATAGTGTAAGTAATGCCATAGGGAATCAGTATGGTCACGCTTTCCGAAAGGTCAATGAAAGACACTCGGACAGTCTTAAAGAAGCCTTTCGTGACCACTAGTTGCAGGCAATGGACACGTTGGTTCTTTTTAAATCGCGCTTGTATCTTACATTCCCTGTCAGAGGGGGGACAAATGTGAGGTAAATGTGGCTATAAGGACCAGGCACGATGTTAACGGCCAAATAATTCCAGTATATTGCAGGTGCGCGGAAGTCCTGATGGCTAGCCGTTTCCCTGACCAAGAGCGGGAGTGACAGTTCAGCTGCATATGACGGGTTTGGTGAACTGTAAATGGCCTGCCCCCCCCCCCCACCACTCTGTCTACTTTGACGGTCTCTGAGAAAAAGCTGGCATTCCTGTTCCGGAATCTCGGTATCCATAATTTTGGATTTAATCACGTTTAAGTTTATGATTCTATCTACCTCCTGATGTGCTGCACAATAATGCAAATTTCAGTCGTAAACATAGATCTTGTAGATCTCGATCGCTCGGCCTGAACAAAAACGTGCCAAAATGAATGAAATCTTTTCCTAAATCAAAAACACGGACGCTTATATGATAATGTGAAGTTGACTAAACGAAGTATAGCTTACATGCAGTTAACGGTTTCGCAATCAGTAAGTACTTTTGTACATGTCATATGCATGTCATATAATGTTCCATTTAACTGTCAACTGGCAATCTACCGTCAATAAAAGTGGTCTACTAAAATGATAATATGACATTGCAGAACTGACGTATGTTCGCTCAAAAATTTGATTTTTTCGGAGAGAACTTGAAGATTGCTCTAAATACTTTATGTTCCTCAAAGTGCTATTAAACAGACTTCTTCGGTTAAATCCACTCATCGAAGGTGATCAGTAAAACCCTAGGGAAGGTTTCGATTTGCTGCCTATGAATAAAGATTCTCGCGCTATCAACACTTCATTTCGGTAAAAGATGTCGTCTCATAAAACTGCGGCCACCCCTCAGTCGCCTCTGGCCGCTGACAATGAATCTCACACTGTTTTTGCTGCCTTTGCGTTGAACCAAGCCGTGGACCACATTGTAGCCTAGCCTGCGTTTTTCGAGCAGCCCCGAACATGTGTTAACACAGCTTAACCGCTACAAGTGGCACACGTGGCTCTCTATTGAAACGTTAGAAAATCGTGGTTTTGATAACTGCCAGTTGATGGGGTATCTTTTTGGCTGACAGGAAAGAGAGTTAGGCTAGAGTGGTCACTTCATAATGAAACCCCAGTTTGGCTCGCACATGATACCCTGAAAGGAACCCTGGAACACTTAACTTTAGAAGCCGACCGTGTGGGTAGCGCGTAGTCGGGTTGATTGAATATATCAACCATTGTATCACCCGCTTTTCCGGAAGCTTCGACTTTGCAACCGCTATGAGAACTTACGGTATACGTGGCAGGAGAGTGCGAGGTACATACAGCGTACGTTTCCTTTAGGGTGAACCAATAATTGCGGCAATTCTCGTCTTAAACGCCTATTTTTTGCAAGTCTATTTTTTAGGCTTGTGCAGCCAACGATCCTCTTATTATCCCCAATAAAGAGATGTTTTATAGTACGTGAGGGATATTTTGATGCATTTGAATATCCCGTTCTAGGAATGACCCCTTAAAGCACTAGTAGTTTGTAATAATGTTTAAGTAAACAGAACTAAGTGATTGGTAGATGCGTGCCCATCGGTCGGTTACGGGATTCACTAGCCCCGTTGTGCTTTTGGGACTCGATCTTGAGCTCCATCGGTAGTCGCATAGCAACTATTATTATTTTATGCAGAGGCAGACTGCCAACAAAGACAAGAGAGACTAGAATGTCCATTTCGGGTTATCAGCCGTCGTCAGCCAGTCGGCTCAACGGCTAATACGTTGAACTTCTAGCCAACTTGTCAAGAAATCTAGTCCGGGGGGTTGCAGAAAGCCTCGAGGTTGAGTATCATTGACTGATGACGGCTAATAAGTCAGAAAGGACCATTTCAATCTTCCTTCTCTTTGTCGGCAACCTAAAACTGAGCGATCATTATAAAAATTTGATATTCATTTAACTAATATACGCTGGATAGCCGTATATAAGCCGCTAGCGAGAATGTTTGCTGAATACTGATGTGATCATTCATGCCGCCGCATTAAAGAGAAAATCTGGTGACTGCACGAAATGCACCTTATACAATCGTGTTTAGACTACTGCGGAGGCAATCTGAAGCCTCATCTTGGCTAGGAAAGACTACGTGATTATTTTTTCACAAATGGAGGTGCATATGCGAGTCGCAGTTCGTTGTTGTAAGGAAGGGGTGAACGCGCGATCACGAGAACAGTAGATTGATTCGCGTAAAAATTCGCGATCGTGCAGGAGACAATCACATAGATTATGACAGTGCAACAACCGCTGAAACGTTTTGTAGTCAAACGATGATTGAGGAGATGTGGGTCCAACTCACAGCGGTCTCGCGATGTGGTGACGGCTTGCGTCCTTGGCTGAAAACCAGACCGCTCCAATTGACCGCGTGGGCGCAGCGCATGTTAGCAGAGAGACTCCTGTACGAGTCCGGAAGCTCAGGCTGATACACCCACAGCCGTTTCAGTGATCTTGCTCTCATCTTCTTCGCAAGTAAAGTCATGTCCAAAAAACTCCGACTTTTGCCATTGATCAGTTTTCATGTTGGCTAGTCCCTTATCAAAGGAATATTTGTATTTATAAGCGCACGGTAAAATAGTCAGGAGAGATTATCGTAAATTAGCAGAGTCGATTAATGCATTTCCTCTTATCATATGAAGAACTTGGTGAAACATACCTAAACTATCTTTATAAATTTCCAATCTGGTCACTCAACATCCGAAAGCATTCGCTTTCAAAGTCGCAAGCGGACGATGAGCTCTCGGGAAAATCGAAATATAGTACAGCATATTAAATTATCGTGTTAACTTATTTCTGAAGTAAGATAAAGTTAACCATGTCCCTTCTTACCATGAACCTGAAACTCCAGACTTCAATAGACTTATCTACCTCTCAACTGGGAAGTGGGAATTATTGTTTGAAATGTTCAGTTATTCAAATAAGAGAAAATGTGAGGCAACAAACAGAGATCCACCAATCTTACAATTAAATTATTTAGTAGATCTCTATAATACCCGTTCACGTTTCCAAAATGCCGCAGTGTGTGGTTTGGGCTCCCAGTTCTTAGTCAAAACTTGCAAATCTGTCATACGAACTACCAGATTTATAGGAGTGCTCTATAGATGAACCGTACTGGTTCAGATGAGTTGTGTTTAAAAGACAAATTGTTCTGACAAAATCGATTAAGTAACGAGACAAGTGCGCTTTAGCTAATCTGCACATTCGATTAACATATGGAGAGTACTGCAAAAATTTACCATAGCATAATTTTGCACATAATGCAGGTTCAAATTATGCAGTAGATTAGTAAATGTAATGACGTTTAATAACATAGATTTAAATCCCGGAATCATTTTCGGTCGAAATGCTAGGTTATTTTAACAAAAGTAATATGGCATAATCAGTAATTGGATATATATCCTGTTTACAGAACTTCAGTGGTTTTAGTTTTATTTAAGATGATCTTTTTGTAAGCTGCAAAACCCCATTGGTTTATTAGAGGATTTAATATGAGCTGTTTTCGATTAAAAAATAACTACTTGCTATATATGTTTAGGGGTATGTTATTTTCTGAAAACCTTTTACTATCAGAACTAACTAAGCCCTAACAAATAAGTATTGTCTTTTTTCGTCATTTAAATCAAGGTACACTGCTAAACAGTTTTCTCCTTTGCACAAAATAGCCCATAGTCGGGAGGTACCAAAAACGTTCGACCCCATACATAACGTGTGCCCACAATATATTTTTTTTCCAAGCTACAGCACGCCGTTTGAGCTCAAGCGGCCGTTGTATTATCGGCCGCACAGTGCACAGAAGGCTCATGCACAAAACATGTGCGAAGAGAAATAACTAATGCAGTATTTACCAGCATGTTCCTCAGTTAATCATCTACCACTCCTGCAGTTCGTGATTATCCTATGCGTTCTCTTGATATCTTAAACGGGTGCTTCTATGTTTTATTTACGGTTATTTTTTGAGCAACCAAGCGCCACTAACAAAAGAATATTCTGGTCCTTCCAGAGTTCACACTGTTACCCATAATATAGGACATAAATCATTACCTCCGATATGTTTCTTTGATTAGAAAAACTCCTAGACAGATGGTCAGACAAATAACATCGAACACCACATTATCTGCCAGGAAGTACGGAACACTTAGATTTGCCAAAACTCATCCATACACCTGTTGATCCATATGAGGATCAAATCAAATAAACGAGAATTTTAACAGGAGGCACTTTTTCAAAATGACCCGACAATTTTTACTGTTAGAAGCCTAGATGTAACAAAACTTCACAACAGACAATATTTACCCCCGTTTCGCAGGAACGGTATGTGTGGCGATAATGCATAATGAGGCGCGATCCTGTGCATAATAAGCTATGATTGTGTATATTTATTTCTGCAGCACAGCCTACAGATGGCATTCTTGTGGAACTTTTGTGACATCTTTTTATTGGAAAGGTGCCTGACATTAAAAAATCGTTCCCAGCGTTTTGATCATAAAAACGCCAACTGTCTTACAGGGAGATGCTGGTCGTCTTTAACTTCATGTCATTTGCAATAAGCAATAACGAAGAATATCATATGAGTAGGAACAATAATCCCGTAGTCACAGACACCCATCCAATGCACACAGCTAACAGAAGAAACCAACCCCATCGCCAGTTATTATGACCTTGAACTAAAGGCTCTGACAATGCCCTCCCTTGTTTAGTTCTTTTCAGGAGTTCATCGAGTTTTGCAACACTGACGAAGGTGGACATATTTTCATTATCATCTGAAAATAGGCTTGATTCTTTGTTTGTTGGTTCAAAACCCGAGCAATAACCGGCATAAAGGGTAAAGAACAACTAGTTGTTAGATATAAGTGATACATCCAGGAAGGACAATGGGTGCCAAGAAAGCATCCATGCCGGTGTAATTCCCTCCGTTCAACCCCCCCGTTACAAAACATCTTTCTTATAACAAAGCACGAGCTTTCCCCTAGATTTTTTTAGTTTATTGGTTTCAAATGGCGGCGTTTGCTCAGAAATTTCTTCTATAATAGTTTCGTGGTTTGATCATTAGCCTAGAGTAAGGGCAAAGGTATGTTTTATGCCCGGAGTTACTTACTCCGAGGAGCATTTATGTTGACCAAAAAAGTTGAACATCTAAGAACTTTGTAGCATCACAAATTTTGATTTTCCGTCTTTTCACCAATTGAAAGGGAACTATTTCTTCCATCTAATGATAATAGTAAATGAATGTAATGCCCCATTTCAGGCATTGTCAAAAAGGAATTGCATTGTTGTATTTCTTTATCCGGTGACTAACTTAAAGCATTTTAATCACCCTCACGCAGCAGCCACCGCGAGATTAATTTATTTCTTCCTCTAGCATATAAAAATAAATATCGCCAGTTATTTTCTTTTGGCACACTTGCTCGCCAGAGTAAGGTACCCCTGCCATAAACCACACACTTGCCAGAGTACGTCCAAGGGAAACGACATCAAATAACTGAGAATACTGTTTAAATCTGTCGTGTTAAGTTAACTGTACCTTGGCCCAAAATGTTTCCTGACTTTTGTTTAAACCAACATCAGTGGTCCGTTTTCCTTCAAAAGAGGTCGCTGACCGTCCTTAATTTTCCACAGTATGAAGCTGTGGAAATCGGTTTTCCTCTCACTCATCGAGAACGTTTGCTATAAAAACGCGCCATGGTCTGTAGCGACCAGATAAGCTGAAATACGTATAATGATTCCATATTCACTGTAAGCATTTACAAGTCATTTGCCAAACAAACGACGCAAAGCTGAGGAGAAATTTCGACCGTAGTTCCGGATTATATAGAACATCGTACAGTGGGGTCTACTTTGCGATTTGAAGTCTATATCCCACAAGACACTGCCTTTTCCCTTGATGGTAGTCACGTTGGGCTATCGTGTGTTCATTGCAGTTTGGCTCTCCCGAATAGACTACTGGTAATTGGACATTGCTTCCGCTTGGAAGTTGCAGATCTGTCGGTAATTGCCAGATTGCAGGGGCGATTATTATGCCGACATTTGTAATTCTACCACCCTCAGCTTTTAGTGTATGATGACTTTAACGCCCGGCACTTTAATTGTCTGGATGCTCGGGGCAGCACTGAGGGCCCTAACAATTTTCTTTCAAATTGCTGTTCATGCCGAGTGATTAATCAGGGGCTTTTAAGTTGGCAACCCGACAAGTCAGTTTGCTTAGTCCTCATAGCGCATTTATGAGATGTCACTGTTCATTGTGATCTCTCTCCTTTGTGCCCGCAGACGATTTTGAAATGCACTTTAGATGTTTCCCCACAAAGTGGTGTTTCCATAGCCAAGCATGCAACCTTCCCTGCCATGAATTTTGCAGGGAAGGCCTCGAATTATGACTTAGGTTCGCAACATCCTTCCGACCCAAAAAAGTTTTTGAAAGTTTTGTAAAAGTCCATTTGATGGAGAAATCACAGTTTTTGAAGCGCTGACATGGGCACATAAGGAGTGTCCCCAACCGCCAATTCGTAGTCTTTGACGTCGCTAGTGATCGGCTACCTCAAGTGGAAATAGATGACGACTCGCGTCTCTTACCTTCTCTCCATGGAATAATCACACTCGTTCACAAAATATCCGACGGATCAGGCACGATCCCGGTCGCATTATCCGAGTGCGGCAGTCCTCTGTTGATGGATCACCTTACAACACTTTTCGGGGACATATGACCTCGAGAACAAGTTCCTCAGAACTTTAGGTTGCGACAGTCGTTCATTTCTACATGTGGAAAGAGAACCGGTGAGTCTGTGATGAGAATCACAGAATGATCAGAAAAAGAATCTCGTTGCCCATCGTAGCCGAGAAGATCTTCGTTCGCATCCTCCTCAATTGTCTGAGAGGCCATCTCGAACATAGAATCCTGCCGAAAAGTCAGTGTAGACGCCGACGCCACTGCTGAATTACTAACGTCAGCTTTGCCGCCTGCCAGTTGCAAGAGAAATGCCAGGAGATGAGATCCCGCCTAAACACTACGGTCCTGGACTTGATGAAAGCGGCGAACCGTGAACCGCGATGTATTCCGGGAAATCATGCAGACATTTGGTTGTTCTATGTCATTTATGCAATGTTGCGCCAGTCCTACTACGGGATGATAGCGCGCGAGTCACGTAAAACCGGGTAGTCTCAGAAACATTTGCAGTAATCAATGGGGTGCAGCAGGCCTGTATATTTGCCCCTACCCTCCTCAGTTTTGTGCCCCCTGTCCTGCCGATGGAGGTCTATTGTGATGACCACCCCAGGATCCGCATCGTCCACAGGACTGACGACAATCTTCTAAACGGCCGGCAAATATAGGCCTCAAAGCCTCTGTCCATGACTACAGTCCAAGAGTTGCTCTTCGAAGATGACTGCGCGCTCAGCGCTGTGTCAGACGCTGACATGCAACGGATCATGGCCTTCGACTGGGTCACTAAGAGGTTGATCAGCAGCACGTATAAAACGGTGGTCATTCATCAATCTCAGCCAAAACTGCATACAGTTAACGATACCCAACTGGAGACCGTGGACAACTTCGCCTACTAAGACTGCTCACTATCACGCTAGATCGAAATCGACGAAGAAGTAGGTTACCGGATTTCCAGAGCCAACCAGACCTTCGGTCGGCTGCAGAACTCCGTATGGAAACGTCGCGGTCTCTACCTGAACAACAGACTGACGATGCGCAAAGTGGTTATTTTGACGACGCTGTTGTATGGTGCAGAAAACTGGATAGTCAACGAGAAACAAGAATGAAAACTCGATCACTTCCGTCTCAGTTATTTCCGCCGGATACTAAAGCTAAGGTGACAGGATAGGGTCGTGGACGCGGAAGTTTTGGAGTTGAGTGGAATCCTCAGGATAAACGCCATACTGAGGCAACTGCATCTGCGATGGAACAGCCACCTTATTAAGTCGAAAGGCAGGCGTTTATCAAAGCAACTCTTCTATGAAAATGTCGCCACGGATGCTCGCCTGAAGGGAGATCAAGCCCGCCTCTGTGATGACACTATGAAAGATACTTTGAGGCGGCCACAAATCAACCCGAAGACTTGGAAAGACTCCGTACAGAACCGACAGGCCACCGGTCAGAACACTCTCGACGCCCTGCAAACCATGGCCCTAACCATTACCACTCCCACGTCGAGCGATATGGACTCGGTCCCAACCTATTCTCACTGCGATCATGCATTCACCTCACGCATCGGCCTGGCTGGTCACTTCCGAATCCTTCACACAGAGACTGGCGCACGGGTGCCAGGAGTCCACTCGTAAACTCTCCGCATCCGTTTTCGCTGTCCACACTGTCCACGTACATTCATTCGCCGCAGCGGAATTCACCTCAATATCGACACATATAACACAACTTGCACATTCACTAACTCTCCCATCCGCAACTCAATCAACTCCCCATAGACTTGTACTTGCACCACTAACAACATCAAATCGACAACCGACCCAATATTCCCCAACTTATCTTGCCCACACTGTCACCGCGCATCCAACTCACACGTCGACATGGTGGGTTATTTGCAAATGCATCCTACAGAGACTGGCGAACCAGTGCCTGAAACATCAACATATATTAAGCGTCACCGCCTCAATTGCCAACACTGTATCTGCAAATTCAGCCGTCTCATGAGCCTATTTATTCACATGAGTATTCATTAAAACCCGCGGCAACGCATTACAGACACCTTCGCACCACTACACACTCCCTTATCAACGTACGTACCACGCATAAATACCTCCAACATCCCACACCACCGGCACATCTCGTGCAAGTGGGAAGTGTGCTTTTCGGGTTTTTTCTCCATGTGGCCCCTATGCTGCATGTGAGATGCGAGTGATCTATCCTCTCGTGTAAAATTCCGCTGTGTGCGTATGAGGGGTCAGGTCGTGTGCGTGTGCGTGGCACGCGTACAGGAGCCGTCCTCAGCCCTGCCAGTCATCTATCCCAATCTTAGCATTGGTTGGTTTGCTGATTCGGACAGTCGGATGGTCCAGTGGGTAGGGAAAAGCTAGTGATTTCAACTATCAACGTATACTTCCTCACTATAAACAATTTTGAACGCTAGAGATTAACAGGGTACGTTAAAAGCTGTGGCCTGGAAGGTTGCCAACGGAAGCCTCAACTCACATCACACTGTCAGTCCGGTTTATGTTTGTGAGTTGAGCAATTGATTGGCGAACTGAGAGTCAGGCTACGATGGCCCCTTCTTAGTGACACTCTAACACACATGTGAGCTCCAAACCACCTCCCCTGTGCGTGTAATTCTGGTGCGTGCGTCTGCAGGCCGGATAGTGAGTATGGCGCGCGAAGACGCTCTCTCTAGTTCTGTCATCCCTTGCACCCATTTCCGGTCTCAGCACATATCCCACATTACAAACAATCTGACGCGTTTAAATCTATCATGCTAAACTAAATCTATCTGACGACATAACTCCAACCTCACAGTCAACCTTGTGTGCGTTTGTGTTGATTGACTGGCTGGCGGACCGATAGCCCTGCAAAAATGATCCCTTCTTACTGCGACCTCTATGGCACATCCCACCGAAAGGAACCCGAATCGCCTTGTTATTTGTATCTTAAATCCTGTCTAGTGGACATCGTGGACCGGAGAGGGCGTGGTGGCACGCCCGACTGCGGTCTTTCGCCGCGCCAGTCACCTGAGCCCTTTCCCTCCTCCGGTCTTCCTGGCTTTGTTTTGAAACCAGACCCATGTGAAGGAAGAAGGGAACTCACGCGCAAGTCACTGACCCTAATCTCACTCGGTTGAGGAGCATACGTAGTACATCGTCGGTCGCGATGACCAAAATTTCATTCGACCTTATAATGCATAGTATTTCATTGGTCAAGTCGTTGAGAAATCCTGCGATTAGCACGTTCGATGAAGATGGAGCAGGTAGTTTTCCTCTGCTACTGTGTGTTTACATGCACTGTTACAGCGGCACATGCAAAGTATATTGCGTGATATGAGGAAATAAATAAAGGTAAGGTTCTCTAAGAAGCCGCCAAAACAAGGTATATGGTTAGCTTCGAAAGTGGTAAATTACTATTTGGTTCGTCCCCGCGTACGCTTGTGGCCAGCAGTGCAATGTCACAAATTTGGCGAAGCCGTGGGCAAGAAGAAGGATAATTGCTTGAAGAGAAATATCACATTTCCAGATAATCCTCTAAGTGTTCTGGATATCTTTGATATGCTTGCGGCTTAAAATATCATGAAAAAAGTTAACCGGCATAATCCGTTGACTGGGGTAAGACCGGTCCTTATGACTACTTGTGTTTGATGAGAGTCTGTTCTTACACCTCTCGAAATTTTGATTTCAGCGGGCTCTACCGTGGTTTGTGTGAGGGTAAACTTAGAGGAATTGTGTCAGAGTCGCCTTTTCGACAAATTTATCGCTGCTGCCTAACTGCAAATTTAAATTTTATAACGATGTACAAAACACTGCAAAATGTCGTGCTCTATTTAACCAGTTTGTCCTATTCTGACGTAGATGCCTGGTTGAGGTAAACAAGTTAGAATTTCTGTTCTTTGAAATATTGATAGATATTTCGATTTCGTTCTCATGCACATGCTTTTTATGTACGCGTCGAGGTTTCTGAGATCGACTGATATTCTTTGGGAGTGGTGGTTACAATGAAAATGTACAACTATAGCTTTGCGCATGTATATTATAAATCTTGCTGTCTATTCTAGTAAGTCAGACGACTAGTATTTTTCCCTCAAAGGAACTGCGTACATTTAAACAAACCTAACTCCATTACAAATATGCCATATTTTATTCCGAGGCTGTGCTTTTTACTCAACGTTTCTGTAATTCTTCGGAGACTATGCAACAGCCGCTTCGACATTAATTCCGAAAAGGAAATTGCCGAGTAGGCGTATACCTCTTAGGTGTTTCAAGCCACATAACAGAGGTTCTCGGGTTTGTGCTATAGTCGTCAATGATTCAGGATTGCATTTACCGCTTGGCGGAGTTGCGCGGTTGGTTATTGGTTCAGAGAACACATCGGGTGCATTGTAATTTAGCAACCTTGTCTTCCTACGCAACGCAGTGCGTTTTACCAGGCCGACACAGCAGTACTACGCAACTGTATTTGTGACTGATAGGCCGGTTGCCGTTGGAGCTTGCCACTTGCGTCCTGTTTGTCTCCGCTATGAACACTTCATTTATTAGGTTCCTACAATCCGTGCAGCGCATGAAAGAACGGGACGACAGACCTGACTGCACTGGCCTCAATAGTTTATTGAGCGTGAAGAACGCCCGGGAAGCCGTCAGCCGCTTTCTCGTGCGACTTGGAGTTGGAGTTTACACAAACCGGAGACAACCGTAAAGTGCAAAGTGACATATTGCTCCGTCGAAATGTCAACAGTCGTCTATTGCAGTTGATGGCACGGAGACACTGTTAAGTAACCCGGACGCTGATAATCAAATAGGCGACAGTCGTGGGAGAGAATGACACCAAATCCAAAGTCGTCGTTCACTGAACGGTGGCTGGTCACACGGTCTAAGTCAAAAGGGTCGAAGTTCTCCCACAAATGACAACATCGTGAACTGAGTGTCGCGTTAACCGTGATTCACCGGTTCCCAGTCTATTAACTGGCGCTACGTCCTCTCCTCGTTTTTAATTCGGAGACTGCCTGGAAAGAGTTGTTAACCAGGAGAGAGGTGTGTGGGAAAAAAGGGCCTCCAGTTGTCGATACAAGCGAGAATGTGAGTTCTGAAATGCATTTGAGAACAAGGAGGGCGGTTGCTGAGACGACATTTATTAGGTTGGGTCCCAGTATTCATTCGAAATTTCAGACAAATAAAATTCTTATTTCTGGTGATTGCGTCTCCTTCACCCTGATTTCTTTTAGTAAGATTATAACCAAACTACATTGCGAAGTCATTCTACCATCAGCACCTTTGATAAAAATGTGACAGTTAAGGACTCAGGTGTGAGCGATCAAACCGTCGTCGAGTCCAACATGGCCGCCGGCGGTTGAAGCAGGATGCAGCTTTGAGAATATGTCGATGATTATTTGCGACTCTAGTCCTTCAGTCTGGATATTTGTTTAAATTTACCCCAGAATGCTTTGACTATTATTAAGCCGACATTTGGATTGCTAACAAATTTGTTTTCTGCTGCGTGCGATACAGTTGGAAATTTACTGGAGGTTTCAAGAACACTCAATCTATCTTCTAAAAGATCTCTCCTTTTAGTGAACTGAAATGGCCATTTCCGAATTCCTTTGATATTATTTATCTGTATCTGAGGTTGACACTGTGTGTTTAAGAGCTGAATGCAAGTCAATTTCAGAAGCTCCTTAATACATACCCTCTATCAAACAAAGTTAGTCTTCATGTCCTGCCAAATGCATGAAACGTTTTAGTTCGGCCTGTTATATGGTTGGTTCGATATAAGGCTTCTCGATGAGGCCTCATCCGAATGAGATCAGCGTGCCTGATCGAGCATGGTCAGTCTGGTAATGTTTTGCCAGAGTCTGATCATAACCACAAAACGTAGTTTGTGGTGTTGAGGGAATCGACGCTAAATGGTTTGTAGATGCGGAAACATGAATGTTCGAGCAGCTACCACACTCCGGTGTTTTGCGGCCTATCCCAACCGAACGTTATGATTTGGGGCTATGAAGTCTCGTTCATGTTGTTACTGTACACTCTACGTGCCATCATGCTGATGTTGATGCTTTAAGTTGAAAGTAGTCTACTCTGCCTTAGTTTGCGGATCTTTGAAAAACAGCAAGTCCAGTTAGACTTTACAACTGATTTCATCATTCCGACACCTGCCCTCAAGAACTTTTGCAGCAAACTAACCGTTCTACGTCGATGAGGTGAACTGTGTTTTAATTCCAACCGAAGTCTAAAAGAGATTCGTCAATGGTTTCTTCCATAGGTACGCTGGACAGCAATTAGGAATTAACCGCACGTCGAATCGTTGTCGAAACTGTCCTTTTTGTCCTTGAAACAAAAGAGTGAATGCAAAAGCTAAGAGGGCAATTGTAACTATATATATATGCATATTTCGAATGGTAGAACACACGCTCGACTCCGACAAATGAATGTAAGAAAATGTCAGAACGATTGCTGGGGCCTGTTGTTTATTTATCCGACCTTTAAAACTCTCAAGCGAGTTCATCTTCAAAGAATGAAAGAGCGTACATCTCGCCTTACATCTAGCTCCTCTCTGCCGAAAATGATCGCCAGCTACCTTGTGATCTGTTCACGCAGTGCTTGATAATTGGTTGACAGATTGCTACATTGACTAATCGAGTTTTTAGTCGAGTGTCATGCTTCCTGCAGCAGGAGCGACGTTTGGTTGTCTGACTGACCCAATATTCTCACGTCCTCGAAGTCAAGTACGAGGTGGACTTTAAGTCTTGCGATGAGCTTGTGTGCAAGTTCAAAAGGCCGGATAAATAAACAACTGGTCCCAGCAATCGCCTTCCTATACACAAACATACGTTTGCAAGCAATCATTGCCGACACTAAGAACAGGCAGAATGGCAATTCTTGTTTTGGGGTCAAAAGAAGAGCTTATTATACAATCTTAAAACAACCTCAACGTTCTTGCGTTTGCGGCATAATCCGACTTACTGACCTCGAGAGATATAATTGCCCTTACCTATTTTAAATTGAAATATTGTTTTCTTGTCCTAATATGAAGACATCATCTATTTAGAAAAAAATAGCATTATGTTGACTAACTGAAATGAAATACTTAAAATAGCTGTTTATTTACTTGACACTGATAGACTCATAAAGCGCGATCCATACATGCAGCGGGAAAATAACAGAGGTCTTCAGCAAAAACTTTCATTTCTAATTTTTTCCTGTTCTGATGATGTAAATCGTAATACCCCATCCCAGATACCCCAAAATCCTTTATTCGGTTGGCCAAAATATATTTTTGTTGCTGGCATAATGAAAAAACTAGTCCTAAATCTTTTCTGTGGCGTATTCTGTATTCTCTGCTGAGTAGCAGATAACGTCCATCTCTTGTTAATATCGTGGCTAGGACCTAATTTTTAGCCTCCTTTTGAAACAATTATATCTTGCATTTAGAAGATGACGTTCTTTTGGATACGTATAAAGGCGGACGCAGAAAAGTCAATCCTAGTTTATTTCGTTCCACTTTAACTAAAAAGTCGAAACTAGGACCACATATTTCAGGAGTCTATAGTTAATTTCAAAGGAGAAGTCAAGGGACAGTCCTTATCTTCAGTTCTTTATAATTGCAGGCGAACCCCCAGTTTGCGCACTTCGGCCGATATACGACCGGAATTACAGTACATGGACTGATTCAAGAAATGCTAACTAAAATTCTAAAATGCGTTTTCGGCTCGGAAAATTACTTAAGTAGGGTTGTAATATTAATCATCTTGCAGCCTAGTCCCACGATAATTTAGTTTATTTCAAGATGTCGGCTTCTTAACGAACTTTTTTCCGGCCGCCTAAAAAAGCTCCAATTTATAAAAACATTTTGCCTTATTAGCACGAATTTTCCTACTGATTTTTGATGCCCTCAGAAGTTCAGATGCACCTCATAGAAAACATACCGAAAATTGTTTATTCTTTTTCTCTTTTGGTAGAAAATTACGTCTTCCTTAAATTTTATACATGAAGGAGGGGATACCTTGGTTGTTAAAAAGTTTGTAATTATGACGTTTTTTAAGATCGTAAGATGCCTGTTGATAAACTTTGCGTCTCTAAATTTTCAAATGTTGCTTGTATAAATATATCTGAATTTACGGGGGCATCGAAAATCAGTGGGAAACATCCGTACTATTTAGGTTGCAATTTTTTACAAAGTGTAGTTTTTGCAGGCCAAAAGAAGATTGTTCATTAGTCGGCATCTTGAACCAATTGAATTATCATGGGATTGTGCTGCAAGGTGGTTAATATTACAACCCTACTTTAGTAATCTTTTCGAGTCGAAAATACATTTATTTCGGCTAACCTTTCATGAGTTAGCACACCTACTGTATCTGCGTGTCTTA
Source organism: Spirometra erinaceieuropaei (assembly GCA_902702965.1). NCBI lineage: Eukaryota > Metazoa > Platyhelminthes > Cestoda > Diphyllobothriidea > Diphyllobothriidae > Spirometra > Spirometra erinaceieuropaei. The sequence continues at coordinate 182,505 of CACRXP010000023.1, forward strand.
GGAGGTCACTGGCATGGCGATCTAACCTGCAGGCGAGCTGTACTTCCCAAGGGTCGTCTGTCGCAGATTTTTCTTTTTTGTGAATATCCATCGAAGGCGTGTGGCGTGGTATCCCAATTCTCAGATATGTGTCTTATAGAAACCTTTCAACCAGTTTGTCCTTGTATTTTATCTACACGCTCAAAAAAGATTTAGCTTTAGCAATTAGCCTAAATTCACACTTTAGGATCATTGTATTGTTAATTACACCTTGACATCGTATATGTTCGTCGACAGACTCCTAAATGAAATGGAAACATTAATCGCGCTAGCCCTGACTGCCCCAAGGTAGTGATTAGCTGAAAACCGGCTTTCATCATGCCCACTCACTCCGGTAATCGATCATTCTCCGTCGCGTTTGGCCGGATGACATTTCGAACTAATTCTTTACAGTCCGCACCGAACTAAACTCCCGTTAGTTGGCGAGTAAAGAGTGCGCGGTTGACGGACTATGTTTCTGACTGACTATATAGTCCTCCTTGGGAGATTTGATCAAAGATACTGGAACGTTGAATAGAGCGAGGACATCATGTAGTAGGTGCATGCAGAAAATGAACATCTCTTGAGCCACGTCGCTTGTTCGTATAGATGGAAGACCTCATGAAAATCTCGAGTACCGACGCTTTGATACTCTGATAAATGTCACACTGCTTTCTGCATTTTCATCTCGGTTGGATGAATGTCATGTGCATTTGATTTGCCTTTGTGCGGTCTGATAAACGGAGAGGGAAACATCCCTCAGCCCTGTAGCAGAAAGTAGCAGCTAAGGTTATTGTTAGTTCAACCCGCGTCAAGGACACGGTTTAATCATCCCTAAATGAAATTACTCCATCAATTGTTCCATATATATCTTAAATTAGTAAGCTGATGTGCAGCCTATCATCTTCTTAAGATATCGATTTGAATGAAAGTCTTTAAGCATCGGCAAAGTCTTCTTCGGGCGTCTAATAACTACGGCTTACAAAAGCGTGTCCCAGAGACCTATTCTGGGGCATAGCATGGCAATGGATATTGCATGAAATCATCGTCAGATCCAACGCCTCTGGGCCAAACGTTAAAGACATGATGCAGCGTGGTATCAATTTTTTAACCTTCAATGCAAACTTTTTGAAGAACAGGGCCTTAGTATCCCAGAAATGAGTAGACTTTTAGCAAAACATGCTCTTCTAAGAAGGGTGGATGGTGTAACACAGAGGCATTCGTATGGATAGAGTAATGAGACGCGGATCAACTATAGACCAAACGTTTCGACCGTTACTTCTTAAAGACAGGAAACGAGATTTTAGGGCTGATTGGGCGAGCTTTGACACACCTCTGCCCTTTATATTTGCAATTAGATTTCCTGAGGTTTGCCCTTTATCTCCCTGTGCTCTGAAAAAGAACTGGACTACCTCTATTTAATACACATTTTTCCTCTTAGTTTGGTCTGCACCCGCTGATTTTGCGGGCTTGCTGACAGCTGACAGTTTTCAGGGCATGCGAAACTCCTATTTTTCTACGCACACCTGTCATGGAGTAAAGAGATCTAAGATTCGCCCTTTTTGGAGTAAAAAATACAGACCGAATGAACTATTTGTAACTTTGCACCAACACATTAGTGAACGGACAAATATAAATAGACCAACCATAGGACATTTGTTCTTAGATCAGCAGAACTATACATAATTCACTTTAGGCACATTTAAAGGGATTTCTTGTTAAAGTTGAGGGGGTATCGCTATCATAACCGGGTGCATCTAGTACATATGGTCATTTTCTACAAACTTTACACCAAGGAACCGACCCCTTATCCAAGGGGAGTGAGGGTTGTTGTAAAATTGTATACGCCTCATTTTTGTGCATTTTCGAAACATTTTCTTGCGTCTTTTAAAAATTTGAACTTTTGATTCCAAAAATCCGAAATAAAGAGGGAAAAACTATTCGGACAAGAATAAGAATTGCCATAAAGTAGGAACGCTACACCAACGTTGATTCTAACCTTGCTGCTACGGTAAAGGTTAATGCGGTTCAGCCTTTCGTCATTACTAGAGTAAGCTTGGTCTTTAGAAAGTTATGACTGATGTTACTGATCCTACTGTGATGAATGTTTGAGATCTAACTCGTAAGTAAACCTTGGCAAAGTACATAGACGAAATGTTCGTCTACAAACGAAAAATATTATCGAACGAATGATCAGCAAAGGTTGTCTGAAGTGAATAACGAGATCGCGTGCACCAATGTCCTCCTAAAGAAACAAGTGGATGTACCTACCCAGAATAAAGCATTCCGAAATGCACGTGGATGAGACAATACATCAATTTTTTCAGCTTCGTCCCCTTAAATTTAAAAAAAATTTGGCCCAAGGATTGGAGACTAGGGCACGACGCATCTGCTCTTCTGGAGCTGAACAGGCCAAGCTCCAGCAGATGCAGGATGCAGAGTTATCCAGATAGACTTCTCTGGAGCATTGTGGAGCGTACCACAAAGCTTGTCACCATAGATGCAGAAACAAGACGTGTTTTTAAGACTGCCTTTTCTAGGGGACACAGCAAGCGAAGTAATTAGACGTCCTATAAAGACATCTTGACATCTATCACGGGCGCTTTTACTTTGGCGAGCTCACGCGTATTCTTCACAAACTTCCCCCTCCTAAGGATTGGAAGTGAAGACCGACTACTGCTGCAGGCCACATCGATGTGCGTTTACTCATTCACTTGCTCCTGTGGAACATGGTAAACTGACCATGCAACGAGGCGTCTGGGAAGAGACTACTCGCACAAATACTCCTCTGGTTATGAAGAGATGAAAATGTATCGATCTAGAGTTCTATTCTTACCCATCTAGTCCAGGCGAATCGCAGAGTGGAAGCCAAATAAGCTCTTCCAGTTATCTGTCAGGCCTCAGAAAACTGTGCTAAAGGCCTACGCCAATGGGTGTTGGCAACAACCGAGGCCATGGCTTTTCGGCCAAAAAGTCCAATGCTTTGTTGTCGGAATGCGTTTGTGCAACAGCTCTTGCTTCCACTGACAACACCGACTTCGCGTGGTGATCGCACGCCGTCCCAACCCCCTCCCCCCCAATGACAGTCATGCGCCCTCTCTGTGTTTAGCCTTCAGACATCGCTCACACCCTCCCTCCACCTCCTCAGCCTGCCTGAATGACCCCAACATGCCGACATCTCCGTGGGGGGAAGAGGAGTTTAACTAGCTGCCTCAGACGCTAATAAACCCTGTCCACAACCCATGCTTCATTTTGCATGTAATTTCATTTGGCCGATGATGAATTTCTGAAGACGTGTTTGCCAATTTGACTTTTAAAATACTGCTAATAGCGGTAGCTTTAGAAGGAAATAAAAGCACGAAAGCATTTAAATTGAAAGCTAGAAAAGTATAAACTATCGAACACACTCACTATGAGATTACAAATTAAAAACGTAGTATTTAACACCAAAACTGAACAACGGCAAGTTATGATAGGGGCGTGCATCTAAGTGAAGTAATAAACAGCACAGTAAATTAGTAGTGAACTTCCAATTCCAACGAAGACGACGGGAAACACCAGGTTTGGTGATAAGCCGCTATTAAACACCCAAACACCTTGGATAAAGGAGCATACTGAACACCTTTGCAGTAACCAGATGCCGGCAACAGGAACTTTTTGCAGAATGGGTCTAAACTTCCGATCTAAAGTCGAGTTATACCACAAAATGTAATCCAGTCCTTCGTGTGTTCAAAAGACCGCAGCTGAGGCGAGCATGATTTATATTTCTTTATTTCTACTCCCGCAACAAGTATTGCTAGATACTATAAGGCTTTTCGGGAAATACTGACAGATTTCGGAAAGAGACACTTATTCTTGGAAGCTTTAACGCTACGCGTGTTAAAATAAGTCAACGCGCAACTTCTGAACACCCATGCGACTGTGTTAGCGACGAACAACTTCATTTTTGCCTCATCAATAAAGGTCTACTGGTTAAATGCTAAGAAAATTTTACATGCAGCCTCCGCCCCAGTTTTGATACTTAAAAAAAGAATTTAAACGCCCGAAAAAGTGACAAAGAGTGGGTAAAACATCGAGATAATATGGAAATTGCGATAAAGATTCGTATCAAAATCCATCAAGTTTGTCCGGTGTCATTCCGGCGACATGAGGCCAGGCGTTTTCGGGAAGCAGATTAGAGCCACATCGATTAACTAGTCCAAGTCTCACTCTCCCAGGTGGACCGCGTTTCTTCGAATTGGTTGGGATAAGTCTCCGCTGTGGTGCTCTTACCAGCCTCCAGAAGGCCGTAATGGACAAAACCGTTAGCAGACCGCCAGACTGCCACCGTACTTTTCAGCTGTCACAACTTCGATTTCGGGGATATTTTGGTGTAAATTTACCGTCATACCGTTGCCCTGATCACTTATGGCAATCATGAAGCAACCACATTCTGTCACACATTATTAGTCGATAAAGAAATCGATCATCAGATTTTTGCACGAGAACATCGAACATACTTCAGAACGCTGAACTATATGATTTGCATTGAATTCATGTGGTGTCCGTTTTTGAGTTTTTCATTTTAAACATTTGCATCGGTTGATCGGACAGGTTAAAACACTGATGTTAAATTCTTCGGACATTTCTCTGACACTCTGGCATGGGTTTTTTTCAAAAACTGCTTACAAAAATCCCTTAAATTTTGCGGCCCACATTGCCACTACGGCGTTGCTAAAACCACCTTCGTACTCTATGATCATTTATGGACCCTCCTCTCCATAGTATGCCGATGTCGGCAGTTATGTGAAAAGCATCATGACCAAGATATTTTAGTTATCTCAGGATGCGGGCTTCTGAAGGAGTATATTTAGACGCCGGAAAAACTACACAGTAAAAACGGCCAATAAGTATTGATTTTTATTGATTTTTAATATCCTTAAAAATTCAGATATATTTTACAGAATGTTCGCAAAACTATAAACCTCCCCTGCTTACTTTGTAGTAGATTGCGTCATTCTTAAATTTTATGATAAGGGAAAGATCTTTTTAGTTTGGGAAAGTTTTTAAGTGGATCTTTTAAAGCGACAAAAGGTTTGGTCATAATGCTGCGCACCAGGATGTTTATTAATACTGCATATGAAATAAACAAATTGCTCCACATTATAGGATATTTTGTTAGCAGTGTGTAGAAATATGTGAATATCCTTACACAGAAAACATACAGTTCGTAGTATGGAAATTACAAAAGCAAGTGCAGCAGCAGGTTGTGTTCAAAATTATTCAAGAATCGCAGTGGATTTCTGAAAACTACTTGATATTTTTCTTTCAGAGTTAAAGTTTTAAGGAAACAGTTTTTGAAAATGAGTAAAAACGAAAGTTTTTATATTTGCTTTCTATAGATCATATGAGAATCTGTGAAGGCATCAAAAGTTAAAGGCAAAAATCCATATTACTTATTTGTCGCTTTACTGTGCATTTTTTGGAAAATCCGAAATCCTTAGGCGACCGAAATGATTTGGGATTATGCTGCACGATAACGAATATGGTGGCCCTTCTTAAGCAATCTTTTGAAGCGAAAACACATTTCAAAACTTTGGTCAGCATTTCATTGGATAGCACGTCTGATTTAGATCAAGGCAGACATGATCTGGAGAAGTTAAATAGCAGAAGTTAAAAGTTACAGGAGCCAAAACGTTCTAAAATGTGATCGTGCGCAAAGGGAGGAGTGAAACGATATGCTCTGATATCACCGGTGTGAACAAGGAAGTAGTTACGAACATACATATCTCGCGGTTAAACATTTGCCTATTTAGGTGTTATTTAGTTTCTCAAGCAATTTTCACCCCAGGAAAGCGAAAACTTAATCCCAATATTAAAACCTCATAAAGAATAATGAGATTAAATCATCTACTTGGGATTATACTTCTTAATATGACTTTCTTGTCTTAACTGCATGCTTGATTATCGAGGTCTTTTTATACGCTAGAGTGTACAGGCGACCACTTTTAATGTAGTTATATAAATGACACCATAGTACTTATGTCACACAGAGTTCAAAACGCAACAGTAAAAATGAAAACCGAATAAGCCTTGCATACAGACTTTTTAATTACTATCAGAACCAATAGAATACCTGTTTCTTATATTTTGGCCGTTTTTGTTTGAAAATTATAATACTAAACGACACTTTCAAATTATTTAAAATATCATACTGAAATTCCATTGGTTGGTTTATCACAAAACAATCATTCCTTATTAGTTTAGCGTGTTTCATTATCCACGTTCGCTGTATATGGGTCTCGGGGAACAAATTGGTGCGTAGACGAGATCTCTGACAAGAATGTATTAACAAGAAATGCGTTTTGCCACAGGATACTTATAACTGAAATTAATATCCTAAATTATATATTTACTTGCCGAAATAAAAAAATCGCAGAAGGACAGCATATACAAAGCGCAATCAATTGTTGGACGTAAAAAGGACTTGATATTTTTTTCGTGTGAATATGGTATATTTTATCTTTCTAATTTAAATTTGCTTAAGCCAGATACTAACAGTTCATGTATCTGTAAGAGGTTGTCATATACTCTTTCGTTGGAACTGTATTTGCATAATGAAATTGTTTCTCAAGTGTTCAGATGTTTGGCATTTGCTGAACCTAAAATAGGACATCATTCTAACAACTTACATAACACTTAATAAACATTCTGCTTATATACTATTATCTGTAATAAAATTAAGTCTTTGTAGAAAATAATTGGTTTAGGCGCTATTGAACCCGACAATTTAGCCCTAAGAGCATAAAATAGGACTACCCGATCGCTCAAAAGCCCAAATGAATCTTGTCTCTGCGCACGGTGCCTGCGTAATAATTTTTCAATGACAAATGGCTTCCTATAGTACCTAAATTCTGAGGAAGGCAGTTGTATCTAATCCTCCAGGACAAAGTTTATAGCTTCAGGATTTAAAGGAAGTTTAGTCAAAACCTTCAAACTACAGGGAACCTTCACCAGGTTGGACTGCCTATTTAGCAAACGTAAGAAACAAATTCATTCTCAAGGCATTTTCGCCAAAGCCCGCCTCACAATCGACGACTGGTAAAAAAAAGATGATAAATCACACTTACTTTGACAAAAAACCTACTTACTTGGCTTTCCTGATGTTATTGTACCATGCGGTAGTCCAATACTCCAACCGCCGATTCCGAAAATATTTACCGTGTAATCGGCGTAGGTTATCGTGCCTTTTTTAAGGAAACTGGAATGTAACATTATCTCAAGACTACATTCTGTGCTATTATACATTAATTAATAATCTGTAAGCCTTGAGGAAACTAGATATTCTCAAGATCGACCGATTTACTGTAAGGTCTAGGAAATGAGTGAAACTAAAGCAGCATGACGAATTAACTCGGGCTTCGAATCATGGTATTTCTGCCTGATACTTTACTATGGCAAGCTGA
>CACRXP010000023.1:216218-262012 GCA_902702965.1 Spirometra erinaceieuropaei
AACAAACAATATTGTAACCCTACTTAGGCTATCTTTTCGAATAAATGACACACTTCCGAATTTCTGTTAACATTTCACAAGATGGTGCATCAACGCCTCCTAAAACTTCTGGCATATGCTAGACTGCCAGAGCAAGATACACTTGTTTTTAACGATTGCGATATTTGTACTGTTTCTACACTAAAGGAACTGTGACTCCAACGCATCACGTTAGGACAATACGGCGGTCACTAGGAGGGATGTATTTGTGTCCTGACTTCGTCTGAAGAACGCTGGACGCAGTTCTCATCATTATGCTGAAAGGAGCATGAGATCGACTTTTATATCTAAACACCTATAGGAGACTGGTGAAATAATACGTATTCAGATTTTTTGCCGGTGAACATGCACCTGGTATCCGGGAGCGTCGAAGCCATTGCCCTCATCAATATCATTTACGGTGAGTCGAAAATTGTCAAATTTTCAAGATGGAAATCAGTTGCATCCGGATCCAAGGACGTTACCAGTTCCTATGAGTCATAAGTGCGTGTATGTAAGAAGTAAAATATGTACTGTCGCTTGTATCTAGTGCAGCAGAGTAAAAGCTCATTCTTGTGGGTTGCTAACCGGCTTAACTCGCATATTTGCTTTGGTGCTCCGGAAGCAACCAGTGGCTGTTTGCTAGCTCCGGAAATGCCGCAGTGTCAGGCGGAACTTCAGAAACACACGGAATTATGCAACGCCACATAAAAATACGGGAATACAAAGTCTATGCGCAAAGACTACCCATTATTTTTTTCAAATTACTTTGAGTCTTTTTTAAGCTGCATCCTATTTCAGCAGAAAATAGTTTTTGGTGTCGGAAATTATACCGAATGAGATAAGGCCAACCACAACAGGACACTATCCATTTCTCTCTTCACTAATTTGTCGGTCATATGTTATGCACGCTTAGTAAGAGTGCAGTTCTGGACTACAAATTCCCACGAGCGCCGGGTGCGATCAGAGAGGGATGTACTTAGGACCGCATTCACGAACGTGATCGATAAACAGGGTGCAACTGAACCGATCACAAAAATTCATGGTACGAACAGCGTCTCTCTCAACCGAGACCCACGACGCTGAAAGTCGTCATTAACAATTACGCTCAAGGTTGACATAAGCTACCCGGAAATGGCGGAAAATAGGCCGAGGCATAACTATCACTGGCCTCCGTTGTTTTATGGGCGATAATGAGGTAGCGATCGCTACCTTCTCGGGGTCGCACTAAAAAATTCGTCCAATTCTACTTGATTGGGAGGTGAGTTCCCATTCGTTAGAGCCGCTTCACATTCCGGATACCACAATTCTATGTGATATATGCTCACAAGGCAACTGTTGAACATCACTTAGCTAACGAAGAGCTACGCAGAAACCACCTAAACTTCAGAAAATATGCTGCAAAACTAAGTGGCGTTTATCTTGCCAGGAAACATTCTAGGACGGCCCTTCTTGACAGACATTTGACAGTTCCGCTGACCACTTGAACCGCAAGTTAATCTGGAAAGCTTAATGAGGTTTCCACATGGCAAGTCCGGCCTACACTGCGCTCGAATTGTTACACTAGAGTAGTCCTATGTTATGCGATAATAATGGGGACACCAAATGGCTATACAAAACCACATAGACAGGCAAAAAGAAGGGGGCTGCGGAGAGGGTGGTTGCTGGTTCAGGCAAGGCGTGATAGGCTAGGGGGTAGCAAAGCTCCAACTAACCTCGCCTCTCTGAATGGCGTCTACGCGTCGCAAAAAGGCTCTCCGCACTGAGTTGCATTGTTTTCTCCGCTGACTGGATGCCAAAGAGCGCCAACCGGCCAGGAGTCCGGAAACTTGCGTTCGGGAAAGTGGGTTGGTGGTGGCATTTGGTTCTGTCTTGGATGCGGCATCCAGAGAGGCTAGGCTGCGTTCGCCAGCCCTGCAAGCCTCCTCATAGTCATGCAGAGCAGCGTAAGCCTGGCTTCGTGCAAAGTAAAACGAAGGCTTAGAGGCAAACCTCTGGGAGTTTAGGTCGACTTGGTATTCAGCGAATCCTTTTATGGAAAAAATAGGCTAGTCGAACTGAAGTGGCCCACAACTTGCGTTAGACACTTCTGTTTGGCGATAGCAGGACAGTGGCCTGTCGCTACCGGGTTAATTGGGAGGAATTGCGCAGAGGCAGAACGAAATGCCGACCTTAAGTTCTATTTTGCGAACGGTCTCTGCGATTTCATTTGGACCTAGAGTCAAACAATATAGCTACAATGGCTTCAAGGCTGCGCATATGAAAGGGGGTGGCAGAAGGAACTCGGTTTTGCCCAGATTTCATCAAAGCAGTACGGGCTACAATAGACGCTGCTGTATTTGATGCATAAGGCTTTAAAAAGTACAGCTAAGCAAACTCGTAGGTTCGTGAAGTTCACGCGGCTTTAGACTTTACGGATATGAGGGGAAGAATAGACCAAAAATCAAAGTGTTTGGGGGTTAGTGACTGGAAATGCCTACTTGTCTGACAATAGTAATGTGGTGGGGAAGGGCTGAATAAGTTCAGATGGGAGTGAGTAAGCCAAAATTGCTTGCGACAATGAACAATGAACTTCGCGAAGATTAGAGAGTCCATGGGGATCGCCTATACGTACGACCTTGCTATTTCCTAATCCAGTATGCTTGGAGTGCAGGCGTAGGACAGACGTTACAGTGACTTTACTGTTAAGGAGACACGATCGCTGAGACAAGACTCTTACTCGCCGGACGTTTCGTGCTCCTGCTCGAACCCATCATCAGAGGCAAAAGTAGATACGGGTGGTTCGTGCACAAGGGGTAGCAGTATTTATAGGATGCAGTCGTCATGCTACCGCATACCTATGAATATTCATGGCTTCCCCCTTCATCGGGGATCGTTGCACTTGTTGTGATGACTGGTTGAATGGGCGACGTTCGTGTCGTTAATTACTGCAATTTCATCGCGTGTGTGGGATTTTCGCGTGATTGTTCGACCATCTGACCCGCCGACCCTGGCGTTCGGAACAGTGTTCACCTGTGCGCTTCCCGCGTGGCTAATTACTCTACCCTGTATGGAAGGGGAAGGTTGTTGCACTTGTTAATGGACTGGGGGCCAGTGAGCCATGACTGAAGGAGCTCGCGGCTCACGCGGTTGACACCTCTAGCGAGAATTTCGCCGAATTTGAATGTGCGTAGAGGATCACGAATCACTCGTATCTGTCGCCGCCTCTGATGATGGGTCCGAGCGTGGATCCGAAACGCCAGGCGAATAAATTTCTTGATTTAGCGGTCGCTTCTACTTCTTGTCAACCAGTTCCTAGAACTCGCATCTTCGCTTGTATCGAAGTCTGGTTACTTTGCGGAGAGGAACCAAAATGCACGGCAGGTGAGAAGGGGCTGTCCGAGCCTGTCCGCCACTGCACTCGCACTTGCCTCTGGTCGCCCGGACTTTATCTTGCCGTCAGAAGTTGGTAGGCGTTGAGCGGGAGAGGCAGAAGCCACGTATCACTTTGAACGAATTTACGCGCGTCGTTGATGCGTGCGAAATATCGTGTAGGATACAGTCATGCCATAGAGGAGAAGAACTGACTACGCAACTTCACTTAGGGGAGAAATTTTAATCGGATGGTTAATAATAATACGTCGGCCTGATTAACTAACGATGAATGTCCTCAAAAGTACAAGTGACTTTATTATAGTTTGATTGGAAATAAACAAAAAAACAAGATAATGCGACTGGGTTTGAATTACCTGAGCCATGCGAAACCAGGCTTTAGCGTTGCTCGGATCCAGATCTAGAGCCTTCCTACAGGCCGCAATGCAGGGCCGCATCAACTGGTCGGTTCGAACTGGCTTAGTAGTCTTGGACAGGGACAAATAGGATCCGGATGAACTCTGTTGCTCGCTCAGAAGCCGCAGAAGACACAGGGAGGCGTTGAGAAGAAGAGTAATAAATAGATTCTGTGCGTCTGGGTTGGCCTTATATGAAGAACCATTTGCAGCAGGAGCAACGCTCACACTGCCATCGAGTAATCGGATGCCCAGCTTATACGCTCGCACCGCCCGCGTGATATGGCCATTCTGAAGAATTTAACAAATAAACATGTGTGTAAAGGGGTTATCTAATTAGAATAAAGCAACCACAGTAAATTCACTCATGTCCTGATGTCGGCAATCGACAAACTATTCCGATCGATGGTATACGCTTAAATTGTGACCACACATCTCTGTGATAGTGTGCATATAATTAATTTGCTTTTTCGAATGGCACGACCGTACAATATTAAAGTTATACCTGGCCCGACTAACTAGTTGGGAACTGAAACTCCAGCACAAAGGTCGTCTCATAGAATAGGGCCGTCAACAACTGCGTAGCAAGAGGTAAGACGTCAAGTATGTTTCAACGTAGATCTCTAAACAGAATCTAAACGACGAGGTCCCGGCTTAAAACGGATCAGATTTCGCCGCTGCAACTGTAATTACCAGGTCTTGCACAGAGGTATATGAGGAAGCTTGTGGGCAAAAATGAGAGGGAGAAAAATTCCGCAGGACAAATTTTCAAAACAAATTCGACTTAACAGTAGGTATTTAAACCTTTTTTTGAAAAGCTGGCCCCACAGTCCTTGCATGGAGGAAAAAAAATCCTGGGAATGAGTCCTGAATAAAAAGCTACTAGCAAATGTGAGGCCCCTTCCCTGCATGAAGAAAAATAGCAACCGCAAGAGCACCTACATTTGTATTCCCAAACGACTTGGGTGATTGCCTACATAGGAGCTAAAAGCCGCGCACACAAGCATTTTTCGAAAATTATGGATTCCCACGCATTTTTATGGCATAAAACGGGTCTGTAAACGTTGCGTCCATTAGTGCTGCAGTGGTCTTCTGAAGGAAAATGCGACTTAAAATAATATGGTCGTAAGCTGAACTAAGTAACCACCGGAAACTAGCCCAATAAATCGGTTCCACATGAGCGTTTAGTGGTCGTTAGGGTGCAGCAAACTTCGTGAAGACTTAGAGCGGGGGGTGAACCTCTCCTCTAATACAATTGGGACTGTTTATTTTCTGTACCCGAAAACATACGCCTTTGCATAAGTACCTAGCCTCCTTATTAGAATAAGGTTTTTCCTTTGAAGTTTTGCAGTCTCATCGTTTTTTAATTTATCGGTTGGGAATTCTATTTCTCTCTCATTTTTGCCTTATTTGTTCAGAAACCTATGAGATTAGACAAGGGAAGAGTAAAATCCCGTGTCCGAAAAGGCAGTGAGGCTAATCTACACAAATTATGGATTGAATACTGGGTGCCTTTTGGGAATCGATTTCTGGAGTCAAAAAACGAATGAATCGAGGCTCGCAGTCGGACGGCTTCTATAAGGTTCCATACCACGAAAGCCTTCAAGCAGGATGCGATATAGGGGCAACAGGCTAATTAGAGCTGCAAACCTAAACCAACTTGTCGACCGAAACAGTCGAAGAGTAGATCAGTTAAAAGATTTTCTGGTAAAGATTGGTGAGGTGAGTTGGGTCCATGGCTCTCCCTCCCAGCCAAGACTGTCACAAGTTTCCGAGCAAAGATAACAGTGAACTCTGGACGATCAAAGCCCCGTGATTTTGAGTCCTAAGGGCACTGGAATGGAAGAAGTCAAAAGACTTTTCCTTGATTATTTTTATGAAAAGAGACAGGTCGCATTCGTCTAAGAATGTATCCAAGCAGAACCAAAGTCATCACGATAGGAAAAATTATAGTTCCATTTCTGGAACTTAAGTACACAGTTTCATTAATGCTAAGAACTCAGACAATGTGGATGATCACTACCGCCAACGAAGTCTGTAATCGAAATGTAAAACTGTCCCTCGAATAAGACTGCTCTAGGATATGTAAGCCTGCTAATAAAGGAAGTACGAGGCTCGAATGTAAGATGACTGGCTGCTCGTCCCCCTAAGTTCAAACGGGGACTTCACAGCTAAAGCCGTTGTGTGTACGTACTAACAGCCTTCGCAGTGATTCCAAGACTAACTCTCACCTGGTTCCTTCTACACTCACGAACAGACGCAGGCTCTTTCCGGAGTACAGCGGCTTAGGCCATCCTCGTACATGCAATATGGCAGGAAGCAGATGGATGAGAGAGGAATGAACAACGATAAAGGAAGCAGCTGGTGGGCTGTAGTGTAGTTAAAATCCGCGTCGAAATTTCCAAAAACCCCGTATTGGAGGGTCTCTGTTGTTATAATTCGACTACATCTCTAATTAGATTCTCCTCTGTCTACATAAGCCCTCGCTGACCATTTTGTCCTTGCTCATCGAATAAGGTGTTAACAAAAGTTAGCATATAGTGAAGTAGTCAAATATTACAGCCGTGATTCTAGATGAGATTACGGTACCACGAAATTAGCTCACGGTGAACCATGACTCTGCCGTGAGAAAAGGCCGATTGGAAGAATCGAAATGAATGCAGTTTAGACTCCGGGAAACTACTTGGGGTTGGCTTCACAAAAGCAGGCAAAAAAGATAGCATGATCTGTCGCGAGCAACGAGGATCAGCAAGATCCTGGAGAGGGAGCAGTAACGACTAACGAATGAGTTCGTCTGTATTGGAGCGGGCCCTCACCGCACCTACCTCACTCCCTCTTCCCTATCCACCATACTCCAATGGCAAGACAAAATGGATAAGACTATAGATGGGTGCGGATTCAGCGGTTGACAATGCTAGACAGTCTACAAATGCTACAGACGCCTCGGTCCCGAACTCTACGAGTCTCAAGCTTTCAAGAGGAGATGTTCCCGGAGCCATAAAGGACACATTCAGGTGCCATTAAATCCTGATCTTCAGTTGGACCATTTTATCCCCAGCATGTTAAGTTACAAAGGCGCAGTTCGTTATTTGCAGCGGAGAAGTCAGGCGTTGGACCAAGGACTGAACAATCTCATCCAATCTTCCTTCTCCAATACCAACTGCGAGTCCGACTTAAGCCAACAGGAGATGCGACAGGAGTGCGGCGGCTGCCATTAAATAAAGACATCACAGGCGGCAGGTCATTTCCGATACCACAAACCAAACTAAACACAGTTCCTACGGATGCAGCCCGATCGACATAAAGCCTCCGTTTAACCGTACAACGGGCAGCTCATCTCTACTCACTAAACGATACGACATCACACTACGTCAAGCAGTGTGGATAAATGCACTAGCTACCCTCATCTGGTTTAACCCTGCAGTCAAAGCGGTTGCGAAGATGTGGTCGCTAAGTAGAGCACAAAGTTGTCAGGTCACAAGGGAAGGTCAGCCGTCAGGTATCACCCGGCCACATGCACACAAGCAAGTGCTTAAACGTATAACTCCTACAATCTATATCTAAGTTCCGGTACCGCATACACCCCCCGCGCTCTAAACATGTAATGGTATAAGTGAAACTACTCAGATTAGTCGATCATTCGAAACCAACTCTTGTGGACATCCAGTACGATTTATGTAATTTTCGGTCACATTGGGTGTTGTTAACAACACCCAATCGCACGAAACTTATCAGTAAAAATCCGCTATAAACACCAAAGCAAAATAATTATAAGAATATACCTTGAAGAGCGAGTTTCCACGTGTTTTTAAAGTGCTCGCGTACGAAATCTTCTCATTCTCACTGAATTCCCAGAATCTCTCTATCTGCACAAGTTATTAACAAAGATTATTACCTTTTTTAGGCCTCTCAATTTCACTTTCAGTTGTGTATAGTCACCTCCCTCAGTACTTAATTGACAGAACTCCAGCCATGATGGACTTAACAGACTGGGATTTATTACTTTATACTCGCCTACTACCATCCCCAAAACTGCATCGTCAAAAATGGATGGCACAGCAGACTCGGATGCATAACCAGCAGCAAAAGACAACGTCTTAATCAGAACATCTCCGGGGCATAGAAAACATTCTAAAACCACTTCATCGTGTTCAGCTACCGTTGCATCCCCGCTCATCCGGACAACACGGGCAACGAACACCCGCTTACTCCTTTACTTTTTGCACTAGTTGCGTTTATTCCAGCCCAGTAAAATAAATAATTAAACGAGCCGCAGTTAGATGCGTAAGGCACGCAATTTATCAGGTAGTTAGGGGCTCTCTAACGCCTTACGAACCATATAGAGTTTAAGGAGCAGAAAAGACTTTCCGGACGGACCTGGAATGCAGATGGTGTAACTGTGTGTCGGTGAAATAGCCGATACCCTTCCCTTTCTAATGCCGACCCCCAATCCCTCAACTCGTCGCAACGCTCTCTCCCTCTCTACGTCGCCACTTCCAGCGGCCCAATCCTACAGTCTCCCACAATGCTGCGTTCCCACCGGTTGATTATCAGGTATGTCACTTTCACCTGTCCCTCTGGACAGGTCACCTGCTTGCTATACATCATCCCGCTTGTACGCTTAAACATTACTATATATTCCCAATTTCTGCCTGTTTTATAACACTTTGGTATCCATCCAATGCTTTCTCCATACTTTCGTATGGATGTGTTGTTGCGAGCGCCAAGGACACAGCTGCCAATCCTAGACTCTGGATATCAGGATAAGAGAGGAGTTATGGAAGAATTGACCATCAAATGTCAAACGACGCGTTAACGACTCCATTCAGATCGGTCTTAGTCTGGGTTTATTCTCATTGCTTTGTCGGCTTGACGTGCGTTCTCCTCAACGTCATTGGTCGCTAAAGCCCCTCAGTCGCCTGCCGCCAGGTTACAAGAATCCGCTCTGGAGCGAACCCAAGTTGAACAGTCTAGAGCTGGTAGTGCTTCGGACAATAGTAAGTCTTGTGCCACTGGCATTCGCACTGCCCCAGTAGTCATGTGATTTCGACCCCCGAGCGCCAGAACGTAAGCACATTCAGTCCCGAGGATAGCCAATCACAGGCGCTAATAAACTCCATCACTCAATCAAACGACAAGGATATCATTGACTGACTCTCAAATGAGGCTTATTGAATCACAACCATGTCACTCTAGCGCACGGACTATCGGGGGCCTACAGTCGGCCCTGACATCCGCTAGGCTTCTGTACAGAATACAATACTTCTACCGGTGTCTTTCCCCTTCTTCTCTCAAGCGAGTCAGGACAATGGTTATTGTGGCGCTCTCAGTACATTCTCATTGCTTAGACGCCATAGGCTCAACATAGATTTAGAAATCGCAGGATTGTGATTGGTGACGGAAGCAGACGGAAAACCCCAGGACTATTGTTTGGACCGCTAGAGTAAATTTAAAATTAAGCAGTTGATGCAGTTCAGCCGTGGTTAACGATGATGTTCACCATGTGCTTCGCATCGTGACAGGTGAAAAGACGGTGACTTTCCAGTGAACTTGTTCTTGGTGGTATATTTACGCTGCATCTTCCATCCCCTCTCCTCCCCCACCAACCCGAGCTCAGTGTCAATACGAAGTCAAGATCGGGGGTGTGATTAGTCCCAGCGGTTGACAACGTTAGCTGCTGGCCTACGCATTCTGCACACGCCTGATCCGCGCACGATAGGTCAAGGTTACACACATATGGGAAGGAGACTTGGATTCCGTCTGAGTGGGAATGTCGTATAAGTTAAATTCAGAAGGAGTCCTCGACGTCATTTCAAACAGAGGGTGAATCTATCCAGTGCACGCCATTCCGAAAGGAAATTCGGGCGAGACAATAGATTAATTCTGAAAGTTTGTTTGCCTAAATTTTTACTGAATTTTAGTTCAGTGATTGGTAACCAAGGTGCAACATACCTGCTCTTTTAAGACTGCCAAAGTAAAACTCCAGCAGATTCAGAGTATATTTCGCAAAAACAGTTACCAAGAGAGATTCATCTTCAGAAATATTAAGGAGCGTGCCACAAGGTCTGTCACCACAGCTTCAGCTAAACACGTGATTCTGGGGCTGCCTTTTCTAAGGGACACAACAAACGAAGTAATAAGACGACGTCTACAGACATCTGTCACGAATCGCTTCCCGCAGTGTACTTTCGAGTACTCTTCACTAACTCTTCCATCCTATGTTTGAGGGCTAAAGGCCGACTATCGTTTTAGGCCACATTGATGTTCATCAACTCACCCCCTTGCTCCTGTGAAACAGAGTACACCGATCGTACAACGAGGCGTCTGAGAAGAGAGTTCGTGAACTCATACCTTTCGGGCTAAACAGAAATGAAAATAGATCGTTTACCAGTTCTCCTCTAACTGACTTGACGCCAAAGTTGCATTTTAAGTTGTCCACCAGGTCACAGAAAACTACTCTAAGTGTCTACGTCAACTAGCGTCAGCAACGACCGAAAAAGTAATTATTCGACTAGCAAACCTAACGATTTGTTGTCAGAAATCTTTGGTGCAAGCGCCCGTTCTTCCGCAGACAATTCCGACGCCACATGGTGGTCGCAATCCACTCCAACTCTTTATGACTCTCGTGCGCACACTATGTGTCTGGCCTACAGCCATTGCTCGCACTATACCTCTAACCACCATGCCTCTCCCAATGACCCCAACACGCCGACATCGTCTTGTTTCAGTTTATTTCAGTTTATTTGGTAAGGATAATAGGCAAAGGATAATAGGACAATGTTGGAACGAGGAGCGTGACTAACTCTTGAAATACTTGTTAACCCTGTCCACGACTCACGTGTTCTTTCTCAAGTAATTGTTGACACCTGATGGGGAATTACCAAAAACGCATGTTTGCCAACTTTATTCTTAAATGGGTATCACGTCTGCATTTAAACGTCTCAAGAAATTCCGGAAAGCACAGCGGGGGGTCTGTTCCGGGCTTCAGGACTCTCCGCAAAAGTTCGTCTGAGCCAGCTTCCACTGCAGTTTTAAGAGTGGTCACAGAGATGCTCTGTGCAGGCTGAAGGTTACACCCTCATGGGGGAGGCTTATCGTGGTAAAAATGGTGGCGCGATGTGAAATGAGGGGCGGGCTGGCTGCGTTGACGTTGCACTGGATCTGAAAATATTCATCGAGGTCTATCCGTGAATGAAATGCCTGTTTACAGTATGAACAAATGGCAGGGGGGTTGTGCTGAAATTATTGGTCTGTAGTATTTCAGTACCGCGAGCACCCCTCTGTTGTGGCAGCGACTACTCCATTTACTTTAAAGATATCTTCTCCACTCTTAGCGGTAGCGTTCCACGTATTCGATCCTAAGCAAAGTCCTCCCGAGTTTCTGTGTTGATTTATGGGCACTTGAGGAAAGCCCTCAAGATGTTTTTATTCGACTTGTTTGCGTCCACGTATAACTACGTCGCTGTAGAACGGCCATCTAAGAAATCGCTCGCCATTCATCCTCAAGACGTTTCCAATACTTCACCGTCTTGTCCGTCTAAGCATGGCGTGGATACTAAGGATGCTTGTATTTTTCAGAATCTCCGTTCCTCGGCTACGTTCCGGCCACTTTAACTCTGGTATTTATCGGGGGCAGTTAGACTGAAAGTAGGTGAATATTCTTGCCTGACATTTTTAGGTGGTCCACGTCGCCGCGCCGTGCACGGATGCTGTCAATACAAAACCTTTGTGTGTTCTAGGATGTCGCGACTATTTCAGAGAGAGGATTATAACCGATCGATGGCCAGTCTGATGAGCGATTTCACCGCAGGTCTCTACGTTTCTTGCAAGTTTACTCCTGAAGTTTGCGGATTTGCCGACGATTGTGGGTTTAGCTCCAGTGGCGATGATAGGGAGTTCAGTGGGGTCAGTGTCTGTCGTCGGTTTATTCGTGACCACTGTCTTTTAAATATTGTCGTTCAGGCCGAAGTTGGAGCAGCTGGATCGTGGAGATTAGGGCTTTGAATGTCCCCTTCCGTTATGGTGCTGAGTATGCTATTATCGGTAAATAATAAAACGCGTATTCTGATCTTTAATGCCCTCACACGCGCTTGCATGAGTCAGACGTCAAGAAATTCCCTATCGGTTTAAAGTAAATGCCGAATCCTGGTCGCTCCTCGCGGTACGCGTCCAACAATGTGATGGACAAAATGGGACTGGGAGCGAGTACATATCCCTGCTTCACCCCAGGCGTCACTGCGAATGTTTCCAAGACTGTCCCATGGTCCGTGAAGCAAATTCCTGCGTTATTGTGCTGTCGACATCCATGACCAAGAGCCTACGTCGCCAGGACCTGGATGGCATCCCACAGTTCCCTCTACTGGTCCTGATGTTGTCATTTGACTCCGGGGGTTAACTTTCCTTCAGTTTGGAGTTCGCGTAGTTGATAAAATTAAATCGCGTTCAACCGCATCAAGTGGTGCAACATTTAAATCATATGACGTTGGCTTGCGTTGCGGCCTCCTACGCAGTTGCAGTATGAGGCTGGTCTTGAAAATGACAAAACGGTGATCCTGCCAGCTGTCGGCACAGCGCCTCGTCCCAGCTCCTGACGCGACACGTTAGTCACGTTTCTGGACGAGTTACCGTGTTAAGTCCTCTTTTGTTCTTGCAGTACATAAATCATATCTCGTCGGCAGTTAAACATTCTCAATCCCTTATTTCTGCTGATGTTCTCAAATGTGTATATTCATTCAATAAATCTACGTTTCTTCATTTTCTGGAGCGAATTCACAATAACTTGCATGCTCCTTCAGTGTGGAGCTCACAATGGCTAATGGAATTCTCTCCGTTAAAATGTCGCAAGATGTGTTTTGGACCTGATAGGCTACCCCATCCAGTGGCCTTTCAAGGCACACCCATGACTGAATGTATCACCATTGACGATTAAGGTTTAAGCTTCACCAATACTTTTGATCTCTTGCCACACGCAGACAGAAATGTGGCCGAAGTTGCCAAGATTTCAGTTTATTTAGTTTGAGTTTATTTGGTAAGGATAATAGGCAAAGCCTTTGAAAACCCTATTGATTACATGTCAGCTCGTTAGAAATAACTGTACACGAACAAAAAATGTTCACTATTAAAACAGTACTTGGTTCATTTGAGTAGCATTGTCTCAGAGAAAACATTTGTCTGGACCAGGGGTATTAATTCAGATTCAGACTGTCGAGGGAAAACAGGGGACACAAATAATCATCCAAGCGTTTCTTGAACAGTTGCAGGGATGTAGCCTCCATGACTGACTGAGGGAGCTCGTTCCATTTCTCCACTACCCTCTGCGTGAAAAATTCAGAACGAAGATTCAGCCTGGACATTGTTGTCCGTAACTTCATCGAGTGACCACGAAGATTGGGTGAAAGGTGCCACTGAAACATGTCCTCAAATTTAAGTCCATACTCAAGGCCATGTATTATCTTGTAGACGAGGATAAGATCACCTCTTTGCTGCCTGTAACACAGAGGGAATAAATTAAGGCAATTCAGTCTGTCTGTGTGGGAATGGCTTTGTAGACCGTTTACCAGCTTTGTTGCACGCCGTTGTACCCGTTCGAGGCATTCTTGGTCCTTTACCGGCCACGGCCGCCATGCTTGTATGCCATATTCTAAGTGGGGCCGAACAAATGTGCCGTAAACTCTCCCAAAAAGGTCTTGGTTAAAGTTAACGAAGGCCCTTTTTATTGCATGCAGCACTCCCATGGCGTTTTTTGCAGCCTTGTAGCACTGCAGTGTTGGTTTCAGGTTGTTCTGTATCCAAACCCCGAGATCCTTCTGTGAAGATTCTGCGGGGAGCCTTACATCTTTCAGGTGATAAGTCCCCAGACTCTCATTTGAATGAGAGTTGGTTGGACGCAGATGAAGGATGGCACACTTCTCCACATAGAAATCTAGAAGTCATTTCTTCGACCGCGCTTGCAGTCGGTGCAGATTATCTTGAAGGGATCTCTGATCATTCGGACCCTTAATGACTTGCCAGAGCTTAACGTCGTCTGCAAACATTATTTTGCCGCAGTCGAGTTCCTGAAGGCTGTCGTTAACGTAAAGGATGAAGAGCAATGGACCCAGAACTGAGCATTGAGGCACACCACTGGTCACATTCACCCATTCTGAAATATCATCCCCGACACAGACACTTTGTTTCCGACCAACCAGAAACGCCTTAATCCAGCCTAGAAGATCTCCTTGGATGCCGATGGCGCTCAATTTGTGAAGAAGACGTTGGTGCGGGACAGTGTCAAAAGCTTTGCGGAAATCGATGTACACGACATCGACCTCAAAACCCTCTTCTAGAGCCCTGGTCCAGATTTCCAGACAAGCTAGCAGATTTGAGAGGCAGGAAAGTTCTCTCTATAAGCCATGTTGAAAATCCTGCAAGATGTTATTTTCTTCACAAAATTGCTGTATAGCGTTCTTTACTATAGCTTCCATCGTTTTGCAAGGGAGGCAAGTTAAGCTAATAGGTCGAAAGCTGCTTGCTGTCATCTTGCTACCTCTCTTATGCAATGGAACGAGGTTAGCTGTCTTCCACTGTGAGGGCAGCCTTCCTGTTCTCATTGACAGCTCAAAGAGAGTCGAAAGAGGCTTTGACAGCTCCCTTGATAGCTCCTTAAGTATCAGCCCGGGAATTCCGTCGGGTCCAGGAGACTTATCAGGTTTTATTTGATTGAGGACTCGTCTGACTTCTTCCACGGAAAAGGCGACGGTTTTAATGACGGCAATATCTTGGCGTATTTGAAGCTCCCGGCTGTCCCGGTTCATTTCAAACTGCTGATTGTCTTCTAGGGACTCTTTCGTAAAAACCGATTGAAAAAACTGAGACAGTAATCGCACTTTCTGTGGCCCTTCAACTACTAAGTTTCCGAGGCTATCCTGTAGACACGCAATTTCGTCCCTATGTTTCCTCCTACTGCGGATGTACCCGTAAAACTTCTTGGGACATGTAATGGATTCTGCTATCAGTCGACGCTCGAAAGAAGTTCTAGCAACCCGTATTTCTTTGCAGCATTTATTGCGCTGATCCTTACATTCGGCGAGTGACCTTGGATCTCGAAGTTGCAAATACTTTTTCCAGAGTCTCTGTTTCTTCCTCATGGTCTTTTTTGTCGTCGGATTGACCCACGGCGGTCGCATACATGGTCTTGTCAATTTTATTGGACAATGGGTATCAATCAGACGCTCTATAATCCCGCGAAAGTACCGCCAAAATTTGTCTGAATCTTCTGTGTTGACCAACCAGGTTTCCTCCAAAAGAGTGCGTCTCATTGCGTTAAAGTCACCCTTCCAAATATTTCTGCGCGTCTTGATTTTTGGTTGTTGGTTGGATAGGAGAGAGCACACGCAGGTAAAAGCAATATGATCGCTTAAACCGAGTGGAGGTTGTGGGTTCACTTCCTTTATGAGTCCTTCTTCTTTACTGAAAACAAGATCTAAACAATTAGATCGTTGTCCTTCTCTCATTCTTGTTCCGAATTTTATGTGCTGAATGAGGTATTCATTCAGGGAGAACTGTAGTAGCTTGTGGTCAAATGACGTGGACGGGGCGTTTGTTAGGGGAATGTTC
Source organism: Spirometra erinaceieuropaei (assembly GCA_902702965.1). NCBI lineage: Eukaryota > Metazoa > Platyhelminthes > Cestoda > Diphyllobothriidea > Diphyllobothriidae > Spirometra > Spirometra erinaceieuropaei. Next base: position 231,599 of record CACRXP010000023.1, read on the forward strand.
CAGTCTATTCCTGGAGCGTTGAAGTCACCCAGAAGTAGTACGTTCTCCTGCTTACATATCAACTCCAGTGCACTAAGTAATTCCATATCGGAGATTTCATTCGAGCTGGGAGGCCGATACACAACACACAGGTTCAGTGTCGGTAATTGTTTGATACATATCTTGCATGAAATTATTTCAAAATTTCGGGGCGCACCATCGGATATTTCTCGTTGACAGCACGCAATTTCATTTGACACATAAATAGCTGTGCCTCCTCTACGCTGAAATCTGTCACAACGGAACAGTTTGTAGCCTTCAATACAGACTTCGCTACTACTTATTTCCTCAGTCAACCATGTCTCTGTTAGGACAATTATGTGTGGCTTCTGTTCAGAGACTAGTAATCTGAGTTCATCTAGCTTGTTGAGAAGACTCTGATAGTTAGTGTAATAGATTTATAGACAGCGGCCACTGGTTCGAGCAGCCTCAGGAGTTGGCACGTTTGCATCGGTTAGGCTGTCAGAATGACGGCCTTCGGCCAGAGGAATGTCCTTTGGACCTGAATTATTTGTCCATTCTTGATTTGTAGGTGTGTTTCGCCGCTGCTTCTCCGCTTTTCCAGCTCCGTCATCAGCTCTCTCATTTTCATTCGCTCTTTTGGCTCGTAATCCGGCTGAAAAAAAAACTTCACGATGCTGACCCCGTAGAGATGATTTTCTCTGTAACAGAAGCTGGGCCTGTGCTTCAGTCTCCAAAATGACTTTTAGGGGTCGAGGCCAGGAATTGGAACCGGATGCTGACTGACTATTCCCTATTCGGAATGCTTTGAGAACACTTAGTGACTCATCGTCTCTTAACAAAGCTTTCGCATACACTTGAAGAAGGTCTAAGTCATGCTTAGCTCTCTTCTTTGGAACCGCTGCCGTTGATTCGGGTACTCCTTTTATAAATACATTTTGCTGGCGACTGAACCTAGTGCTCGTTGTTGTCACAGATCTTTGGAGTGACTGAGCGTTCATCTCCAGTTTACTAGTTTCGCTGGTTTCGGATGAACTAGCTATTGGGCTAGCGAAACTGAGATCCGTGTACGATTCATTTATCTTCCTGTTGATAACCCTTCCTTCTGTGTTTCCGAGGTGTTCGTCGAAAAAGTTTACCCCAGTTTCTTTCAAAACCTCCTCCTGAATATTCGGTCCACAACGTGTTCCGAAATCTTTATTGTTTAACATATTTGGAAGCCTCTGGCGGTCCTTCGTAGGCCTCCTGGTCGTTCTCCTTCGCTGGTCTGCGTGTACGTAGGCGGCCTTCGTTTTTTTGTACCGTACAGAGATGCGCGTTGTTTTTCCGGAATGTTTCTTTGTTATCTGAGTTCGCTTTGGCTGGTCTTTTTCTCGCCTAAGAGACTGGCATTCAACTGTGTCTAGTTCCCTGGACGAACAGTCGTCAGTTTCAGCGTTTGGTATGGCTAAAGAAGCCTGTGGCTTTATTCCTTACAAGTTTTATCTTCCGGAAATTAAATTAAGACTTTGTCGAATGTTCACTCTTTCCATTCTTGAGTGTTGATGTCCATTCTTTGGCTTAATGAACGAGGCTAGTAATTCAAAAATTGAAAATGTTCAGGGACATTTTGCCAGAAGACTTAACTAAGACACATCCAAAGATTTCCTACTCAGATAGATGCCAGCTAACTGACTTTAAAATTTCTATGGAAAGTAGGCTTCTGTCTCCTCTTTCTTGTTACTGATAGCTCGAATCTTCCTCGGATTTCAAAACTTACTCCCCAGTAGATGCCCATACAATATACGCAATTCTTCCTCGACTATACCTCTTCCCGTTTCCTCCACTTCTATGCGATCTCTTTTTTCGCTTCCAGATATGCATTTCTCTGGAATAACCTTCCAATATATATAAGATCGTCAGATGATCTACATTCTTTTAAGAGAAGGATACGCCTTTATTTGAATACTGACTCGATTGAGCCTTTTATTTCCCTCCTCAGATGGATTCTAAACGGACCCTAACCGATCGCATCTTGGTTCCTCTTGTCTCGCCACTTTGGGGCCAATGGTCTAAATTGCTTTAGGAATTCAGCCTTGACGAAGCCCGTTTCGAATCCCTTATACACTACCAAATGCAGGCCAGCCCTGTCCGACACGCACATTTTCGCTCTCATAGGCGGCAGTTTTTTCTCCTTCAGAGCTTATTAATTCATATTCATTCTGTCTTTTTCAAAAAGGGGAGTTTTTCACTGCTCGCTAACCGGTTTTTCTAGGTATGGACTGCACACTGTAGATAGTATGTCTGCTCGCTCTAAAATTTCGTTGAAATTTTATTTTTACTTGCCTTGATAGTACCTTGAGGGATAATTAAATACAATTTGCCGTTTGTTATTTTTATGTCCATTTATTAGTTGACCGGTTTATGCGCAACTAGAGATGTCACACTTTCAGGCTGACTTGCCATTAGACTCGTGATTCCGCAGCGAGCAGTGTGAACCCCCTCTGAGTGCAAATAAGCAGTGTTTCCCCTAGGAAAGGTCATTCAGCCATCTCGGATGACTGCCGAATCCCATGATGACTCCGTCTTTTGTTTGGTTAGAGGAGGACCTACATAAGTCTGACTTACTAAGAGGATCCAAGTCGTTATCACCGTCTGCAACGCATGCAAGAACTGAGCTTAGGCTAAATACATGGCAAGGGGTCTTTTGTCGAATGAGAGCTGAAGCGTCACAAATAAACTGGGATATCCTCTTCTCCGGGAACGTCAACGAGGACTGGAATTTATTTAAGGGTCGGTTATTGCATTTAACACAAGATCTCAAGAATAGGATCAACAAGAAAGGAAGGCTATGGAAGAAATTTCGAAAAAGCAACAATAATAAGGTCTTTACAGAATATGAAGTCCAAAGTAACAATTTAAAGGGCTCAATCTCCAAGAGACAACGGGATTTCGACAGTGATTTGCTCCACCGAGCCGTTAAAAATGCCAAAATACTCTACAGCTAATTGCTCAAAAGTACCCGTAACCGGAATCTGATTCCTGTCCTGAGGAATGGTGATGGTTTGGAGATACCAGACAGCACAAACAAAGCTGGACATTCTTCTTGGTTTTTCTAATATGTTCTCACAAGGGAAGTAGTTTTTCTTCCGTCAACTGCTGAGAGAATCGGGGATCCGATTATTGAAAATATTGTATTTTGAGAAGAAGCGATTATTTGAAGAACTGAAAAGCTTAAAGGAGTCTAAATCTCTCGGACGAGATACCCACAAAATTGCTCTATGAACTTTCCAGGTAAGTTGGCCAAACCACTATTCTGTCTGTGTCAGGAATAGTGTGATGCTGGAATCCCTCCCACGAACGGGAAAACGGCTCACATTATACGACTTTCCGAAAGTGGTAATCGTGCTCTTGCGACGAACTACAGACTCGTCAGTCTGACATCAATCTGCTGCAAAGTGATGGTGAAGATCATCAAAAGGGAGTTAATGGTTTATTTGGAAAGCAACAACCTGGTGTCCAATACACAGTACGGCTTTCGTAGGGGGAGATCATGCAACGAACTTGTTATACACAATGCAAAGTTGGACAAGAGCACTGGATGAAAAACACACTGTGCATGTGGCCTATATTGGTTTCCCGAAATCGTTTGACAGTGGTCCACACTAGCGTCTCCTTTACAAGTTAAGGGTGATGGGCATCGGCGGCAAACTTCTTCACTAGGTCGGGAATTTTTTTGCCGGCCATTTCCAAATTGTCTGCGTGGAGCAACAGCAATCTATACACACAGTCATAGAGCGTGGAGTCCCACTAGGCTCAGTGCTCGGACCGAGCTTCTTTCTCTTGTTTATCAATGATTTTGCGCAAGAGTTGGACTGTGCTAGTGCCATGTTAGCAGACGATGTTTAAATCTGGAAAGTCATCCAGAATGCTGCCCACAAGATCAACTTTCAAGAAAATCTCTGTCGATTGGACGAGTGATCAGGCAGATGGCTCCCATCCTTCAATTTGAACAAATGCACAATACTTCGTCTCGGGAATCAAAATCAGATTCATAATACGCAACAATACTTTCTAAACAAGAAGACATTAGAATTTGAATTGCAGACACTCTAAAGCCTTCTACGCAATGTCGTAAGGCAACTACAGCCTTAACTCCGATTCCGTATGCCATCAGATTTGCATTCAAAGTCTTCGATGAGGAATGCTTCTCCGAAGTATTCGGCAGGCTTGTAAGACCACAGCTTTAATATGCAATCCAGGCTTTGAGACCGTGGACGTATCAGGATTGCAATTTATTCGAAGGGGTGCAGATGCGTGTCACAAAGTTAGTAGGAGGTCAAAGTACACTGCCTTATGAGACCCGCCTGACTAACCTTAATCTCTGTCCTGTGAGTTATTGGCAGCTGCAGGGGGACTTGATTTAAACTTTCCGTAAAGTGTGTGGCTTGGACTGTGCCCTTCGGAGCGACGACTTCTTCCAACTCGCCACTATAACTAGCCTCCGGGGACATCCTTTCAAGCTACGCGTGGCCCAGGGTAGATTGAATGTGTGAAAGTAATTCTTCTCCCTCCGTGTCGCGGAACCATGGAATAGCCCGCCTGAGGAGATTGTAATGTCTCAGTCTGTGGAGACAGTTAAATATCGGCTTGACAGAAATATGTTACACCAACAAGTGGACTATGTGAGTTTTCAACGAATGCCTTACGTAGATCGATGACCGCGTTCAAGTTTTGCTGTAATATCTTTATGTTGTTGTTAATTTTTAGATTTTTATGTGCAAATATTACGTAAGCCCATTTCTCTCAAATACACTGAATGCTGAATACCGTAGGGTTTTGCTTGACAGCGGAGAGTGTGAATGTGGAATATTTCACGGACTGCTGCATATGGAGACGCGCAAATATCGGACACTCATCTGGTTCAGTCGGCTGATCGCGGTCGTTCACTGGCGTGGAGTCGTTCTGTTGCGCACGGTGTTGTGACATCATAGATGACGACTGGGTGACGAGACGGGATGGAAAAGTAATATATACTAGTTTCACCGATACGTACAGCGGGGGTTTACGGCGTGTTTCTTGCATTGCTTATTATAATCTCAGTCGTGATTTTACTACCAGTCTCAATTGGCGTCGCCTATGCCACATTTTCATGGGTAGAATTGCCAGTAGTATGTTTGCGGCAAGGTATCGGCGTCAGTGTAAAGGCGTGATCGTCCATTCATTTGCATTGGCAAATCTGGACTGACCGCGTAACTGCAAACTATGTTGTCGCCTACGGCATCCCGAACACCGAAAAGAAAATTACGCTTCATTCTAATATACGCCAGGTAGTCTAGTGTTTTGAAACACCAAGGAATGTCCTTAAGAGGCCAGACACCTCCGAAACGATAAAAACAATCTTGTTTGATTTCTTGTGTTTCTTTTTGGCGTCAGTAGGACTTCCTCATTATCGTTTCAAACGGCATTCGCAAAATTCCTCGACTCCTCTTGTGTTGCAACAAGGGACAGATCACCCAATAAACTTTTTTGACGCCGGTCTAGACTAGAAACTTTAGAAAAGGGTCAGTAAATACAACCCAGGAAGCGCATTAAGGATACGGGCAACAATTTTTTAAAAATTCCCAGGTTGATTTTACTAGTTCAAAATTCCAGCGGCAAAAACAAAAAAGCCGAAACAGCTGAACCTTTGGGGTGGGTCCTGCTGCTACTTTTGATTTGAAGTTGCCCTCTGATACCTTCTCAAACAAAAGTGCAGTTCATGACACATGAAAATTTTTCTGCAAAGTCCTATACAGCTTTACTGGTATACTTAAAAGTGTGCTCTAAACCTCCGATATTAACGAAATGTTGCAACAACGGACATGCTGCCACTGAAGGTCGTGGACGTCCACTGAGCGTTTAAATAGCCTAATTGATGTCGTGTTCCACAATGAGGTTTATATGGACGTTTATTTCCTCGGTTATTTTGAGGAATGAGGATATACACGACAGATTGCCGTGAGTTGGCTGTTCGCTTATGTCAGAATAAAGCGTCCATGTGGTGACGTGTAAGGCGCGTCGTGTTGTTTACGCGAGTCTGACATGTCTGTGCCAGCGTGAGCAAGCGACTAGCTAAGTCTCGAGCACGTAATTAGTTAGTCCATGGGCTGGTCAAAAAGGCCCACGGGTGACAGGCGACATCGACCGACGCGCGTGCGATGGCGCTAGTTTGTTAGCGCAATGCTTTAGATCAAGCCTGGCGATGGCTGCGCGTTAGCCGTGTGTTTACTGGTTGACGCGGTTGTCGCGACCGTCGATCGACAAACGGGAAAGGGGAACACTGGAGCGGCTACTGCAGACACAATTTACCCAACATTTTCTTTTCCTGACTGGCGTCGGTGTCGCCGAAGGCCTTAGTGACACACAAACTCCTTGATAAAACATGCCGTCCTACGGTCTGGTAACGTGATTGCGAGCGGTGCACCTGGAAGCGTCTGTGTCCCATACAATTTTTAATGTCCCGTTAGCCAATCAGGTGTTTAGCCATAAATTAATATCTGCTACCTCATGACCACTTGTTTACTAGTGCGAAGTATTGAAAGAAAAACAACTAGTGCGCACCAGAAGGATCAGCCACTAACTCTAGAAAGTGACTTTAGTACCTTTGTTAACAGTAACTAACCAGGACATAAGTATTTTCAATGTCGAAGTTCTATCGTCAAACCAGGCTGCCGAATTATCATACATGTCTTCATCGAAAACGTAATGCTGTTATAATGCAAAAGTCCGCGTCCACTTCGCTGATTGCAAACAAAGGGGCCGATCACGACCTCAACCTATTCCGAAAATATTCAAATGCCTTCCTTCAGCACGATGAACATGTTAATGTGCACAAAGCTTTCTGCTTAGGAAAAACGGGCGTTTTGCGGGGGTTGTCATTACCAATGTCTTTTTAACCCATTCTTGGAAACGAAGTTCGGGCCTTACTCCTTCCAGAAGGGATAATGACTCTTCATAATTCACGTAGAGAAACGTTTTTTCTTATGATTAACGAATCGATGATAAAACAACGAGGGAACTCGGAACAAAACTGAGAAAGAGAGAGCAGACAGATAAATATTTTCTGTGATAGACGCCGTTCAAAATCTAAGCAGATTCATGCAGAGGACACGGACAATGAAGATGACATGCTTATATGCACAGAACTCGTCTGATACAATGACAAGGCCGAGATATTTAGTCGACAAGCACGCACCAGGTATCATCGCTTTGGCAGAAAAGCGGGCTTCTGGAGATACTGAAGGGGATGTTACATCCACCAGAGGTTACCAGCTCCTCAAATGAGGTAGGAAAAGCCGATGGAAAGTTGTTATCCGCTCCGTTAAATACCGTCGCCTAGCAGCACCTCATGACGCTGGAGTTAAATTTTACCTCTAGATATTTCTACCAAGTACGCCAAGCTACTGTCAGTTGCCGTTGCATACCGTTCCCCAAACCACACTGCTGAACGTGTTGTCTCTTCTTGGGGAACTGAGCAAATGCTGCTCGGACAAAAGTGTTCTCATTGTTGGATGTTTTAACGATCCCAATATCTGAGTCTGTCTCTGAGGATGAATTCGAGTGAGAATCCGATACATCAGGCTATTAAAGTACTTGTTCCAGCGATCGCATTTCCGTCTCCGCGATCCCAATATCTATGGGCAGGCGTAGTACTTGTTGGGTCCTTCAACCGCATTTGGTCATCAGTTTTTGAAAACAGCCGTGGGAAAGTCACGCTGCACTGAGTACACGTGTTGGGAAGAAACAGCATTTAAACTGTCTAAGCCTTGTGTTTACTCTATTTGAGGAGTGTGCTTAACCTACAAAACCACTCGCAAATAGGATCTCGATCATATTGTACCGCTCTCCCAATACTTCCTGTTCGCTACGCCTAACTCCGCTGAACGATGTGATACAGACATCTAAAACGAAGACTTCCACACCGTTAGCGTAGCTTCTGGCTGCTCGGCACGTCCATGGGTGGAGGATAATTGGACAGCCTTCGGCGAATGTTAGCTGCCAAATAAGCCACTTAAGAAAGGCGGCTGAGGTGGTTTGGGCACGTTTTTCGTCGCCTACCTCACGAGCCTAGTTATACTGCATCGATCCGACGCCATTGCCCATCTGAAGGCGTCAAAGAGGAAATCGACTCAAAACCTGACTCGACACGATTTGTCATGAAATGGAAGTGTTTTCCGTACCTTCGGTGTTCAGTCTGTGTCGCTAGAAAAGGGAATGGGTCGAGCTGGCCAGATCTACTGCCGCAGGTTGCAATACGTAGATATGCACAATACGTGACATCATCGAGAGCGGCTAGGTCAGGCATGATCACGGCCGTACTAAGTAAAAGAGACTTCCACAATAAGCAGAGGATATCTTTTTTGTTAGAAAATGATGCTTCCAATATCGACTGGCAGGCTTGAACTGCGGTAGGTTCATCGGTCACATTCGATCATCAGTTGCAAGAGTTAGCCTCAGAAAAACGATTCTGCCAGAACTTAACATTCAGGAGACGTGTTAAGGGAAGACAACGTTACGATTGTCTAGATCTCGCGTTAATCGAAGAGGAGGGGAGCGCGCTGCATCTATGAGACCTCTTACGAATGGGTTCTAGTGACCGTATTGTAGTACACTTAGCCTAGTTCAAGTTCTCCCAGCAGAAATCACCCGATGAGTGGGATACAAATATTTGAAAAGATTTACCAGCATGAGAAGTAATATCGTGATAACAATATCGCGTGAATCAGTTGACGAATAGTGAAGCACTGCCAGCTCGTTGACGAAAACATTTTCGACCTAGACTGCTCACTCAGATTTAAAAAAATAAACCGTCCTATGTAGATACGCCGGCAACTTAAAACAGCTTTGAAGAGAGAAGAATAGGCACTAGACGTGCTTTCGACCAACCCTGACTAACGAACACACACGACTGCATACGCAATTACAAAGCATACGACGACCTGATTCCGCCCCTGAGGCCCCAAAACGAAGCATTGCAGTCGAGGACCAAATGAAATCATAAGTCACCCACGAATTTCTTACAGTGGGTTTTCACTCGGAAAGCCAATCCCGTTCCTCTTATTAAACCAAAAGAGTAACTACGTCGTTCGGACTGGCAGATAATCGTTCTGTTGCCTGCAGCAATCGAGACAGAATAGCTCCGGTAGTCGGAATTCACGTCATGTTTTGAAATTCCGTGGGCTAATGTATACTAGTTGTCTGCAGCATAATAGCTGTCTCGAGGTCCTTATTTACCACGCCTCCGAGTGCCGCATCAAGGCAAGCCAACTTAACAGCTAGTTCGCTTATCTATACCGTTCATTAATATACGGCGGGCATTCATCGAACTCTATGACAAATGACCTCAGAGAAATTTCGAATTCCCTTAAATAAACAGTACCCTTGGAAGCACATTGACATTTAAAACCCACACCGGCCGGTGTTCCTCCTACGACTAGAGCTTTCATAATCCAAGTATAACATCTCAAGCGAGCGACGCTGCCTGCTGTGTCGCATACCCGGGTGCTCTCGCGCATACTTTTGTCACCCATGTTGACCTGTTGGACATCGTTTTATTAGACGAAGGACCACTCAACCCATGTTAAACATCGACCATACCCTCCCTCGTATTCTTTTCTTCTTTGTACCCCCAAATTTGGAGCGTGGATCAGAGCCTCCACACCGCGGTCTCAGATTGCAAACCGTACTTCCATCACACACTTCGTCGTACAGCAGGTTGTAGGTAACAACTCTAAAGTTCCCGAGTAAACTCCTGTAGTTTGTGTTCCGTTAATATAATCCCGGAATACCTGCTGACCTAAAGTATTCTGAATCTCTATAATTTTACTGGAGGTCAACAAGAATCTGCACGTCGCAGGAGTTGTGAGTAAAAACTGCCTTAAGTTTCGCGGTCTTGCCACATTAGACTATCCCCTTTCCAAATCCTTGTATTATCTCTCGACTGGGTGAACGTGAATAAATTTTTTAAAAAAAACTGTAAAAGCTAATTAAATCTGTTTTCCAAATCAAAATTTTGGGAAATCTATCGAGATATATCCTTAGCAAAAACAATTGAAATTAGTGTATTTCACTACTTTTTCGTGTAGAGTAGTTGTGTTTGCTAAGTGACTTGCGGGTTATAACTATTGTTAGAATAAGGCTGGTGTTTACTTAACTAGCCCACTTCTAGGTTTTGATTCAGCCCAAATCACAATCCCAACCCTAAAGCTAACCCTACTTACCTCACCCTTGCCTTAAGTCTAATTCCTGACTTAACCCTAACACCATCGCGTTAGTCTAACCCGTGATACCGTCCGGCAGCCGGTCAGAACCTCCAACTAATTAAGTGGAAAACGTAGCCAAAACCTTGACAGTCCGCAATGAAGCCTTACGGATGCGTTTAACAAGCAAATTTGATCGAATTTCATTGAAAGCTTTCTGGTCGGCGGTTATACGTGGGTGAAAACGGCAGCAATCATTATCGCCATATTTCACCCAATCAAGGCAGTAAAATTCGGCGACCCTGTCTCCATTTTGATCCCTTGCATATTCTGAAAGTCGTACACAGTTTAAGTACTGTTCCCTTCTCACTCAACCCGTGGTTTAACACCGGTGGCTAACGTGGGTTCTGTGCTGTTGTCTAAGATTACACGTACTGGGAGTTCCATATCCCGTCAATGTAGTAGGAAGCACTGGTGTCCAAGAGGAGCTGCGAAAGGCGGTCGTCTCACCCGCCTCTTGCGGTAAGAGTTCATGAGTGTTTTTGTTATACAATAGAAAGTACTACAATGGGAAGCTGCTGTGGCGTACTCTACATTTATGATGGACGTCTTCATATATGTAAGTGGACCAACTGGCAGATGCCCTCTAGGGAACAATTTACAAATGGGGAGGTTAAGTGTCCATGCTGAGGGCCGCTGTGTTAGTATATTGTAGAGCCTCGATCACTTTTTTTCGGAAGCTTAAAGGAGGAGTACATTCTGAATCCACACCTTCGAAATGAGTGAAGTCCAGAAACGCTCCTCTGGGCGGTTAGTTTTTAGCTCTCTATAAGCTCGAAGGTGTTTTACGTTTTCCCTAATGCAAAGTCCCAAAAGACCTATTTGGAAGGACAAAGAGAGGCATATGGATTCGGCTTTGAAAAAGTCGGAGGAAATATATCGATGCACTAATTGACAGAATCAGTGGCTCGCCATCAGGACGTAGCCAAAGAATCCATTTGAGATCCTACAGACGGCAAAAACTAGTCGGATAGGATTTGGCAATCACCAGACGCTATTCTTACTGCTGCGAGCTATGAAGAAATATTTTCCGGGTGGAAAACAGGCAGACATTTTCTATCCGAGTGATTTTCTTGGTTCTGTAGTCCGCGGTAATGAAAATCCCTTTTCAGTAAGCAGGCACCACGAACTATCTTGTGTTTGATTCACTGTCATTGGAGTTAGTCGTGCTTCCTGGGCATCAGGCCAGGGTCATGAAGATTAAGGACCGATTCAATGCCCAGGAGCAGTCTGAGGTAGTGTATCGCATCCCACGCCTAAACTGTCCTTGTAACCACAGGCCAAACTGAACACAGATCGCGCATACACGTACATAAGGTAACTGTGCGACGGGATGACGGATTATCCCAAGTTGCTGTCCGCACCTTCGAAACGGCTCACGAGCTTAATTTCACAACCGCCAAGGTAATCGCTCACCCCAAAAGCAAGACAAACCGAGAACTGATTGAGATCTGGGCCTTGAATAAAAACTTAGTCGATAGATCTGGTGCCGACACAGAGCTCTGATCAGTGACCCCCAGATAGCGATAAACTCCTTCACGAGTTCGGAAGTTCAGAATGATAAACAAATTGTCCCAATGCTCGGTCGGTCTTTCTTACTCATAAGTGTCACCCCTACTTAAAAATTTGTTTTCTGTAGAGTGCCATATCCTAACCACCTGTTCCCCTGAATCAGCTTGTCATTTTTCTGACCTTTGCGATTCTCGTCTTTGCAGCATGTACTCCTTGCTGAATATTTTTCGGGCACTACCCAAGACGACGAGTGTTGGATACCTGAGCTGTAGCACCAAAGTCGGCTCAATCCAGAGTAACATTCGCGCCAAACTGACAGCCCTCTTCAAGGTATCTTCTTAAACCACCGCCCAGGTTGATCCCCTCATACTTTAACTTCAGCCAAGCCACCTCGAGATCATCAACGACAGTAAACTGCATTCTTCCAGCAAAGGTACGCACGTTGATTACGTCATTTCGTCTCTCCCGCCCCTCTCCCCTCCTTCGTCAAGGTGCTGAAACTCATTTTCGCATTTCAATCGTGTCGCAAGACTTTGAGAATTTGAGCCACGTGATGGTATGCCTGCTTCTTTTTTTCCCTAGATCATTTTTATGGGGCAGCGACACAGACTAGTCAAAAAGGCTCTGCAGGACGAATTTAATTCGGGCCTACATGCTTTGTCTATTCAGGTGTGAACTCTGTCTGCTTCTAACTCATTTACTTAAGGCGGTAGCACCCTCTGAGCGTCTGACCCCGGCCCCCTCGGTTCCCTGCATCGGTCACACCAAGGAGGGAGGTGGTTTAAACTAGGAAGGCGCAAGTACATATGCGTTTGGCCATTTGTGTACCCCATTGATATGGGCCAGTGTATGAGCTCATCTGTACTTTTTATTGAAAATAAAAGTGTCGAAAACCTCCAATATGGACTTTTCATCCCCGAATTTCCAGTGCTGGTTTTTAAATTTACCAGTTGAGGTGCTCGATTGGACTTTGAAAATCGAGTAACTTCATCAGGAACAGTGGTTGCAGAATGTATCAGGCCGGAGCGGTAGTTCCTTTAGTTCTTATCTTATACAATGTAAGTGGGAGAATAAATGCTCATAGAAATGTTATCTGCCACTGTTTACGCGACATCGTTCAATCTTACAGGGAATCTAGGGACCCTTGGTTTGAAAAATTCCTTCCGTTTTGATAAGTAATAAGAAGTCGGGTCATTTTCAACCTCTATGCCAATCTCAGTCCACCCAAGGGATTTTATGAACTCTTATACAGATGATAATCTAATAAGCAACGTCTTTAAAAAATAAGATGGATGAAGCATTTTTCCACAGGGAAATTCTTCTCTCAGACCCTTGGTAACTTACGGTGTGAGGATGGCCATTATCACCGCGGATGAATCTCTTCCCTTGTTCTAAACATTACCGTCCCTTCTCTAGGGCAGCGTTCGAACGGCTAAGTTGCGGCAGTGCATGTCAGTGTTGATTGTCTGGTTATTTTCCAACATGGGTGACTTCTTTGATATCCTACTATGACCTTTGTAGGCTGAAGATCTCTTGGATCCTGAACTGATCTATTCCCGCGACTGGTTTACTGACGACGGCGCTTTGCGTTATAACGAGTGATCCACTCCCTGTCATCAGTAACGACAACTAACGCGCCTTTGGTTATTCTAATCAGATGCACTGTGCAAGACCGGCCTTCCAGACACCTTTCGAATTCGCGTACGGCTGTTTAACGGCTAACTAAAATGATCATCAATCTTCCTGGTTGTAATGAAGGGATTAACTCTAACACTTTTATCAAGTCCCCATAAATCGGGTCCCTCTAACCGTCTGTTCCCTGATTTGTCCTGTACACCAAATTCTTCACCTCTGAAGCGAGAAGACCACTTCCTATACATTGTCGCAGTCAGAAGTATCAAGATCATAAGTCTTCTGAATAAATCTTGCTGTTGCACTAGCATTAACATGACAGCAAGTTTTTGTATAACCTGGAAGAGAACAAAATAGTATGAATAGAAAGGTACTGCTAAGCAATATGGCAAGTTTTTGTCTCGGAAAGACTTCCTCTCCAGCTTGGTATTTAATGTACCTATTTCACTGAACAGTGGCCTTTTATTTTGGTTTCGAGGACTTTAGGCACTCTGCAGGATTGCATGCATCGAGCACATGTGGAGGTCAATGTCAACCAATGGAGATGTGCTGTCTACGAGCTTAAAATTAACTGACCTCTGAAAATTTATTGAATTCACTACTTGAGGTGTCAGATTGCAGGTGCGCGACTCCCAGTAAAGGCTCTTTTATGACACATTCCCTGGTAGCTGCATTTTCACCACTGCTAATGTAAATCGATTACCTTCTGGCGTAAGACCTGCTTGTTTTATCTGTCCCTCACTAATTATCCCCGGCCGACCTGCACATAGTACTCAGATCCAACAGCCCTAGTTTGATACGATTGTCGAAGGTCATTTTTGTCAACTCGCCTGTGCGTACCGTGTTTTCACTTCACTTTAGGTGAGACTTCCCAAATTGTCTACTTTCTCCGTCACAGCGATTTACTTGTTCACGTTGAAAATCGAACACATTCGGTCGGTGTTAGTTCTCTGTAGCTTTCTAATTAATAGTATTGGCTTTCGAAATCATCTTTTCCTCCTCTCCCTCCTAATCCAAGATGCCAGTTCTAGCCTCTGCCTTAATGCTGCTAGTGAAGCCGCTTTTCTTGGTCATCTGCAAAATCGGGCTGCATTCTCCCTGTCATGGTTCTAACTTTCGAGTTTCTTTGCCAATCAGAATAGAGGTCATCCTCTGAATTCTGCCCGGGTCGGCCTCAGAACTATGGAGAGTCGTTCTTGGAAAACGGAAAGCAAAGCGGTCTTGTTAGAAATCGGCATCGCTTTCTCTAATGCTTAATTTTGCTCCACCGAAAATTCACATATTTGACCACAAATCTCGTAAATCAAACTCAGTTGCGTTGGATGAGTATGCACACATCGGTGCTTTTAAATTCCACCGTGGTCGCCACCAACCGGCTAACCTTTGTCTGTTATACAACTTCCAATTCCTTTTTCCGGGGATTCGTTAGCTAAGGACTTATTGTGACTGGCCCCCATCAATTTCTTTCTCTGATGCAAATGTTGGCCAGGACTGCGCGGCTCTGACACTGCCTGACTGGATGCCGGTCGGTAGGACCGCATTACGTCCCCTTCGCAGGCCAAAACAATATGTTAACTTGGGATGGTACTTAAATGTTGAACGCGCCAAAATATTTTATGGTATTGGCTGCAAACATCAGGCCCGCGACTAGCAAACATACGCTCCGAGCTGCCCATGAGCCGCCGACATCGTCCCGCCAAGTTACCAGTTGACCGCCGGCAGTGTGAACAGTCAGTAGTCCATTTTCTCTGACCGCCTCTCTGTCTGGATTACAATGCAAACCTTTCAGTAGCAGGATAGAGTGGATTGGAATGTGAAAATTTGGAGTGAGACACAATCGCGCACCCTTTACTCGAGTTTATTGTGATGGTTCGACCATGAAGAGCGACAACTTCCACAGTGTGCGCCACAGAGTGGGCGCGACATCTACCGCAGTCTCCCCTCACCCACCAGGATCCGATGACCTGACAATATCAATACGATCGGAAGTTGACTCGGGTGCAGTGTCTGAGAAAGGTTAACAACTCGTCTAAGCATGCCGCACACTACCTGGTCAACTTCATGGAACAGGGTGCCAAGGGCATGCTTCCCACTTACATGAAATTGGCATGTTCCGCTACGTGACGCTACGCCGGCCATACCGGTGACGACGAAGTGGGTCACACGCTTGTTGCCGGAACGCGGTATTATTGTTACGGAATGTGGTGCGTGATGGATGGGATCTAAACGGCTGTGTGCCACGCCCGTCGATCTTAAACGAAGTCTTCCCAAACCTCCGGGTTGATTTGTAGGAACTTGAGAGGGGTCATCAAGGTGTGTTTGTAGTGCCACTTTTGTTCGACTTGTTTGCTTACGCGCGTAGCTACGTGGCCGTAGAACACCCACGCGAGCAGGTGTTCGTCACCCATCCTTAGGAAGTTTCTGATTTATCACAATTTTGTCTGCCTCAGCATCGCGTGAATACTGAGGACGCCGATTTTTTTTTCAGGATTTCACTGCCTCAGATCCGTTCCAGCCACATCACCTCTGTGAGGTGTGTTCCGGTGCAGTCAGCATTTGACGCCTGTTCGTGCGCGACCATTGTTCTCTCCGTACTGATAGTCCGAAGTTGGAGCAGCAGGAGGCAGGACGGTGCATGCTCCTTTGCACTTCCTCCTCCGTTGCGGTGTTTAGCAAGCCGTCATATGCGAACAGTAGGTAATGGACGCTGACATTGGATACTCGCAAAAATGCTTTCTGGGCGACGGATGCTGGACAGTTTCCCGTTGGTTCCGTAGTCGACGTTGATCGTCAGCTGCTCCTCACAGTAGGCGTCCATCAGTATAGCGGTGAGCATGGGAATGGATGGAGCGGGAGCGAGTACTCAGCCCTGCCGCACCGCAAATGCTTCAGACCATACCTGTTGCTGACAATGTGAGTAGGCATCCCGTCGTTTGCTTGTCTTGCCATTTGTACTTATCGTGATTCACTATGTCAAGGGTCTTCATTAGATCCACGAGGGTGTTTGAGGGGTTGGTCCTCATTGCCTGGCACTTTTCCTGCAGTCGAAAGACCGCAAAGACCATATCCTTGGTTCTCCAGCCTTTTTTGATTCCACGCTGGGTTCCAGAAGATGCGTGTTCCGGCGATAAGGTTAGAATACGGGCGAGGATTTCGCCCCTGATGTTGAGAAGGGTGATGTCTCTGTGGTTGTCACAAAGTTGTAGGTCCGCCTTGTGTTTATAAATGTGCATTGTGCTGGCATCCTTTAGGTCTTGGGGTATGTTTCCTTGTCGCCACATCTCCCGGAACACTGAGGTAAACTATTCCACATGTAATGGGCTGCCATACTTAGGTTGACATTGGTGTTTCTAACTGAACAACGGTTGCGCTGCTCTAGTTATCGCAAGGAGAGAGGGTGGCCGATCGAGGTCGTCGTTAGCGTTCACTTATGGATGTCGGTTGATGTCTTCGTAGATCTTAAACATGTGTTTGATTACGCCCTGAATGCGCTCAACCCAGCGCTCCAGGACTTGTGACTTCAGAGATTAGAGTGCGAATTTCTTCGTCATTGTCATCAAGCCTGTATGCCTGACGATGTCGGCATACACGGCTGAGGACTTTCATTGCCACCATCTGAATGGCATTCCGCATCTTCCTCCACCGGGTTTCCACCTTGGTACACACCTCCAGGGCTTGCACAACTTCCAGTTTGAAATTCAGGCAGCTGCTGGAATTCAATCGGCGTTCAGCCGTATCTTGTAAAAGAGTATATAACTTACCTGTTATCGACTTATTTTGTGGTCCTCTACCCGGTTGCAGTTGTAGCCCTATCTTAGAGATGACAAGGCGATGATCCGCCCAGCAGTCGGCACCGCATATCGTCTTCGTCACAAACATGTTACGTTCGTCACACCTCCCAACTAGGACGTGTCAATGATGCGAGCGAGGATGCGTTCACGTCGGCTTCTCCCGCATCGGAAGACGGAAGGTGCTAGTCTGATAAGATTGTGCTCCGTGCAGACCTGCAGGAGAAGGCGGTTGCTGATGAAGTTGTCGATCCCCTGGCCACCCATCACTCTTCCGGACGGCATGGTCTCTAGCGATGCGCTCACTTAGGTCACCAAGAGTAGTCAGTTGGTCCGCCTTCGACTCTGTCGTTAGGACTGCGTGCAAGTCTTCGTGGATTTGATCCTGTGGCGGCTAAGCGGCGAGTGTGTACTCAGAGCGCTACAATCGTTAGGTCAAATCCCGACTAGTAAGGAGAGGACGGAACGCACCAGAATGAAAGGGTTGATGTACACAAAACCCTGGGTTGGCCTCTTAGGCGGCAGTGACCGCTGGCGAAGCCAGGGCTGGTGTTGACTGCGTGCAGTCATCCCTGAGAGTCCTCAAGTGAGTGGTAGCAGCTTACTTGGCAGTTTTGTGGGACGATCTGAAGAGGTATCCAACTGGTATGTTGCATTCGCTGGGGAGTGGTGTTTAAGTAGCTTATGTTGTGGTTGCAGGGGAAGGTGCGTTCAAGTGGCCGCATGGGCAATTGCGACTGTGTGGACGCAGGCGTGTCCGAGATGAAGTCGGTCGAGTGGCTTCATGTCAGTGCGTCTGGAACGTCTTGCTGCAAGGGGTGAATGACCTTGAGGCAGCGATACCACGGACAAGGACACCAGACATAGCCATGACGGCTGTCGGCAACAGTCCTTCCAATCGTCGAAGCTGATGATTGGGGTGGGGGGTGTAGTTGCTGGTACCGATAGCCAATTTGTTCTCGTGGAGCGACAGTCTCGTGATCGTAGGATAATCGATGATACCCTGCAGGAGTCAGGACGGCCGTCTCATGAAGCTGTTCTTGGTGCCTAAGATGCCTCCGGCTTCTTGGTGCCCGGTCTTTGGTCGCATGTTCCAGCATCCACCCCCTCCACTTGTCTCTGTCCGAACAAGAGGGTCTCCCTAAGCGCCTCAACGTCCACTTTGTTGCGAGCCTAAAACAAAACATTTCAGGTTGTTAGAGTGCGCATCGTAGCTCTGATAGCCTGTTGGGAGGCACGGACTGTGGACAAGGGTATTTGTTTTTTCTTATAAAATTTCAACCGCATGTTTTGCGTCCACAAGTCACAACCAGCTAGCATACGGGGCGATTGCACAGCATTTTTGGGGCAGGTCTTTTAACTCTCACGTGAGCTAGTAGACTGTGCTACAACTAAGTTGGGCTACTTAGTCGCCACAAACTGCTACTGACTCCCACTGTGAGAAGACGATTCGAATTAACCTTGGCCACCCACGGAATTGCACGTTAACCTTTTCGTAGGACATTTTTGGGGGTTGGGAGGGAAGATAGAAATTAGTCCTGGGACTGTCCTGCACGGTTACACACGGACATCGGACACCCTTATCTGGTTTATCCCGCCGACAGAGGACAGTTACAGATGTGGGGAGCCTGTGCAGAGCACGGCTTCATGAAGCTCCTGATGGGGACTGGAGGAGGGCGCGGTAAAAATGCTCACCAATTTCATCAATGCGCTGCCTGATGACCACCACTTTAGTGCTACGACTGTCCCCGTGCTTAACCATATCGACTTGGATGGAGTCACATTTATTGCTGCTCCATGCCCGATGTTCTACGACATTGCGCCTTTGTCGGCGTATTGTCCTGCAACGACATCAAACCTTTTCGACCTCGTGGAAATTGCCGCTCGTCTGCAAAGTTAGTCTCCGCCCATGTAACCCCGCATACCCCGACAACTATGTCGGTTAGTAGACATATCTGAACGACACATTAGCTGAGGCATAGTCTACGCACTGGAATGAATATCTTTCCAGAGCACATAGGCTACATAACTGACAGGTGTTTTACGGAAAATATAGAGGCCAAAGATTGCCGTTCAGAGAGGTATCGTTGGTAGTTTCCAACCCGCCTGTACCTACTCGTGCCCTTTTTAAGGTTCGACAGCGTGACACTAGCTACAATTCTCATGCTTCTGCGCAGTATGCAAATATACTCTCGTTATCACAACAATTCGCTCACGGGATTTTGAGTTTTCTTACGAGTTAACTCTCGTCATGCATGAGTCCTCCTTAGGTTTCCCGTCCTTACCGGCGCACACCGGTCCAACTTCCCTTTGGCTGGTTCTCAGACCATTATTCCGGTGGTGGTAACGCGAAAAGTGCTCGCTAACTGCGCATCAACGCGTGGTGCACACTCACGTGCTTTAACAGGGTACTTTGGGTCCGCGCACAAATAAATGCTTTATTGTCAACCAACACACCCAGAAGAGCTTACGCCCGCGAGCAAACATGTCTTATTGCCCACCGCATTCCCCCCTCTACGCCGATGTGCCTCCCTATGCCTGCCGACAGAGTCGCCTTGACAGCTTCCTCCATGCCGACCCCGCGCCGCAAGTTACCCTCTATCGCACACACAGCGTTAGACGCATCTCGGAGCACCAGTGCAACAGTCGGACACCCCAGGCTCCCTGTTTTCGGCGTGCCTGTTCCATTAGCCGTAAACCGCAATCGGAAGTCTGCCCCACTAGACCGACTGTTCTCCCAGTCGATGCTTGCTGCGGTAGTTCTCCACCACGCTGTCAATCGCCGCAACGACCCCGCGGACGCGTTTCTGTCCATTGCAGCCCCGTCGCCAACCCCGAACGGACAGTAAGGTTCGGCAGTTGTACCTCCATCAACTCCTGCGACACCCCTGCTGGACGGATACTTTTCGCCCGGCGCTCCTCGCCCTCACCGTGTCGTCGCCGTGCGGTTCGCTGTTCATCTCCACCGGAAAAGATGCCTGTGCGTGGTAGAGACAGCAGCATATGTCGTGTCATCAGCCGATCTAGTTCACCCTGCGAGGAGATTCTGACTGCCAGTCTACCAAGTCGAGCAAGCTGCACCGCTACCAGCAGTGGCAGTTGCAATCTCACAAGAATCCCGACTTGCTGCTCTTGCACCACCTCCAACACCAGTGGGTGTAGTCCCTTGCGGAGACCGACTTGCCGACCGAAACCGCAGAGGAATCTAAAGTATCACTACATGTTTGAGAATAATTGTTCAAACCCGGAGGAAGACCTCTCCTTGCCGCTGCCACCGCCACCCGAAGCGAACTGCTGCGTTCCCCGATGCCGTACTCCAACGCCGCCCCCACCTTGCGAGGTGGCGGTCTCATCTTGCTTTGACACGAAGCCCGACTTCGGTTCACCGCTATCCAGACCGTTGAGTTGCGTTGAGTGTTGCAGTACCACAACGAGTAGCAGTAGTACTTTTGGTAGTTGCAGGCGGATGACCACACAACATCGAGTACAAAGCTCCTGCCGGCAAACTCACCTTGCTGAGCGCTGGACCAATTATCTGGACTATATTAACCGCAAGGAGAATGAACTAGTCTGTCAGCTGAACGAATGCGATCTCGACTTGTCTGCCTTTGCGGGCATGATGAGAACAGAAGGTAGGTATTTTTTCTGCTCACTCGTATAGTTCACAAGTGTTGGTTCTAGTGGCGTCCTTTACATGAAAGTCATCCTGGAGCTTTATTGAATTCAGGACGTGAATGTCCTCCTCCTCCTCCTCCTTCTACGATCTTTAATACCTACCTTAAGACACAGTGCAGGCAGTGCTCAAAACGAATTCAGACAAGCTAAGGATCGGCCACTGTCCAAACAGATGTTTTCGAAAATTGATAATGCGCCTTGGGGTCTGGACCACTATGGAACGGTTGATCACGTTTTTTTTCGAAATGCGTCAGCTTCAGGCAGATATGTATGTTTTAAACGCTCTGAAAAGAAGCGGGAGAAGCCCGGCTTCGGACCGTCATTCTGTTTAACTGAGTTGGTTATTTGTTTAACATTAATAGGTAGGCTCCTTCAAATCCTCCGATTTATCTTTACAGGAAAATTAAATTCATCCCCGAATTTATTTACCGTTAGTCCGAGCACGAATCTGAGGACCGTAGCAAAAAATTTTTTGCTGAGTTGATGAAACCGTGTGGAAACGGGTTTAATGCACGATTACTTCCCTTCACAGCTAAGAGCTGACACTTTCATTGTCTGGTGCATTTTTTCTCAACCAAAATGGGTGACACTGCAGTTTTCCTGCATGCTTATATGCTTTAGCGTTTGCAGACTCACCGTCCCTCTCATGATTGTTAAGGTAGTCATCTTTTGCACGTTTGCTGTCGATTAACTATTGCCGTTTGCCGATTAGTTCGCAAACATATCTAGCTTCTGATATTCGTTTTGAAGGATGAGGGTTGTGCCATTGTACCCACTCCCAAATCGTTATGGTAGCTTGATTTTCCTTATGACAGTGATGGAGATAATGAGAGATGGCAGGGTCGATGCTGTGCATTACATACTGGCCCCGCCTCAACTCCAAACAAATCAAATACATCCATGGAGAGTGAATAAGAGACATCCGAACTGCTTTAAAACAGACGCCTAATTGGGCAAATACATGGAGTAGTCGCTTTCTGGTCCGTAGGAAGACTGGTCGGGTTTTAAATCACACCATCCCAAACGCGCAGACCCATTACGTGTTTATGTCGCAGTTAAAGCGCGAAACTCCTAGGGGGTTGCAAAAGGGGGCATGTCTAAGTCAATGCTTTTTCTCTTAATTTCGCTAGTTATCAACACGCATTAGGGTGACTGGCAGGGTAAGCACTTTGTGATCATATATACAAACAGGAAGTGCCGGAATCCCCCCGTACGGGACCTTATGCGAATGAAAATACTCATCTTTTGAGTCTGGTCAGCCGATGCCGAGTCTAGCAATCGAAACGTTGATCTCCCCCGACCTACCAAGTTTTGCGTTAGCAACCACACCACGGAGGCCAGACCGGGTGAGAACAAATTTTCCAGCCACCATGACGGCGTATTATTTCCTGGACAGACTCGTGCATGGTAAACTGAGCGCTATCGGTCCACGTGGCCAAGTGGTTATGGTCTTTACATATGCGCCTATTGTGTGCTGGGGCAGTTATCGATCTGGGCGCTCATCTCCAACAGCAACAAGAAAACCACGTGACAACTGAGGTGGCCAACTCTACTGCGCCTTCGTCGTCGAATGTGGATGGTAGGCCGAGATGGTCGAAACATAGGGCGAATAATAAAATTTTTGCAGAAACCACTTTTAAATTTTCGGAACGTCATCGTGGGAGTTTCCTCTCTTTGCTTAAGTAAACCGAGGCATCTGCGGTATCCAACTTACGAAAAAAACACTACGTCTTGTAGTTGTCGCAGGTTAGCATATCTCCCACAGTACGGGACAGATTACTGTTAATGGAGGAGGAATCACCGGCCACGTCTTTCATATTCGTCACTACCTTCTTTTTTTAATTAGCAGAGTCTAGGGCTTGACTCAAGCAGGCTATGCCTTCTCCGCCCCGCTGAAAAGCGAGCGCAGGAAATTCTTAGCGAATTATATGCACACACTCTTATCCAGTATTCTTGTTTATGTAGCCGAAGGCAGTTTACATTTTGCGCAGTTAAGCACTGTTCAGGTAAAAATTGGCGTCCACTTTTAGCCTGGTCTTTTTTGAACCCATTTGCACATGTGTGAACGTACGTAGGTCCATGACCTACGGACCTGATTAGCCATTTCAGCTGGCCAACCTCACTTGGGAAGCCCGCCAGCTTGCATGCCGATACAGGCAGTATCCGCTAACTGCCGACCTACTGGACGGTTTTTCAGCCTTGCAGGATTGCACCTTTCTGTTGTTTCTAACACGCCTATACGCGGAGAGAGGGATAGGGGAGAGTAAGCAGTCGTCTTTTCCGTCGGCCATGCTATTGCCACCAAAAGACACATTTGGTAGAGCAGGACTTTACTTCCGCCGAGGTCTCAGTGCAAGTTTCAGACTTTTGACCTCCCCTATGACAAAAGCTATTCGTAGTGCCAACCATATTTCCGCTCTGCACTGCTCTTATTCTCTTTTTGACCATGCAAAATGTACCGAGACTCGTGGTACTTTAACTTACTTTCGAATAAGAAAAATTGCCCAATCATGCCGATCTTTTTAGTGAGAACACCAACCACTGGTGTAAACAACATTCTAGAAAAACCACTACGCAGATAGTGGGCGCGTTCCTCCTACGTCATTAATGCATGTATATAAATCTAATCCTAGTTCCTAGCGAAGTGCACACTTATGTTGTGGGAAATAAACATCACATTTCATAGTTATATTTGTAGGTGGGGAGTATTCCGGTTTCCAAATGCCTAAAAATTCGTGTATCCTTCGAAACACAACCCGTCTCTTTGCTTGTTCGTTTCTAAACATGCCAAACTGCATGCTACACGTTTTATTTTAAACAAAGATGTCTCCTCCTGTTCCTGTGAAAGAGTTATCTCACGCTCGAAAACAGCGCATTATACTCCAGTTAGCTTGCATACTTCGAAAACAGTATTGAAAAGTCTGAGTGGACTTTTGCGGACGTTCCTAAGATTTCATCATTACATTTGAAGACGGCGAGCTACCGGAAGAATGGAAGTGCGCACTGATTACTCCGATCCATAAAGGAGGCTCAAGACTTGACTGCGGAAATTATCGTCCTGTCAGTCTTACTTGCATCGCGTGTAAAATAATGGAACGCATTATCAAAAGACACTTGATGAAATACCTGGAACAGAACAAAATATTGTGCGATGCCCAACACGGCTTTCGTCCAGGGCGCTCCTGCTTAACGAGTGTTCTTTACTCGCATGAGAAATGGACACGAGCTACCGATAAGGGTTTTCCAGAAGATGTCATATTTTTTGACTTCAAGAAGGCCTTTGACAGTGTCCCACACAGGCTTCTTTTGCAAAAGATCTGGGATGTAGGGATTCAAGGGAGAATGTTTAAATGGATCAGGAGTTTCCTGTCCTCCGGACTACAAAGAGTCGTCGTTAGTAATTCTACCTCGGAATGGGTAAAGGTGGAAAGTGGTGTCCCACAGGGTTCTGTCTTAGGCCCAGTACTCTTCCTGATTTATGTTAATGACTGCATCAGCGAAGTGAATTGCGAGGCTCTCATGTTCGCGGATGACATAAAAATATGGAGTGAAGTCAAGTGTGATGATGACGCAGAGAAGTTGCAGTCGGACATCAACAAACTGTGTGCTTGGTCGAACAGATGGCTTTTGAAGTTTAACGTGTTCAAATGCGTGGTTTTGCACCTGAACACCGGCCGCAATGCCTGTCCCAAACACCAGTACTATATTGACGGGACGAGGTTAGAAACTGTGGAAAGACACAGAGATCTGGGTGTATGGACGACCACAAATCTATCGCCATCAGAACACTGCAGAAAGATGGTCCAGAAGGCTACTAGTACTCTACACTGGATCAGACGTGCATTTAAAATATTTCCTCCTGAACTCTTCGAAAGACTCTTTGGTGTCTTTGTAAGACCTCATCTAGAGTATGGAATGCCAGCAGCTTCACCATGGATGAGGAAGGATATCAACTTACTCGAACAGGTGCAACGCAGAGCGACAAAGATGGTCGACGGTCTAAAGCATTTATCTTATCAGGAGAGGCTAAATTTGCTTGGCCTATTCCCTCTCTCTTATAGACAAATAAACTGCAGTCTACTCTGGACGTTCCGGATTGTTCGCGGCCAGGGTTGCTCATTAAGGGCAGAGGACTTCTTTGAGTTCGCCCGTACAAACCAACTACGCGGCCATGCATTCAAAGTCGGGAATGAGCGAACACGTTTAGACCGACGAAAATTTTCTTTCAGCCAGCGGGTTGTCAGGCCGTGGAACTCGCTTCCAAGCGAGATGGTGACGGCTGACACAGTTTGTGTGTTTAAAAGAAAACTTGCTCGTCTAGTTTTCGACAGAAATCGGCTTGTACAGCATGATTATGCTCAGCCAGTTTTGTAAAATCTGTCATATACAATCTTCCGCACCAATTTACAGTGACCCCATGCACTACCTTATGATTACGACTGAACTGTGACCCAATCACATTTTAAATGCCTGCAATTTTATTTTATTTTTGAGTATGAATCTGCGAAAGCACTGTACATAAATAGGGTCATCAAGGGCTCTGCCTGTAACCCTTCAATATACATATACATATACACATACGAAGTATGCACTTCCTACAAGTACAGAGTTACATATCAAGGGGCTCACAAAGTGAAATCTGCATGCATCCTTCCGCCAGAACGTGACCAGACCTACACAAGCAGCAAAATGAGCGAAAAGTTTGCACTACTTATGTAGGATCTATCTCACAACCTTTCCGGTTAGGAGTCAATCTGTATAAGCACGGAACATCGGTAGAAAATCAGGTGCTAAATAAGCAATAGTCTGTGTGGTATTTACGCAGGTGCGATTGTGTGTAGTCATAAACCATTATGCTACTGTGCATAATGTGCGCCCGGGAACGTGACCCGTACTCGACACTGGTGCAACCTCCCCTAAGTTCTGGTGTTTACTTAAAAGCGTGTTCAACCATTTCAGTCATTGTTTAATGGCTTTCGGTGCATGGAGTACTGGGCTTCCTCGTGGGTAGAATAATAATGACCCTCTGCCTTTTTAGTTGCAGACTTTGTGCGTGATGTGGTTGGGCGCGGCAGGGTGCTGATCTCCCACGATCTGCCCAGACTCCTCAACGAGTTGTGCTGTTGCATGCCTCTTGACAGGACCTGCTCAGGGAGCGAAAACTTCGACCAACTCTGGAAGAGGACCGAGGACAGGATCCGCGATTTGGACCGCTTGCTGGAGCGAGTTAACAGGATGCGGCTCAACGGATGGTTGGAGTAAATAAATACGGTTGGCAGCCCGTGGACGGAAAAAAGGCCTGAATTGGAGTTTGAGGTACCTCCGCTCACATTCAACCCGTTTTCTACCTCAAACAAACTCCCCTCGGCCCCGCAGGGCGCACAGTTAGGTTCTAATGTGTGACCCTCCCTAAAAAGCAATCAAATTTGCTTCAATGCATTGCGGCCGCTGAAAGAAAACGTTTTTTGCTCCATATTATTCCACTCTTCCGCCAGAAGACAGGCGAAAAAGCAAATACATTTTCTCACTTAAGGGTTTGGTAAACAGGATGTCTCTTTATTGCGAGTATTAATTCAAAGAGGCCTAGGCTGATGAAAGTTGGGAAACGCGTGGTCATTCGGACCAACTGCAGATACTGGCTTATGGTCCACTGTTTTTTTTTATTGGCAGCCGCCAGATGATGCAGCGCGCCTCATACAGGCGAAATGCCATCCTCATTGCTTTCAACCAACACCTGATCGGCAGTATGAAAACCAAAACTCGATTGGGTGTGTTGGCTAGTGGAAAAGGGAAACCCCGGGGTGGAGGTAAAGTTCGAGGTTGTCAACGACAAGAATGACGTAAGGTACTTCGAAATTTAAATAAATCTGGGTTTTCCTACCCACGAAAACGCGGCAAACTGTTTACTTATCAGCTGATGAATGTAAATTGAGGCAGCTCCCGGGGGTAACAATATCGAAGAATAAGATGTGATCACCGGAGCGGAAATTGTATTCTTCTGAGTCTTCGCCGTTATTACTCTCGACTGTCATTCGATCCTACTCTTCTAGTCACTTTAGATAGGCTCCCGTAGGGGTTCGAAGGCCCAGACGAACAGTTAGCGTTCCGGTGACCATATACTCTTCTCTGAATGAAGAGACGGGGCTCGCGTACTCGCCTTCAATCGTAATAACACCAATTAAAAATTTTTGCAGACTACGATATGTTTAATGAAAGCTTGCCGTGCATCTGACATGCATGTCTTTCGGCTAAACCGACGAATGCCACGTGCGCCGTTTAGATGGGACCGAGCATGGTTCTGCTACCCCGACGTACGCTGAATAACTAATTTACTGAAATACTTTTCTCTTCCAAGCTTTCGCCACTCATAACTATGCTCACCGATGACAGGTTTGGCATTCATTAAGGTCATATGAGCCCGATTTCCAACTAATAAAACAGTGCTGGCATATCGCGATAAAGTTACAAGAAGACGAACGCAAACTGTATGATGCACTCCCTCCCTAACAGCATTTTCACCGAGGACGGTGGAAATTGTGGAACTGGTTTGCTCAGGTGTCCCGAGAACATCCAAGAATGAGGCACTCGTAAAGATCAACTAACCTAAGGATTACCCAGAAGGGACCGTCCACAAGGTTTCTTGGTTCTGAGCCGATTTTGACACGAGTTGTTGAGGTCACATTTTTCGAAATTTTGAAATTCCCAAAAAATCGTTTACAGAAACTTGCAGAAAGCAAAGCATTTTCATTGCCTTTTTAAAGCCCGATTATCCTAAAATAATAAGCAGAATTGCTGACCTCTATGATGATGCAACCGCACAAAAAACACTAACCGTAAACATTGCATTCTACAATTACACCGTTAATCACTTAATACTGTCTAGACGATCTTGGTCAAAAATGTTCGCTTATGGTGAAATATCCCAGACTTCGAAACTACTTACAAGCACGAAACGTGACTGGTAAAACGCACACCATAAGGAAAATAAGACGTGTACAGGTGAATTCCCCAGGGGCTTATCTGTGACATGAGGGGAGTCAAACATTATTCGTTACTCTGAAACAGAACACTGCAAAGGACGTATTCAAAGGGATATGGCACGTCCCTTTCACCTCATCATACGTTCCACACATTGATGGCCCTAGTAGCTTCATAACTAAGCAGTATAAGCATCCATAGCCATCCGTAAATTAGGTCCTCCAAAAATAATTTCTGGTTGGTTATACTTGAGACAGCCCACTGACGACGTATTTGATTGTTGGTTAAGGTGGTCAATTCGCGTTGATGTAGTCACAAGCAACGTACTTGATGCCAACGAGGTTCGTGGAGCCATCCATTTCGAGGATGCCTCACTTCCCGAGTACAGTTTCGACCCTGCCGGTCCATGACAATTGGCGCGATAGCGAAACTTAAAAATAGGACATCGACTGAGAGGTAGAACTCGTAGAAATTTAAAAGCGCCGCTCCATTACATCAGCAAATCAACTGCATAGACTTCTAACTTACATTTGGGGTGTTGCAACGGTATTCGGGGACTGGGACCAGCATTATTGTGAAGGTTTTCAACAAACACGATAGGCCACTACGTAAAAACTACCGCGACATGACCCTGACCGGAATCCCTCCAGTTCCTATTGTACCTTTCGAAAAGAACAGAATCCGCTCGGTTTTCCGCTGAGAGAGGGTTCTGTCGATGACGATTTCCACATCTTCGGACTCCCACATAATATCACTGCTATCATCAGTCCGTTGTTGTCTTGTAGATTTGCGCCAAGTAATCCACTCTGTATATAACGGCTTCGGGCGATCTATCGCGCTGTCTGGTGGTGTCGCAGAATATCGTGCGACTGATCCAAACCTGATACCACAGAACTAGAATAAAAAAATTAGACTATAAAACCAGTAGTGGTTTCATGACATGCACTGGGCTTCAAGTTTGCCGTTTTACGCCGATGTGACTAATTTAAGAAATATACGTGAACCCTCGACGCGCTCAGACCAACGCGGCCTCAGAACTTCCTCTAAAAGAACGAGACAACGGTGATGGTGAAAATCGATTCAACCAGGCGCCCGGGCCAAGGAAACTCTGGAATCGCATTGGACCAGTCAGAGGTCCAAATTGACACTACAAGTAGACGGCAGTTGTTTCACGTTCGAGCGATACGCGGTGTTGTGCACTGGTCGCAGGAGCGTACTGATACCTTACTATAAGTGAATTTCGATGGCAGCAGATTGTTCCACATTCAAGAACGCTTGAACAGATGACTTAGACTCGCAGCGTTAGTTTAAACTGCAGGCGACAGCGACAGGTTTAAGCAGGACATCCAAATATGCAATGAGAGTTAGTCAAATCGCACGATCCTAGTGGTCTGGGTCAGACCTAAGGAGATAAAAGATACAGTAGAGAGACGGCCGCCGTACACGAATAGACGGCCTGAGAGGCACGATGTATGGCCTGGTCAACGAGGGTTATTTTGACCAGTCTTTTGACTGGCTGATTGGGCACAGGTTCGTGGGATTTTACACTAACAATGGGAGAAAGTTCGTAGACATGCTTTTGTCCGGCCTAACGAGAGGAACTGTCTAAGTATTTCCTACTTTGACTTGGTTCAGTATAGAAAACGAGACCTAGCAAAATCTCTCACGACAGTGGAAAGGCTACATAGGCAAAGAAGCTTGGGATAATTGGCGCAAACCGTTATAATTAACTCTAAAAAGATTTGACCTGGAAACAAACAACAACAATATGCTACTAGCCAGTGCTCACAATACCGATAGGACTATGATGAGATAGGATGTGCGACTAACAGAGTTTCCTGCGTTGATGGAGGGTACTTATCCTGCGTCCAGCTGTAGTCAGGCCTAATCCAGCCGGCTTCGATGGCGCATTGTGCATATTAGCATGTGACGGTCTGCAGCAGCGTCAAACCGCATTTTGAGCTGAAATCTTTTCCACATATTCTTAGGCATCGATGTTGGATGGTCAGTAGCAGTGAATGCATGCGATCGGCTGCGAGGAACAGACTCAACTATCTCAGTTGTCCTTTTTTGATAGTCCAAGGTTTCCTTGTAGTGTTGGGGAATGCGGACTGTCACAATCGGCACGAAGTCGACGTGCTTCACTCGAAGAATGGTTCTCAGAAAAGGGTGGTTAAGCACTTTGAGTTCCTTCAAGTGTTCTAGGCATACAGAAGAGCTCAAAAGCACCTCGGCTGTTGCAATGTTCATAGGCAACAGCACCAGTTTAGCGAACTCGTTTATCGGCACATGACATCAAAGAGGTCAGAATAACATGACTGCAGAAGGGCAATATCGTCAACCGGCCAACCAGCCGGTCTTTGCAAAACTTAAACACCGTCAAAACTGTGTATACCGCTCCGAAACTCTAGTCGACTAAGTAGTCAAACAGGATGTGCTACAGGATGCAACCTTTTCGAACACTAGGTCAGGTATTCAGTACATGAGAGGTAGAAATGCAGACCAGAAATCGCGTAGTAGTGGAGCGAAAATAGGCCTTGAGCGCAACG
>CACRXP010000023.1:264843-279996 GCA_902702965.1 Spirometra erinaceieuropaei
TTCACTTAATGTCTCATGGAAACAGAGTAGACGCAAGACTTATAGACCTAAGTTGTAACAGCATCCTCTCTAAACACCTTATTGCTTCACAGCATCAGGATGGCAGTCGTGGTTCCCTCCTGGGAGGACGGTCACATGACGGCGCGTGGGTCATAAATGGTGAAACTTCGTCCCCGACAAGAGAGAGATAACGGTGAGTTGGTAGTCGAAGATGAGAAGAGGCTTCAAGTGTTCATGTCAGCGCGCGCAATCCACTCATTGCAGGGACCGACCACTAGCTTGGAAGACGATTTGGCAGAGTTTTCCTGTTTTGCCGACGTTAGAGATTTGCTTCATAAAAGGTACAACCTCAGCCTAGTAGTTTCTGCGGCTACATTTGGCCAAACTTGTCATCACTTTTGGGCAATGCTTTGAGGTCTAGTCACGTTGTCTGAATAGATACGTGTAAGGCTTTTGTGCTGATTAGTCATTACAGCGCCGATGTGTGAATCCGATAACGCTCTCATGTGCTACACGGATTAAAGACTACTGGTGAGCACTTTCTATCGCACTGGACCTAGACTCGGGCTGCGGAGCGAGACCGGATCTCTGCTCAAAGTCTCGGATGTGTTTGGTTGTTATAACTTCGCGACAGGAGGGCGCTTGTGCCAAACGTTTTGGGTGCGAGAAGTTAACCACCAGGCGCGAGCGTACAAAAACACGACATGACTTATAGACGTTGCCAGATTCGACACTACGCATCGACCTGCAACCATGCAACAAAAAAGGAGACCTTGATCTGAGTGGGATGTGGTCAATCTGGCTAGCCACATTACCACAGCCAGAATATCAGGCAAGCAATTTCTGTAGCAAAGCACGAAATAATAATATAACAGGGTCCCATCAGCGAATCCCAATGATATCCTACTGGAACTGCATTGAGATTAAAATTTACAGCGGCTAACATGGAAACCGTTTGAAGAGTCGCATGGCCAGTCCAGTCACCCCAGTCGGCGGCAAGAACCAGTAGCTGGTGACGAAGGGGACCTCCAACCAGTCTCTCGGCTGCGAGGCTTCCTAATCGTGATAGTTGGCAATTGGTGTTAACGAGTAGACAGAAACGACATACCTCTTCGCAAGGTTCTGACTTTCTCTTGGTTGGTTCCTACCTATGTAAAGCACGGTTCACCTGACCTGAAAGGACAATCACCACGCCATGTCTGCCAGAAGAGTCATGAGTCAACCCGATAGTGTAACGTAGGAAGTGACGCGCAGGATCACGGGTTTTTGACAGCCCTAATCTGAGACTCGGGCCTCAGACAAACAGCATACATCCAGGAAGCCAAGATGATAGCTGCGCGTCGTCAGACTTTGGGAATGACGTAAGTGGCAAGCCGCTCTCACGGTTGTCAGCGCGGCCGCCTACCTACACCTAGCAAGTCCGCGATCGCTGCATGCGCGCCCAGGACTCAACTTTTGGCTAGCCGATACCGTTGTTCCGACCGGTATTCCTCTTTTCATCTACTGGCCACAGCCGCGCAAAGCCCAGGTGCGTGCACTTCGCGTCACGACCGACGGTCCAAAACAACTAGCACATGACTGGTGACAACATTTGTTGTCTCTACCTGCTAAGCTGCGTGTGCGCTCCCCAGCCTCAGTAACGACTATCCAGTAACCATATCTCCCTTTACTTTGGACTCGTGAATCTTCGACTCGTCGAGTACCGTGCTTCGACACTCATATTCCAGGATCGATTTCAGAGATGTGTTACCAAAAAAATATTCTGTCCCAGGTATTATTCGCCCACACCGCTAAATCAGGGTTTCGAAGCACATCGTCTTAATACCGTAGCAAGGATTGCAACCGAAATCGCACATTTTTCCGATGCTAATTAGGGATTTTGAGTGAAGTCGGGCACACAGTGGCAGCCTGAGCTAGTTGTTTTTAGTTGCCGTTTGGAGTTCTGGTTCAGAAAAAATAGCACAAGCCGCCGATGTCATGCAAGTTTATTCGACGGCAGTATACGGACGTCGTCAAAATGTTGTCACTGGGCTTCATGACATGGCTTAGTGATCAACGTTTCATATCTTAGCCCCTTAATAACACCTCTGATGCTGGTTCGCGACTGCTTATTCTTCTGACCTACGGGTCTGAATAATTCGCACTTTGTCCTCACAGAAAGTCGTTCCGCTATTCACCACTCGTGGATGCTGAGGGTAACCAGCGTCGAAACAAGCAGACAGTGTCATCTTTGTGGAGTACATTGATTCTCGCTGGAGGACGGTATATTCGAACACTCAGCATGATAATGGGTACATGCGTTTACATGTGTAAACTGTCAACCAGTGAGACCAGCGGAATGTATGCAAAAATTGGAAGTTGGTTGGTCCCAGTAATGAGACTAAAACGTAAAATCCCTGGTTTACGTTAAGACAGTCCAACTTTCTACGAAATGTGAGGGCCCAACTCCGAAATTTTTATAGACAACCGACCACTGGCATTTTATGCAATACGACCCACAAGGGGGGCCATGTTGCGGAATATGGATTTCAACCCAATAAGAATGAAATTGTAGGTCGGAGATTGTACTCAATGAAAGCTAGACAACATTCTGAAAATTTGTGCCAATTTATTGGCACCTACAGAGTTGCAATGAGTCTTACACTAGTGGTACTTAGCATGACGTTCAGTGCGATGAGATGAAAAGTTGTTGAAATATTGGAAAATGGCTACGGCGCAGCCTAAGTGAAAGAATGGAACCATCGTAGCCCTGCGAGGGTAAATCCACCGAAGCCTGTATCGCCAAGTAAAGCGAGCGAATGCCCTAATCCAGTCCGCAGGATTGCGAGTCCGACTTTTAATCCATGCCGGAAGTTCGGCGAGTTTTAACTCACCAACTGGCGTTTCCCTTTTCCCGTAAAAGTAGCCAGGGAAATATGCACCATGTACACGGACGTTGTACTCCTTCGGCAGAAGACCGAACTCTGGCGTCCTCATTTCTGCGGCAGCTGTCCACTTGGATGCGAAAAAGGGGCCAACAACGAAACCAACTACTTTCCGTCTACACCAAAACACTAACTGTCACAGTTTGAAGCTGAGCTAAAGGTACAAAATATGTCCAGGAATCTACGAATCGTGGGTAGTTCGCCACTTTTCTGTTGAAATCTGCACAATGTGACGTTTAAGGTATCAAATCGAGTTATAACTGGACGCTAAAAGGAATACGCAATCTTTTTTGCCTTCAAGGGATCAATAGTAAGAAGTGAAGTCACACATTTGGGAAAATTCGGCCAAAATCCAAACATTTACGGGAAAGCAATCTTGATCATAGAAGTACTTTTACCGGAGCCCATAACAGCAAGTCATTTTGCTATAGAGAAATCTCGAAAAAATCCTGCCTAGGGTAGTTTATCAGGGCTTAAACATACGACAACAATTTGATGGAGACAGTTGTATTAGCCCAGTCGCAATCCATAAAGACAGAGGTGAAATTCTAGTGTTATTTGTTCTAGAAAACCCCAAATCGTTGAGTAGGGGGGCAGGAGAATATAAAATTTTGAAGTCGTCACGATGCATAGGAAACCTAACGAGTCGCCTGTGTAAAGAGCATGTATGGGTCACATATTACATTAAAAAAAACAGCGCATATGAATGGATCAGTATAATGTATCTGTCTCCAACTCGACTGATATTATTCTCACCTGAGTGACGTATCGAACAAGTTTTCCAACGTTTGGAATAACAACGCCGATCGCATTCCTGGGATGTAAGTTACTTACAATACCGTTCATAAAATAGGACTGAAAGGTAAAAATGAAATTCAGAAGTCAATTTGGCAAACACGTGTTTTCGGTAACTCTTCAACAGGCCAAAACTGTTAGATAGAAGTTTAAATTATGCGAAATTACAGGACTTATAAGTGATTCAGGGGTTATTAACATCCATCGTTCCCACGCCACTCGCATGACGAGGCGTGCTATGGCGTGGTCGGCGTATCGTGGTCATTTAGTCAAGGGGCGAGGGAGAGGGGGGACCATAGGCTGTGAGTAGTGTTTGTACGTCGGGTACGTTGTGCTCACTTCACTGCCATTAGGAGGTTGGGGTGACGTTGGGGTCGGCGTTGGCCACGGAAGACAGAGCGCCTGTGTCAGAGTCTTCTGACAGCATAGCACTGGATTGGCTAGCCGTGTAGCCACTGCCTCGATGGTAGCTAGCACCCGTTGGCGTAGGCCTCTGGAGAAAATTGCCGGTGTCCGGTAGACAAATTGAAAGGCTTCTTTGGCATCGACTCGATGATTCGTATTGATGAGATGTGCGAGAATAGAACTCGATATCGATTTCTTTTAACCCCTGCATAGCCAGGCCGGTATGTGTCCATGTACTCTATTTTCCAGGCGCCTCGTTGTACTGTCAATGTATCCCGCTCCACAGGAGCACGTGCATGAGTAAATACACATCGATGTAGCCAGCAACGGGAGTCGGTCTTAACCTCCCAAGCGTAGGACGGGAGAGTTAGTGAAACATACACGTAAGCTCGCCGCGGGGAAAGAGCTAGTGATCGCTGTCTTCGGACGTCTTCTTACTAAATCACTTGCTGCGCCCCCTTAAAAAGGCAGTCGTATAAATTTGTCTTTCTTTTCTGCAGTTGTCATTGTGGGCTTTGCAGTGCGCTCCCCCATATTTCGGAGGATAAATCTTTCTGGTTATCCGTTTACGTGGAATATATCCCGCAGCTGCTAGAGTTCTGCCTCAACAGTCTCAGAAGGGCAGATACGTTGCACTTTGTCTGTCAATCCCTGGATCAAATTGCGTTTAATATTTAGGGGAACAAAACTGTCAAAATTACCGTATTGTCCCGTCCGAGTTTTCCTTCGGAATACCCTACGCTGGATAGATCCATCCCCTTGTCTGTGCAGAAGAACATCGAGGAACGCGATTTCGTTGTCTGCCTCAAACTCTGCAGAGAACGTTAGCGAGGGGTGTGCATTGTTGAATCTTTGATCCAGGGCGTCCGTGTCGGTGGTAACATCCGTCAGGCAGAAAATATCATCCACGTACCGACCGTAGAAGTTGAGGTCATTAATAGTGTATTGTAAACTTTTCATCTCGACTTTGCCCATGAGGACATTTGCGAGGAACGGGCAGAGCGGTGAACCCATCGCTACGCCGTCTATTTGCCTGTACAGTTGACCATTGCAGAGAAACTGGACGTTTTACGTGCACCGTGTCAGTAGTTACTTAGCGTCTCCAACGGCATGCCTAACGGGTAGTTTGTGTCGCGAATAACGTCACAAAGGTAGTTTGTTGTTTCGGCTACGGGTACATTAGTAAAAAGTGATGTTACGTCTAATGATAGCATCGTCCGTCTATCAACGTTAATATCCCTGATCGCCTCGACAAACTCGAAGGAGTCCTTCAAACTTAGGGGGTACAGATGACATTGCAGCGGTTTAAGCTTTTCGACTAGCCATTTTGCTATGGTGTTGTAGGGCGAATTCCTCATATCTAGGATTGGACGTAGGGGTAGCCCATGTTTGTGAATTTTTGGGAAGCCGTACATTCTGGATATGGCCGTGCCCACTGGTTTTAGTCGCTCATATTCTTTGTCAGATAAATGACCTTCTTTGTGAAACAATTTGAGAACCGCCGTCAGCTGACTTTCAACGGCCTCCGTGCGGTCCTTGTCATTGTCGGATTTCGAGAATTTGTACGATCCGACAAGATTGCCGCCAGATTTGATACGTACACTTTTCTATCCACACGTACAACTCCTGAACTAGAGGCAATCTTGTCGGACCGCACAGAGGCCATTGAAATTCAGCTGACGGCGGTTCTCAAATTGTTTCACAAAGAAGGTCATTTATCCTCCGAAATATGGGGGAGCGCACTGCAAAGCCCACAATGAAAACTGCAGAACAGAAAGACAAATTTATAAGACTGCTTGTTCGCACTATTACTTTGA
This sequence comes from Spirometra erinaceieuropaei, assembly GCA_902702965.1. Classification (NCBI taxonomy): domain Eukaryota; kingdom Metazoa; phylum Platyhelminthes; class Cestoda; order Diphyllobothriidea; family Diphyllobothriidae; genus Spirometra; species Spirometra erinaceieuropaei. The sequence goes on from CACRXP010000023.1 coordinate 270,785, forward strand.
TTGTTGGCTCTTTAAACTGTCCGCAAATCTCTTTCTGGTACAAAACATCACGTTCCCAACCAGGATCAGAGAGTGCCAAAGAGCACTTTGTCTGGACCTCCTCCTTACATAATACCCAATTATCCCTGGCGAGCTTAGGTCCATAACACCGTTCGGCATGTGCGACCATGTCATGCTGTTTTGTGAATACCGCCTGTGCAGCCAGCATATGAATACGACTGAGTCTCGGCTGAATTTATGGAGAGGAGATTTTGCCGCCATGAGAAGGGTATTATCGGTAGTGGACTAGAAGGACGTTTTATCGGACATCCAGACGTTGCTTTGAACACCCTCAAAGAAGTTTTAAACGAAATCATGCTTCGAAATTGTCAGACAAAGAGAGCCAAAAAGACTAATCGTCCTACCTGCATAACGCGGGATATAAAAAAGAAGTAGACCGGAAGAATTTTCCGAGATATCACTTCAAGCTCCATTCTTACCCACCGCTAAAATAGCAAAGAAAACAGGAATCCAGGAATAAAAAATAACGTGCATAAACACGGCTTCGTCTGCTGTAAAAATCGATGAGAATGATGCGGGTGTGTCCCACGGAGTTCGGCGAAACAGCAAACCGGTCTCTTGCACGAAGAAGGGCGACCGTAAGAGATGTCACAAAAGAAAGAAATATCGCAGAGCATCTCTAAAAGACAGAATAAGCCAGAACGTTAGAGTGAGTAGACTGAGTTTGTGCACATTACAAGCAACAACTGCGCTGTCGAAGGTCACAAATGATCAAGAAACCTCGGTAAGCGGAGACCCGTGAGGTAACTCTACCAACCCATACTCCCATAAATCAGAAAACAACGACTGCCGGAATGATCATGATGCAATTTTTGGAAATAGAAAATTAACCATGGAGCGCTGTTGTGGATCGCATTAAATGCCTAGTCATCATGGCGTGCCTGTGTCTACTTCCGATATCCCAAGGGTAAGAATACCTGATGACATGGAGCTATCTCAGAAATATCGCAGACCCTTCTTAAAGGGGGGCGAGACGGCCATCATTCTAGAAGCCGACGGGCCCATTAAGAGACTAGAAGAACGAGTCGGACCAATCAAGACCGCTTAACCTTTTTTTCAGATTGTGACAGTAACTCAGCTATTGTCGAGCAGGAATCCCGTACGACAAAAGGCCCATCCAACGGCTTTTTCAGTGGGAATTTTCACCCGCAGGGCGGGAGGAGTGCAGAGAGCCAAAATCAGAACGATTCACGAGAAACGGTCCGGACGAGATCAATCTCGAAATCACGAATGGAGGAATTACACATGTTCAGTGGTCATTTCCCTGGAGAAAGTTCATAACAATGAGCATGGTGGGTGGCCAGTCCATAAAGAGGCAGTGTTCATTTCTGAAGAGTCATTTGGTACAAATGGAGACAAGCAAATCGCCTCCCACTTCGGTCAAGCAGCAGTAGACTCGAGCTCAGACAGAAGACAGAATAAGCCACACGAAATATCTAAAAATCTCGATCCAAATATCATCCGAAAATCTATCCGAGAAAAACTCCGCTTCCTTCATGCAAATGTACTGATTTTGTTTCAGAAAATAGGGGAACCCAAATAAAGTGTACTAAATATGCATCCGAATGCCATTTTCATTACAGACACTTGTTTGCAAGCTAAAATATTTAATGTTGAAATTGCTATCGATGGATACCAAATCATCCGTCGAGACAGACTGCAAGAGCAAGATGGAGAAGTAATCATCTATGCCAACAGAGGAATAGTCGCGTAAGAATGCAGACTTGTTTGCCAACGTGACTGTGAAGCAGTCACGTTAAAATTAAAAAGTCACGGAGTACCGAATCTGAATTTCCTCACCGAATATAGGCCGCCCAATCGAACTCCAGAGGTGGATGAGGCGATGTTTGGGTTAATAAAAAGAGATGGGTTAAAACCAAGGCGCACTCGTAGCCGCGGATTTAAACGCACCGATGATCGACTGGGACCATTTATCAGTAAACGCTTCGCGTCATTTCTGTGACTCCAAATTCTTAAAACTAATGGAAGTTAATCGGCGGTTTACAAGAAATAGCCACGCAGAAGGAGACACGATCGCTGGAACAAGAGCTTAATTAGCCTGATGTTTTAGAATAGAATACAATAGAATAGAATAGTTTTATTTTAGCGCCCCTTGGGCACTGTCAGTCCCCTTTGAACTCAGGAAAAAAACCTAACACAAACTCGTCAATTTCAAATGCACTTTGACTACATTTGTTTCGGGCGTTTGGTTATCCAAAAAAGCGCGAATTAAGAGTTTGTCTTAAGTTAAAATAAACCTCAGTTCTAAGGGAAAATGATAACAAATTTGTAAAAATAACGATATGTACAATAAAAAAATTGATGTTTGCAGTTTGGTAGTTTTCGGGGGCATGAATAATATGTCCTTCATGGCAATTGAAGTGTTGTAGCCGAGGAGCACTCGCCTTTAGTTGATCGAGGTGGCTGTGCGGTTGTTGTCGCTAGGCTGGGGGTTGCTCCTAAAAACAGTCCGTCGTCTGTCACTGAGTAAGGGTCTTCTCGGACGATGCTCACAATTCCAGTAACAGGCCTCACTCAAACAGGGTACGGATCAGAAGTCGTTGATTAAGGGATAGGTATATTCCACGCTCGTCAAAGAGAAGGGAGGGAAGCAAAAAGGTAACGACGAGTACAAAATGGGATAGAAAGGGGGGACACGACAATTGGTCGACGATGCGGTTCAGGGAGATTCAGGGTTGTTCTTCTGGAGGCAGAATGTCCACTAAGGCACTCTTCTTAGTGTCCTCGCCTGCAAATGGAAACAGATGGTTCAGCACGCTTCCGCTTTTCAATTTCCCGCCTTCCAACTCAAAAAGCCCGCTATTACATACTCCCCTCCTCAGGGGGAGCCCTGTCTGCAGGGCTCCTTGATGCTGTCGGCTCGATGATTTCCTCCGTAGACGGTGTGGGTACTAGGTGCGGTGGGAGTATGGGTAGCGTATCCGCGTTGAATGTCGGCAATCTTCCTCGGAACGTTTTCAATTTTTCGAAGTGCGTTGTAAATGTAGGACCATCTGGAGTCACTGCATCCCGTAGTACGTACGTATCAGATCAGATCATCAGATCAGATTTATTAAGGGAAAAGTAGGCGAGTGCCTTTGAACTCCCTTTTGGTTACAATAACGTCATAAAAAACAATGTGTAAGGCAAGTGTGAAAAAAATTAGGTATGTAATTACATACAACAAGCATTGGTCACTGGTATGAATTTGTCTGTGAATGCCTTCTATGTCAAAATTGTACAATATCCAGTACGGTACTGAATGAACCAAGTAATATCAAAGCAAGCGTATATCTCGCGGTCAGGAGATAGCGAAAATTGTAAAACATAATGTTACTAAAATATAGGGAGTAGCATGCGTTGTAACATAAAACGTTGGATGGGGCGGGTGGCACAGGGGGGAATTCGTTAGTTTCTGATGCTGTGGAGGTACATATCCCTGTATTGGTCCAGCTTTCTCTTAAATGGGTCCACGGATGAGGACATGACGACATCCACAGGCAGGGCGTTCCATGCCTTTACCACTCTGTGGCTGAAGAAGGACCTCCTTGCGTCCAGTCTCGCTCCTGTCACACGTAGTTTCAGAGGGTGTCCTCTCAAGTTAGTAGTGGTGGCCAGCTCAAAGAAGTCACCGGATGCGAGGCAGCAGTCCTGACCCCGTAACATTCTAAACGTTTAAATTAAGTCGCCACGGAGTTGTCTGTAGTCCAGGGGAAAGAGGTTAAGATTTGAAAGTCTGGTTTCGTAAGGTGGGTTTTGATGACCTCTGACAAGCTTGGTTGCCCGTCGTTGGACTTTTTCGAGGGTGGTACGATCCTTAACAGTCCAGGGTCTCCAGGCCTGAATGGCAAATTCTAACCGTGGGCGCACAAACATCCCGAAGACCTTGTGAAAGCACTCTTCATCGAACTTGGCAAATGCCGCTTAATGAGATATAAGCTGGACATTGCGGATTTCGCTGCTTTCAAGCAGTGGAATGATGGCTTTAGTGAAGATGTTATCCACACCCCTAGGTCTTTCTGAACCTCTACCAGTGGCAGCGGTGTGTGATTTAGATAGTACGTCTACCGATGCGCAGAGCTGGTTCTGCCAATCCTCAGAATGTATCATTTGGTAACATTAAATGGGAGGAGCCTGTGGCCGGACCATTTTTCGAGTCGGTCTAAGTTTGCCTGTAAATTTGCTTCATCGTCCTCGTTGCGGATGACGGTCCAAAGCTTTATATCGTCAGCAAACATGGCAATTTTGCAGTCCAATCCATGGATACAGTCATCAATATAGATGAGGAAGAGGATAGGGCCAAGAACGGAGCCCTGAGGTACTCCGCTCGTAACCGTCACCTCTGCCGAGTGCTGGCCACCAAGACAAACAGTCTGGGACCGACCGACCAAAAAGTTTTCAATCCACTTCAAAAGCTTGCCTCTTACCCCTATGCGGCTGAGCTTGTATAGGAGACGTTGGTGTGGCACGCTGTCAAAGGCCTTCTTGAAGTCTATGTAGGCCACATGCACAACGTTTCCTTCATCAATCGCTCGGGTCCACTGTTCAAGACAGTAGAGTAGATTGATCAAGCAGGACCTCCCTCTGCGGAAATCGTGCTGTGCATCGCACAGAAGATGATTTTGCTCTAAAAACCGCATCAGTTCGCGTTTGATAATTCGCTCCATAACTTTGCAGCATATGGAGGTGAGGCTTACTGGTCGGTAGTTGTTTGCGGAAGCGCGACTGCCATTTTTATGAATCGGTGAAATCTACGCAGTCTTCCACTCAGGAGGCAGTCTGCCTGCATCAAGAGAGGCTTGGAAGAGGAGGCTCAGAGGTTCTGCCAATTCTGTGGCTAAGTCCTTCAACAACTTTGTCGGTATTTCGTCAGGACCGGGCGATGTCCCTTATTTTAGCTTTAGTAATTCCTGTTGAGCAATAGGTTTTGTGAGAACCACTGAGTCAATTGTCGGGACATTGTCCACATTACAGTGATCAAGGGGTACAGCGACTTCTCTCGTAAAAACCGACTGAAAGAACCTGGACAGATGCTCAGCCTTTTCGTCGTCCTTGTAAAGTTCAAAGCCATCATCAGTTTTTAGCATAGGGATGGGATCCCTGTTGCGAGTACTATGTCTTATGTAGTTGAAGAAAATCTTTGGGTTCTCTCCTGCACAGTTTAAAAGGATAACCTCGAAGTCTTGGCGGGCTTTCTAAACAAGGCACTTTACCCTATTCCGCTGAGCCTTGTACCTATTTCTTGATTCAGTTGTCTTGTCCCTAAGATATGCTTTCCACAGCTTTTGCTTACGGTTTACTTCAACTTTTAGTGAACCCTTAAGCCATCGGGGCCTGCTGGTGATTTTCTTTTTCGACATTGGGCAGTATCTGATGATAAGTTCATTCAGTATGGCCTTAAGTTCTAGCCAGTCCTTGAGGACACACCCCGTAAATTCTGCTTTCCAGTCTCTACGACACATGTCGAGACGCATTTGGTTGAAGTCACCACGCCATATGTTGCGTCTAATCACGATGCTTTGATCGGGTACAGAGGAGAGAGAATACTCCTACTGTAGGACTAAATGGTCGCTTTTTCCGAGAGGGGGTAGACAGTTTACAACATCCACGCTTTCCGGTGCCTTTGTCAATACAAGGTCTAAGCAGTTAGCTAGTTGTCCTTCACGTAGTCTGGTTGGGGATAAGACGTGTTGTGTAAGATGCGATCTTTGCACAGATTTTAGGAGGCGGCGATCAAAGTTAAATTCTGAGTCCGGGGCAGAAGTCAGATTCCAGTCGATATTCGGAGCGTTAAAGTCGCCCATAATCATGACATTTGGTCGGAGCGAAATCGCTTCTCATTCCTCTAGTAGACTACTGTATGATTGCGGGTCGTTCCTCGGTGGGCGGTAGACCGTCAGGATCTCGAGAGGTTGTGACCCCGGCGTTTTGACGGTGAGCCAAATTGTTTCAGTGGTGCGCGCGAGCTGTGCCTCTTTTGCTGACGCAAAAAGGCCATATTTGACATACACGAGCACACCTCCACCTTGACGTCCCAACCTGTCCTTTCTGAACAAGTGATAACCAGATAAAGCGACTTCGCGATCGTCTACGCTCGCGGACAGCCATGTTTCAGTTATGGATATAACATCGGGTAAGGTTTGGTTAACGTAGATCTTAAGCTCATCTAATTTAGATAGCAGACTTTGCGCATTGGAATATAAGCATTTTAGCTTTTTTTCCTTTGGTAAGCCGGCTATGACGCCGCCTTTGCCAATTGTCTCGGCTGTGGCGACATACGCACGGGCCGTGTCCATATGAAGCGGGACGGTCGCTCGATTATGCAGTTGTTATAGATAATTAGGCCTTGTTCGCCATTCATTTGTCGCAGCCTTAGCTCCTGAACTAACTGTCGGCGTTTTATCCGCTCCGGTGGTGTGTAATCTGGCTGAAAAAAACTCCTTGGTGGGAATATTTTAACCTAAAACGTCTTGAGAGGATGAGATTAACATGCTCTTTGCAACTCAGAACAATTTTAAGGGTCCTAGGATGCGGTGGAATAGCGGGTTCAGTAGAGCGCTTTCCGAGTCTGAAGGCTTTCAACACGGAAATTTCTTCGTTGGGTTGAAGCAGTGCGTTTAGAAGACCTTGGAACAAGCCGAGATCAGCTAATACGCGTCCTTTAGGTGTATCTTCTTGAGGCTGCTGAAGTCCCTGTATTACTAGGCACTGTTCTCGGAGTGGCCGGTCTTGGTTGCGTGATGTTGGTGACTTGGGAGTTCCTGGCGAACCATTCATGATGACATTCTGGTTGCCATCCACTCCAGGGATCTTTTCTGCAGCTAATAGTATCGTGTTCGGGGCAATACTGCTCCTGTCTTTTATGTCAATACAGAGGATATTCGCATTGGCCGCGTCTGTGTCTACGCCGGCGCTGGAGGATGGTGGGATGGTGTACATCGACTACTACGTATGGTCCTTCCCAGGGGTGGAAGAATTTTGCAGATGTTCCCCATGGTGGCACTGGCCTGTAGCGCCACACCAGGTCGCCTAATTGGTACGCAGTCCCGTGTACCTGCCTATCAAAATAGCTCTTCTGTCGTTCCGCGGCTGCTACAGATGTTCTCGTGCTAGATTGTGTGTGCAACGCAGTAATTCCCGTAATTTCCACACGTACTCATCTGGTGTATGGCTGCTGGGAATCGGTAAGGGGGAGCGTGAGTCAACTGGAAGGCGAAAATAACGTCCTGTTAACATGAAGAAAGGAGCGTAGCCTGTAGAGGTGTGTACCGCGGTACGGTATGCCATCATGACACACGGCAGTTTTTTGTCCCCGTCGTGTGGGTGGTTCTGTTCGGCGAAGGCTCGTAATAGCTGGATCAAGGTCCTGTTAGTCCTCTCAACCTGACCGTTTCCCTCAGGGTGGGCAGGTGTTGTGCGGGTTTTATATACATCAAGTAAGTTACACACGTCTTGCAGTAACTTGCTATCGAAGTTAGCTCCGCAGTCCGAGTGGACAGACCACGGGTACCGCTTCCGCCCATTTGGTAAAATAATCGACCATCACTAGTATAAATCTATGGCCAGACGTGGTAAATGGCAGCGGGCCTACTATGTCGAGTCCAAGTCGTTGGAATGGAAAGCTCGTGCGCATTGGTTAAAGGGGGGCGCGGCCTTGTTGTTGCGGTGATTTAAAAGAAGCGCAAGTAGTGCACGTATTACAAAAGGTGGCCACCTGTTCTCGTAGGTGCGGCCACCAAAACCGTTGTCGCGCTGCTGCCTCAGTTTTATTCTGTCCTACATGCCTCAACTCGGTGTGGAGGTCGGAAAGTACAGTTTGGACGAGGCTTCCAGGCACCACTACTCATATTGTATTTGTTGTGGCGTCTCTAAGGCATAAGATATCGTTATCTATGAACAGTTGGGGCCATTGGTTACGAAGTACATAAGCTGATTCTGATGAGCCGCATAGCTCAGTGTAAGTAGGTCGGTGGTTGCCATGTAGTACGTGGTCATATATTACTGTCGTGTCTGGATCCGTGCTCTGTGCTATAGCCCAGTGGTATCGGGTTGGTTCACTGGCGTAAACGGCGTTAACTTCACCTGACCTCATGCAGGCTTCTGCGGTATCCGGATCTATGGGGCGTCTCGAGAGGGCGTCTGCGTTGGCATGCTGCTTGCCGGTAGGTATACACAGGTAAAGTTATACTCCTGTAAAATTTCTTGTCACCTGGCTAATTGTCCCTCTGCGTCCTTGGTATTTTGTAGCCACTGAAGGGCTTTAAGATCAGAACGTACCACAAAGGGTTTACCTAGTAGGTAGGGACGGAACTGTTTGATAAACGTGATTATGGCCAATAACTCTCGTCTGTATGTACAGTAATTCCTTTGTGGCTTCGATAGGGTTTTACTGGCAAAGCAAATTGGGTTTTCCTGCCCTTTGTCATCCGTTTGGGACAGCACTTCGCCAATCGCGAACGCGCTGACGTCAGTGTCGAGTATGAACGGTGGTGCGTCAAGGTTCAGGTTAGGAAGCTTGAGTATGGGTGCTGTAGCAAGTCGGGCTTTGAGGTCGTCGAACGCAGTCTGACACTCAGTAGTCCATAGGAACTTTCGTCCTTTTTCGATGAGTCTATGTAGTGGTCGTGCTATGCCGGCAAAATCTGCTATAAAACGCCGATAATATGAAGCTAGCCCGATAAATCCTCTTACTTCGGTAGGCGTATTGGGTACCGGCCAGGAACGAATGGGTTCTGCTTTTTCCGAAGACACAGAGATGCCTTGAGCGCTGACCTCGTGGCCCAAATAGTTTACGACAGTACGGAGGAATTGGCATTTTTGAGGGTTCAATCTTAACCCAGCCTCTTTAAAAGCCTCGAGGACGGCCCGTAAATTCTCGTTGTGTTGGCTGGGTGTCTTGCCGAATACAATTACGTCGTCCAGGTATATTAGGCATTACTGTGGGTATAGATGAGCTAACACCACTTGCATAAGCCGCTGGAATGTGGCAGCAGCGTTACATAGGCCGAACGGCATTGTCTCAAACTCAAACAGGCCTTGTGGCAAAATGAACGCCGTCTTGTGCCTGTCCGCCGGTTCCACTTCTACTTGCCAGTAACCTGACTTGAGGTCCAGCGTAGAGAACCACTTGGCCCCCGCCAAGGCGTCTAGGG